>JAZKJV010007686.1:0-538623 GCA_037367405.1 Ottelia alismoides
TTCAGTGGCGGCGTGGACTGGAAGATGGTGGGTGGTGTGCGGCGGTAGCGTCGGCGCCAGAGAGGAAGGGGATGCGGCGCGGCCTAGGCCGGTGGGGAGAGGAACCAGGCGGCGTTGGTGTTGAGGAGGTGCCCGCGGAGGCGAGGTGACGACGGTGGCGCAGCGGCAATGAGGCTGGCGGCGGTGTTCACGGCAGAAAGGGGGAGAAGAGAGGATGCTCCTCTTGGGGGTGTGTTTTCCGGCCACGGGGGTTCTGTTTCCCGACAGCGAAGGCGTCGAAATGGCGCAAGTATCCAGTCCGGTGATTTGTTTTAGATCGATTAATAATTTTACGTTGCATGTATTATTGAATGTTGAATATTTATATAAGAGGAAAATGGATCTTACACTATGGAATAGTCAACTTACCAACTTTATTTTTATTTTTTACCATATTTTTTATTTTTTTGGAAAATAATTCCATGAATTTTCATAACTATATCCACCTAATATGTCATTCAAATTTTGTCAGAAATAGACTCTTATGTCCTCCATCCAGAACATTAATTTTAACGGTCTTAGATTTGCTGTAATTTACATGTTCTGGATGGAGAGCATAGGAGTCTATGTTCCTGATGAAATTTGAATAATATGTTAGACAGATATAGTTATGAAAATCCATGGAAGTATTTTTCAAAAAAATAAAAAATATGGTAAAAAAAATGAAAATGGAGTAGGTAAGTTACCTACTCTATGGAGTATGATCCCTTTCCTCTTTATATAAATCATTCTTGCTTGTGTGGGTCAAATTCTATGTTGCATGTATTATCCAACATTGAATATTTATATAAATCCTTCTTGCCCAACTTTATGTGTGGTTCTCGTAGGAAATCTTTTAAATTTAGTCACCAAATTCAAAATTGTCATATGTGCCCAAATAAATGTTTCAATGGTCAAGATGAATTTACTTAGGCCATTGGTGATCTACTGCATAGAGCCAAATAAAAGTGGAACAAAAAAAGTAATTATACAGAAGAAATTTAGATAAATTGATTACATCTAAAATATATATATATCATGAAATACTGAGATCTTGAAATCATTCCTACAAATAACTGCATCTTGAATTTTCACACCCACAACAACTAGAACAATGCGAGACAAAATTTAAAAAACATGGAATTTTACACCCACAACATTCTATATAATTATGCGATGAATCCTCTATAATTGTGAAATACATGTAAAAATCTGAATAGTTGCCCCGTCTTACACCGTTGACGGTAGGATCATATGGTGTAAGACAAAGCAACTATCCAGGATTATGCGTGTAACCTGTGACTATAGAGGGTTCATTGTGTGAGCAATTTCCCTGACAGGGCATGCTCCCTGCGCAAATGCCCTGTCATGGTATGGAAATAATTTTTTCCCCGTTCGGGGCAGTGATCGACGAGCGGTTCGTCGATCGGTGAACCGTTCGCCGATCAACGCGCTACCCGACAACGTTCAACGTGTGTTTCCCAAAAGACACAGTCTTCGAGGGAAACGCACGGTCTTCAATGGAAGTGCGAGCTCCGCAAGCCTGGAATCGATAAATCGTTCACCGATTCGAGGCCATCCTCCTGCCTATTTAAAGGCCCCCATCCCTCACTATTTCTCACACCATCTCTTCATCTCTTCATCTCGTAAAGGCCATCATCCTCAACATTCCTCCCGCCTATTTAAACTCCTCTCCTCATATCTTAGTTGGAAACCCTCTCCCCTCTACTACGAAGAAGTCCTCCTCTCCTTTCGTAATATCTCTAGTGTGTTTTTCATCTGTAAAAGGTATATAAAATAATTTATAATTTTTTGTTATCTAGTGTTATAAAAATTTGGGATATGATGTGCTTATTGTTATCTTTACCATAAAAAAACTTTAAGGTATCACAGTGCAGCTCAATAATATTATGAAAAATAATCTCTATCATTTTTATGGAAAAATATGATTTTACATACTCTATTCCTTTTATTAGCGAACATAATCCATTCAATTGTGCATATATGCCCTTGTCAAAGGACTGTATTGTTAGGTTTATATCATGTATTAAAAAACTTACTTAAGTACATTCGTATTATGTAATTAATAATATATAATTAGAAAAAAAGTAGATTAAAAATCTTACTTAAGTGTATTCATATCATGTAATTAGTAATACATAATTAGTTAAAATTTAGATTAAAAATCTTAATTAAGTGTATTTATATTATGTAATTAGTAATACATGATTACTTAAACATTAGATTAAAATATTACTTAAGTGTATTCATATCATGTATTAGTAATACATAGTTATTTAAAATTAGATGCAAAATCTTATTTAAATGCATTCATATTATGTAATTAGTAATACATAATTAGCCAAAAAATAGATTAAAAATCTTACTTAAATGTATTCATATCATGTAAGTAGTAATACATAATTAGTTAAAAATTAGATTAAAAATATTATTTAAGTATATTTATATTATGTAATTAGTAATACATGATTACTTAAAAACTAGATTAAAATCTTATTTAAGATTAATCTGACGGGAAATCAACAAATCGACAAAACATTCGTCGACCGATGTTTCGAACAGAAAAAATTATTTCCATACCCTGACAAAGCATTTTTGTGCGGGGAGCATTCATGTCAAGGAAATTGCTCTGTTCATGTATGTGCTAGGGGGCATAGGAGAGATGTTATAAATAAGAGGAAATGGTAGGAACTTGAGACATCAAAATGGAGATGGGTCTTCAAGACAACTACATCGAAGATGGGAAGAAAAAAGGAGGGATCAAGACAAGTACATCGATCAACGCGCTACCCGACAACGTTCAACGCACCTTTCCCATAAGACTCGATCTTCGAGGGAAACATGTGGTCTTCAATGGAAGCGCACGCTCCACAAGTCTGGAATCGGCAAACTGTTCACTGATCAACGAACGGTTCGAGGCCATCCTCCCACCTATTTAAAAGCCCACATCCCTCACCATTTCTCACACCAACTCTTCATCTCTTAAAGGCCCCCATCCTCACCATTCCTCCCGCCCATTTAAACTTCTCTCCTCATCTCTTAGCTGGAAACCCTCTCATCTCTACTACGAAGAAGTCCTCTCCTCTCGCAATATCTCTCGTGTGCTTTTCATCTGTAAAAGGTATATTTAAATAATTTACAATTTATTTGTTTTTAGTGTTATATAAATTTGGTAAATGATGTGCTTATTGTTATCTTCACCATACAAAAATTTAAGGTATTGCGGTGCATCTTAGTAATATTATGGAAAATAATCTCTGTCATTTTATGGAAAATATATGATTTTTACATACTCTATTCCTCGTATTAGCAAACACAACCCATTCAATTGTGCATATATGCCCTTGTCAAAGGATAATATTATTAGGATTATATCATGCATTAAAAATCTTACTTAAGTGTATTCATATTTTGTAATTAGTAATACACAATTAGCAAAAGTAGATTAAAAATCTTGCTTAAGAGTATTCGTATCATGTAATTAGTAATACATAATTAGTTAAAAATTAGATTAAAAACATTAATTAAGTGTATTTATATTATGTAATTAGTAATACATGATTACTTAAAAATTAGATTAAAATATTACTTAAATGTATTCATATTATGTAATAGTAATACATAATTAGTTAAAATTAGATGCAAAAATCTTTTTTAAGTTAATTCATATTATGTAATCATTAATATATAATTAACCAAAAAATAGATAAAAATCTTACTTAATTGTCTTCATATCATGTAATAAGCAATACATGATTAGTTAAAAATTAAATTAAATATATTACTTAAAATATTTATATTGCATAATTAATAATACATGATTACTTAAAAATTATATTAAAATCTCACTTAAGTGTAATCTGGCGGGAAATCGGCAAATGGTTCGCGGATCGACGAATAGTTCGTCGATCAGTGCCCCTGAAGGGAAAAAATTATTTCCATGCACTGACAAGGTATTTACGCGAGGAGCTTGTCAGGGAAACTGCTCTTTTCATGTAGGGGGGTGCGGTGTTTAAATAAGAGAAAATAGTAGGAACTTGAGACAGCAAAATGGAGATGGGTCTTCAAGACAAGTACACCGAAGATGGGAAGAAAAAAGGAGGGATCAAGACAAGTACACCGATCAACGCACTACCTGACAACGTTCAACGCACCTTTCCCAAAAGACTCGATCTTCGAGGGAAACATGCGGTCTTCAATGGAAGCGCACGCTCCACAAGTCTGGAATCGGCAAACCGTTCACTGATCGACGAACGGTTCGAGGCCATCCTCCCGCTATTTAAAAGCCCACATCCCTCACCATTTCTCACACCAACTCTTCATCTCTTCATCTCTTAAAGGCCCCCATACTCACCATTCCTCCCGCCTATTTAAACTTCTCTCCTCATCTCTTAGCTGGAAACCCTCTCCTCTCTACTGCGAAGAAGTCCTCCTCTCCTCTCGCAATATCTCTCATGTGCTTTTCATCTGTAAAAGGTATATTTAAATAATTTACAATTTATTTGTTGTTTAGTGTTATATAAATTTGGTAAATGATGTGCTTATTGTTATCTTCACCATAAAAAAATTTAAGGTATTGCAGTGCATCTTAGTAATATTATGGAAAATTATATCTGTCATTTTATGGAAAATATATGATTTTTACATACTCTATTCCTCGTATTAGCGAACACAACCCATTCAATTGTGCATTATGCCTTTGTCAAAGGATTATATTATTAGGATTATATCATGCATTAAAAATCTTACTTAAGTGTATTCATATTTTGTAATTAGTAATACATAATTAGCAAAAATAGATTAAAAATCTTACTTAAGTGTATTTGTATCATGTAATTAGTAACATATAATTAATTAAAATTAGATTAAAAATATTAATTAAGTGTATTTATATTATGTAATTAGTAATACATGATTACTTAAAAATTAGATCAAAATATTACTTAAATGTATTCATATTATGTAAGTAGTAATACATAATTAGTTAAAATTAGATGCATATCTTTTTTAAGTGAATTCATATTATGTAATCATTAATACATAATTAACCAAAAAATAGATAAAAATATGGCTTAATTGTATTCATATCATGTAATAAGCAATATATAATTAATTAACAATTAAATTAAAAATATTCCTTAATAATATTGTATTGTATAACTAGTAATACATGATTACTTAAAAATTATATTAAAATCTTACTTGAGTGTAATCTAGCGGGAAATCGGCAAACGGTTCTCTGATCGACGAACAGTTCGTCATCGGTGCCCATGACGAGAAAAAAAAATATTTCCGTGCAAAGGTATTTACACGAGGAGCATGTCAGGGAAACTGCTCTTTTCATGTTGGGGTGGGGTGGGGGGGGGGGGCGATGTTTAAATAAGAGGAAATGGTAGGAACTTGAGACAGCAAAATGGAGATGGGTCTTCAAGACAAGTACACCGAAGATGGGAAGAAAAAAAGGGAGGGATCAAGACAATGCCCTTCATCTTCGGTAAGATACATACAAATCTGCGAAGAAAAAAAAGGAGGGATCAAGACAATGCCCTTCATCTTCGGTAAGATACATACAAATCTGCGTCAATGAAAAATGATAACAATGCAAAGAAAGATGATATACATATGGTTTTGGTACAGCAAACGAGATATCGGAGAAGCTGGTAGTGGGATCGATTCTCGGCGAACATGATAAGCTACCTCACCCAGCAGATGCACATGCCGCTGGCAAAGGCCACCACCACGCTTACCAACTTCGGCGGAACCGCCAGCTTCACGCCTCTGCTCGGCGCCTTCCTCGCCGATGCCTACGTCGGCCGCTTCTGGACCATCACCGCTGGCTCAGCACTCTATAAATTATAAGCAGCGTCCGGCCATTTCTCTATATGTGTTGAAGCGAGTAAGTATATATTGACGGGCATTGTCGATCGAGCAGGGAATGATAAGCTTGACGGTGTCGGTGGTCCTCCCCCAGCTGAGACCGGCTCCTTGCAGCGATGCGGAGGGTTGTAAGGAGGCAGAGCCTTATCAGCTCGCCCTTCTCTACGTATCTCTGCTTCTGACGGGAGTAGGAGCGGGCGGCATCCGACCGTGCGTGGTGGCCTTCGGCGCAGAGCAGCTAGACGAGGACGGCAGGGCCGGCCACAGTGCCAAGACGTGGAGCTTCTTCAACTGGTGTATACATAGACTGATTAACTGCAACCCTATATGTTAAGCAGATTGCATTATCACGACGATATGCAGGTACTACTTCTGCATGGGGCCATCCATGGTGGTGGCAGTCACAGGAGTGGTGTATGTGCAGGACAACGTGGGGGTGGGGATGGGGATCCCGACCATCGCCATGGGGGCTGTCGTTGATCTCCTTTGTGCTTGGCCGTCCCGTGTACAGGAACTTGCAGCCCGTGGCGAGCCCTTCACCAGGCTTGCTCAAGTTGTCGTCTCCGCTGTCAGGAAGCGCAAGCTTCATCATGCTGATCACCTCTTCCAGGCCGATCTCGATCGCAATAACGACTATTTTTATTGTGAAATTATTTATTATACTTTAATCCATCGCTAAATCATTAGAGTGTCCATATAGCGATACTAATCTGTTATTATTTTCAAAAGTTTAACTAATTATCGTTAAATTTTTAGTTCAAAATTTAGTGAGAATTAGTTTTTTTTTGAAAAATAACAAATGAATGTCTCAACCCTATAACTAGCCAAACAACCACTCGAGGGACTGAGCGTATGGAGTATAACTAGCCAAAATGGCCACTCGAGGGACTGAACGTATGGAGTATAGCCAAGTGGTAAGGCATTAGTTTTTTGTGTCAAGCATGCACTAAACAACTCGGCTCAAGAGAAGGGGCCTGTGTATTTTGAACGACCCTTGTAGATGTCGACTCTACCTATACCCCAAGCCAATCCCCTAGTGGTATTGACACCATATACAAGCGCATGTAGACAACAAGAGTGAGGACGGCAATGAGGTTAGGGCATTGGTTACCAAGGGGCATGGAAAGGCTGTCAGATTACATGCTATATGGACCATCACTAATGATATAGCGACTAATATTATATTTGTCATTAATTTTCAAGTATAAAAAAAACTACAACTAATAATATCACCATTATACATTCAACGCCTGCTTTAGTGGCGGATTTTGAAACTATAGCTCAATTTTGTTGCAGTGATACTAATATTTGATCCATATATGTTTGCGTTAGTATCCATTTTTTTAAAGACAATACAGTAATATAGTTTAATATCCGTCAATATACATATATACATGCATCCCACTAAAGTGGGTTCACGTGTGCTCACTTCACACCAAGGGTCGATGCTTGGGATCTCCCTTGATTGTTCTCCAAAATCTGTATCTGTGGCCTTCCAATCTATATGGAGACTTCGGATTCCTTTCAGTGATAGACGTCAACCTTTGGATTTGAGTTGCATGGTCAAGATCTTGCCGTGGAACTGGCTACAATCAGGCTCATGTGTTTACGTAGTTCCTCCGCTGTAATGAAAGCAAGCTGTGGCATACATTGTATATCTGCCAATATCTGTAAATGCCTTTAGATGCTTACACAAATACACTTATGAGTAAAACACTTGCATCTGTATCTACGTTGACATAGTTAGTCGATGCCGACGGATCTTTCAAGCGTAAGCGTGACCATGAATTATATGTTAACCTCCTCAGCTTCTTCGACAAGGCGGCAATGGTGACAGAAAATGATGTGGAGAAGTCAAATATACGGAGGCTGAACACCATCCACAAGGTGGAGGAGCTCAAATCCGTTATCAAAACCCCATCCCCCCCCCCCCCCCCCCCCCCCCCCCCCCCCCGCCCCAAACCCCCCGGCTCCATGACCATCTTCACCATGCTTGCATGCTCCTCACTGTCGCCATATACAATCGCCTCCTCATGCCCCTTGCCCATCGCATCACTTGCCTTGACCATGGCATCTCTTTCCTTCATCGAATGGGCATCGGCTTCACCATCTCCATGCTCGTAACACTTGTTGCTGGCCTAGTTGAGGTATGATTTCAGATGGCTACGCTCATCATGGTCCACTTTCAAATTAAATTCTAACATAACAGTATACAACATGATACAAGGCCAAAAGACGACAGTGTGCAAAACTCATGGCCTGCTGGACTCTCCCAACATTACAGTGCTTATGTCGATCTTGTCACTGGGACCGCAGTATGCACTGAACCGCATTGCAGAGGCATTTACTTCGATAGGGCACCTTGATTTCTTCTACGACCAACCATCAGAGAGCATGCGTAGCACAGCCGCGGCACTGTTCTGGCTGTCGATATGGATGGGCAACTATATGAGCACACTCGTCGTGTCTATGGTACATCACTTCAGTGATGGACCTGGAGGAGGCTCCAACTGGTTACCAGAGAACAACCTCAACAGGGGCAGCCTTGAGTACTTGCATTGGATCATCACTTTGCTCCAGATACTGAACCTCACCTGCTATTCCATCTGCGCCCGCTTCTATACTTACAAGCCCCTCGAACATGTTAGCAACAACAACCAGGCCTAGCAAGAGGGTGATTTCTTACTGACCATGGCGGCCATTAGATCGGATGTCTTTTCTCGTTTGCTGTTTGCTTGCCTGCAACCGGAGAGACAATTATATCTGCATAGGCTAAACAGAGTAGACAATTAATGATGTTATTGTAACGATATAATCATTTACATAGGTCGGTTCAGCCGATCCAGCACTTACACTGATTGTTCAGCAATAAGGTACGTAGGTCCAGCCATCTAGGATCAAGCCATCCTGGTATGAGTGCTTCTGCTGGACGTAATTTGAGCCCAACCAATTGGCAAGAACAATTCCAAAGTATGATAATTGGATACAGCCTTAATTCAATAACAAAAACATTCCATTTTTCTGTCTGATGCCACTGTTAATTCTAATAAATACCATACAAGTGAGTAACATTATATGGACACATACTGTCAGCTCTCATCCTCTGATGTCACTTGCAAGTCTATAAACATTCTTTCCATAAAATGGTAAATAGAACATATTTCAGAATATGACTCATCCAATATAATATGAAAAGCCAACCCCCCCCCCCCCCCCAACCCATCCCCCACCCATAAAAAAACCATTACACAACTCATTCCTTGTTCTCCAGTCCAAAATTATGAAGTCTGAAGTATTTCAAACATATTTAAAAATCACTCCATGCTAACGCATGACAGTACCTGCATATATACGAATTTCGCTTGTTTCGTTCTTTGACTGCTTATCAGCAGTTTTAGATCCAGTCTTGATGTCTCTGCAATCTTGTTGGCAGCCAAAAGCAGGAAGGTGACGACATTGAAAATGATGATCATGTTCACTGTTTGCTCTTAGAAATCAGAGGCATGAAACAGTGCAAGGGTTTTCTCACACCGAATTGCTTTCTCGTGCTAACAGGCAAGACATCTTGAACAGAATTCTGATAATAAAAAGACGGTACCAAAGACGAAACCTTTGGAGCAATGAAACACTTGAACATAAATGGAGGTTAACATCTGCGAGAATTTGATTTACAACATTCTAAATCACTCAATAAAAAACATTTAAGAATGCCCTAGTAGTAGATATTAAGTAAAAGTGCATGCATGAGTTTTATCCTAATCCTCGACCTGAACACAGGCATGATTGTTTAAATTTATATTACACATTGCACTGATTGGATAACGAAGTTGAACGAGCTTCGTATAGAAAATCTTGTGCTGCAGCCCAGTTTCCAGTCAAACACTATCCAGTGGCTTCATTTCCACCGAATAAAAGAGCATCCGGTCTTCATGAAACTGCAGGTTGTCAATGATCGAGTGGTTCAACAGCAGTCCTAAAGAGGAGGATGTAAACCTTGTCTATTGAGAAATACAAAAATCCCCCCAAGGAATGCGTCACATATGAACCAAAGCTTGTCCCGACAATGCAGTGCCATGCAGGGCCATAAGAAGTATCAAATTCCTGAAACAGATCCATCCCATCACAAGGACCATCATGCATTTTAGTAGACACTGAAGTGAAACTACATATATATTATTGCTTTAATACCCACTGACTAGTAATAATATGCTTATAAGTAGAGAATTTCAAATGAAAATCCTAACAAAGGGCATTTTTTTTTCAGAAACTGGACGGAAGGTAGGGGTCAGCAGCAATGGCTCGGCCATAATATCATGGTGGACATCACCTCACCGACCATGCAATTCCAAAATTCCATTTTTGTACTTTAAAGTGTATATTTTTTATAGGGACTTTACCCTCGTAGCCCTGTACACCTTCATATTTACATGCAGGACCCTACATAATTCCGAATTACATGCATAACCAGGAAAATTTGTTAACCATTACATGGTATAACCTTGTGTTAACTTCCATTACATTTTTCCATCAACGGTATCTGTTAGAAAATATAATGCGGAAGCATATCAGAGATAAAGAAATAAAACTTGAAGAACATGGGATTTTAACGTGGAACCCTACTCCCTAAGGAGCGGGATGAAACCACGGGAGAACGCCTCAAAGAACTGATATGTCAATCGCCTTTTTCATTGAATACAGGAGGTCTAGGGTTTCTTATATAGCCTCCACAGACCCTCCAAGTCCCCATCATTGGTAAATGTGGGACTAAACATGGGATGAAGTAAATGGATCCTGGAGAGATCTATTTACCCATTTATACATATGAGTGACACATACTCTAACACTCCCCCTCAAGGTGGAGCATGCAATGCTCAACTTGGACAAACAGAAAGAAATCTCTTAGACTCACAATACAAGACACTACAAACAATATCAACTAAACACACACAACTATCGGTTGTTGTCGAGGACGTTGCTTCTTGTAGGTATTTATGTACTTATGTGTCATGCTTATTTTCGTTGTTCCATCTTATGTAAGTTACCCATAGGCTTCCTCTATATAAGAGAGCCTAGGGTTCCCTGGAATAAACAAGTTCTCTCTTTCATTTCTTCCAACATGGTATCAGAACCTCCACCTTAAACCCTAGCCGCCCCTCTCATCCCCGCCCCCACCCCCGCCGCCTCTCACCCCCTCACCGCCGCCCATCCCCGTAGCCCCTCCTCCCCGCGGAGCCCCTACCCGCAGCCCCCCCTTCGTGCGTGGCCCCTAAGCTCGCCCCTTCCGTCACCACTCATCCCACCGCCCCTTTTTTCCCCTACTCGGCGCCGACTACATCTCCTTCTTTTCATGGGGCTGAGTGCATAAGTCTACATATGCACTCATATCCCTACATGTTTATGTACACGATTCTTCATTGGTCTACAAACCCTAGTTCCTCGTCTCTGGCAACTATGTCAGAAAACAAGGTCGATATGCCCTCCATTGGCGCCTTCAAAGGTCCAGCCCCAATAGTCAAGATGGATGGGACGAATTACGAGCTCTGGGCGATGCAGTTCATGAGCCTCATGAAGTCCAACGGTAAGAAACACATTCTTACTGAAGATGAGCCGGCGGAGAAAATGAGGATTTACGCCTCATGGGAGGCTGACGATACGTATGCCAAGGTCTGGCTTTCTGGCACTCTGACAATGGAAATTGCCTATGATAATCTACATCAGCCCACGGCTAAGGCCATGTGGGATATTCTTGCCGCGATGTATTCGCAGATGAGGAACGAGACCGAGATCCTCCAACTTCAGCATGACATCTTTAAGGTCAAGCAAAATGGCCGACCGCTGCATTCTTTGTATACATCCCTACAAGGGATGTTTGAGAAGCTTTACAGTATCATTCCCCTGACGGCGACCCCTGAGCAGCAAAAGACGTTCCAGAATGCTACAATGGTGGGGGTCTTACTAGCGGCACTAGACCCAGAGTATGATGCCGCTCGCTCGCAGATACTGGCAGATGCTACTATTCCTCCAATGGAGGAAGTGTATCGACGACTCAGCCGAATCTCGGTTTCTTCTCCAGCGTCTACACCACCTCCTTCAGCGATGGCTGTTTCCCGAGGCAGAGGTGTCCCTTACTCCTTTCGTGGCCATGGACCTCGGGGTCGAGGTGGCCGATTCCATCAGCCATGCACCTTCTGTCATCGCCCGGGTCATGCGGAAGATACATGCTATTCTAAGCATGGTTTTCCTGCATCTGACCGTATAGCTGAGCATGCTGTGCCTACACCGCCATCCACTTCAGACCAGCGGTTTGAGGATCTTGTCGCCAGGTTACGGGATATCATGCCTCCTGCCACCACTGACTCACCAGGGGGACACTCAGACCTCGCTACTTCAGCCTCTGCCAGCACGTCAGCCACGGCAAGCACATCAGGTAGCGTTTATGCCTTTACATCATCTCACAGTTCTGATGTTTCGGAATGGATCATGGACTCCGGTGCGATACATCATCTCTGTCGAGACAGAGATAAGTTTACATCCTACAGGGAGGTTTCTCCAAGGAGATCGGTAGTAATAGCAGATGGGACTCATTCTCCCATCACTGGACAGGGGGAGATCAGTTTGACACCCTCCATTTGCCTGTTGAATGTTACGCATGCTCCAGATTTCTCGATGAACTTACTTTCTATTAGTCAGCTTACAAAGGATTTGCATTGTCGAGCTATTTTTGACCAATCATCTCTTATTTTTCAGGACATTCTAACGGACAGGGTGATTAGCTGTGGATGTGAGCAGAATGGTCTTTATCGGTTGGTTTGCACCTCCTATGCTGGTGTCTCATCTCAGTCCAGTGGATCTGCTTCTCCCTTTACCTGGCATCTGCGGTTTGGTCATCTTCCTCTTCAAAAGCTGCGTCATATCTTGCCCCAGATTTCACCGAAGTCTTCTTTTCAGTGTGAAGCCTGTCAGTTGGGAAAGCATCACAGGTCTACTTTTCCTAGTCGTGAGTCTAGGAGCAGTCGCTCCCCTTTTGAGTTATTGCATGTTGACATTTGGGGTCCGAGTCGTGTACCTGATCACCATGGACACATATTTTACCTAGTGGTCGTAGATGATTTCTCTAGATTGTCTTGGGTCTTTTATTGAAAAATAAACCTGAAGCGGGGGATGTAATAAAAAATCTTATCAATGAGATTCGGAATGTTTTTTCTTCTAATGTGAAGATTGTGCGCACAGATAATGCATTAGAATTTTGCACTCGTGCTCTTTCCCATTTCTTCTTGTCTCATGGCATTATTCATCAAACAATTTGTGCCTACATGTCTCAACAGAACGGTGTTGCAGAGAGAAAACATCGTCATCTCCTTGATGTGGCTCGGACTTTACTCATTCATAGTTGTGCTCCTCAGTCTTTTTGGGGTGATGCTGTTCTTATGGCAGGTTTTTTTTTGAAGTCTAACACTTCAGGGGAGGCACGGCGCGTTGCTCGCCCCAAACTTTTTATTAAAAAAGCGAAGGAACAAAACAGTGAGAGCTACAACGGGACTGAAGAAAGGATAAAAGGAGAATTGGGATCGAGAAGATCCCACGAGGTCCCCCAAAACCAAAAAGCTACATCAACAACCAATCCTGGGAAAGCATAGCTGCATGCGCGATAACATTCTCCTTGTAGAATCTTTGTCCCCTAAAAATTGCCGCATTACGCCCCAGCCAAATCGCCCAAACGTACGCGAGAAGACCAATGATTTCCCCTCGCGACCTATCCTTATTTGCCCTGAGAGAGTCCCAGAAGGCCACCGAAGTCAAAGAGTTGATCCAAGGAATGCGGGCCTCCACCCACACAGTAGAAGTGGCTGGGTACAGGAAGAAAAGGTGTTCTAAAGTCTCCACACCGGCGCCGCAAAGAAGACAATCCGATGAAGCGAACCCAACGAAAAACCTGGCGCACCGATCACGCGTTAAGATCCTGCTGCGGCGGAACAACCAAAGGAAGAACGCGACCCTCTCCGGAAGCTTTAAACGCCACAGAAAACTCAGATCCCTGCACATTACATCCTGCTGCGACGACGAGTGTTGAGAAATAGCCCTGAATGCCCGTCTCGTGGAGAAGACGCCATCACGCCAAGCCCAGTGATCCCGACCCCCTGAGGGCCTGGGCGAATCCTTAAGCAGCTCCAGCAGAGCAAGAAGTTCATCCAAACGCTGATCAGAGAGATTGTTCACGAAGGAAGGGAACCACCCATCCCCCGACCAGCACGATGCCACCGTCGCCCGAGAGTCACGCGCCAAAGCATAAAGGCGCGGGAAGGTAGCACTGAGAGTGCCAACACCGGCCCAATTGTCCCTCCAGAACATGAATGAGTTTCCATCCCCCAGAGCTGGAGCGAAGTGATTAGAATAGCGCCAACCAACCGATAAAATCCCACGCCAGAAAGGGGTACGAGAACGGCGATCGTCCAAGTCCCGCGACATCTCCGACAACATATCGCGGAGAATGGAGGAACATAAGCAATTGGAACTCCCCCAGAGCCGATTGATTCACTTGAGAAGCAACGCGTCATTGACCAGATCAAGACGGCGGATGCCGAGACCGCCATCACACTTCCTCTTAGCAACCTCCGGCCACTCCACCAGGCGAGGACCCCGCGAGGAGGGTCCCCTTCTCCCCCAAAGAAATCTCCGCATCAACCCCTCAAGACGCTTTCGAACCCCCACCGGCATAATCCAGTTAGACATGAAGTAAATAGGGATAGAAGATAGAACCGACCTAATGAGTACGAGTCGGCCACCCCGCGAGAGCAAGGAAGCGCCCCAACCAGCAAGCCTCCCTTCCACCTTATCAACAACCTTGCGCCAATCACGTAGTCTAGATCTCCCCGCCCCCAAAGGCATCCCAAATAGTCGATCGGAAGAGAGGATGTGGGGGTACCCAAAATCAGACCACAAGCGTCCGTGGAGACAGCATCCCACGCGAAAGTTATCACCTTGGACTTGCTCTGATTAATCTGAAGGCCCGATATCTCGCTAAAGATTTCCAAGGTCGCCGCCATCCCCCTGACCTCGTCAGGGCCACCCTCGATGAAGACAATAGTGTCGTCCGCGAACTGAAGGGTAGGGACGATCCGATTGCCGCAAGAGAAACCCATGGAAAGCCCCCGATCCACCACACGAGCCGCCATCCGAGGAAGCACATCGACCGCAATAACAAAGAGCAGGGGTGCCAATGGGCAGCCCTGCCGCACGCCTCTTCTCGGCTGAAACCGATCTCCCACCATGCGTCCGTTGATCATGATAGAGAATGAAGCAGTAGAGATGCACCTGCGCATCCAAGATATCCACAGCAGAGGAAACCCGCGAGCCCGAAGCACCATCCAAAGAAAGTTCCAGTCTAAGGAGTCGTAGGCTTTAGCAAAATCTACTTTCCATAGGACCCCACGCTTCCCTCTCCTCAACCAGCTATCAACCATTTCGGCAGCCATAGCCGTAACATCAGAAATTTGACGACCACGGATGAACGCCGCCTGAGAGGGCGAGATTAGATCGTCAAGCAACGACGCGAGTCTACGCGCAAAAACCTTAGCCACGATCAAGTACAAGGCGTTGGAAATCGCAATCGGTTGAAAATTCTCAATAGCGCGGGGGGAGGAGATCTTAGGCAAGAGGACGATGATAGCCCTATTCACCTGGTCGAAACCCGCGTTACCTTTGCAAAACTCCAAAATAACCTCCCAGACCTCCTTCCCAACCAGCTCCCAGAAGTCCTTGTAGAACGCAATGGGGAAGCCGTCCGGACCTGGCGAAGCATCCCCGTTGAGATCCCAAACCGCAAGCCATCTTCTGTGTTGGATGAGAAAATTCCTCTTTCTGTTGTCTTTCCTGATAGGGAATTGTTCTCACTAACTCCTCGTGCTTTTGGTTCAGTTGCTTTTGTCCATCAACTCACTCCAGGGATTGACAAGCTCTCACCAAGGGTTGTCAAGTGTGTGTTTTTGGGATACTCTCGTACTCAAAAGGGCTACCGATGCTATGATCCTGTGAATAATAGATATTATGTCAGTGCTGATGTCACCTTCTTTGAGAATGTCATGTATTTCTCGCCTACATGTGGCAGGATGACTCCTTCCACTACTGATGATGACATTTATGTGCTACCTCCTCCTGTATGTCAGTCTGATCACATACCTACTCTTGCTGTGCCACCACCGTCTCCACCATCACCACCACCACCACCTCCACAACCACTAGTCCCACCTCTACCGAAATTTTATACTCGTCGTCTGAATCCTGCTCATGGAGGCCGTCATTCATCCACCACGCCCCAAGTATGTCCAGGTGATATTAGTAATGATGGGACTGACAATGCACAAGTGCAGGACAATGATGTACAGGTGCACACTGCTGATGATTTGGATGTACCTATTGCCTTGAGGAAATCCAAGCGGACGTGTGCGTCTTATCCACTTGCTTCACAGTTTCATTCCATCGCCTCACTGGTGATTTCTAGAGATTCGTTATTGCCCTATCTATCGTGGAGATACCACGGAACTATCAGGATGCATTGAAAGACAGCAGCTGGCGGTTAGCCATGGAAGAGGAAATGGCTGCATTGCGATCTCGTGGTACATGGAGCTTGGTTGCTGCTCCCCCAAGAGCTTCTGTGGTCAGTTGTAAATGGGTCTTTACTATCAAATATAATGCGGATGGCAGCCTTGATCGCTACAAAGCAAGACTAGTGGCCCGTGGATTCACTCAGACCTATGGCATGGATTATATGGACACTTTTTCCCCGGTGGCCCGTCATTCAACTCTACGTGTTCTTCTCTTAGTCGCAGTGGTACGTGATTGGCCCTTGTTCCAGCTTGATATTAAAAATGTGTTTTTATATGGAGATTTGCAGGATGAAGTCTACATCCATATCCGCTTTTTGCGAGAGCTTGATAAACTCCAGGGGCAGGGAAAGGAAGGTTCTGCTGGATCCGATTGCGAGGCTGTGGAGCATATGGCTGGGGAGGAATGAGGCCATCTTTGCGAGCCAGCGGTTCTACAGGGAAAACACTACTATCCTTGCTACGCGTCTTCTGGCTGATTGGTGTCCTGGGTAGGCAAGAATTGATTTTTTTGGGGGTGTTTGACATCGGGTAGCCCAACGGTTCTTCTTTTTTGTTCGCCTTTTATTACACTTTTGTAAATTCTTTCTCCGTCTTCTTTTTAATATACTGGGGTGAACACCGTCGAGTGTCTCCCCCTCTTTTTAGCATAAAAAAAAGAAGTCTACATGCAGCAACCTCAGGGGTTTGCTGCTGAGGGGAAGTGTTATATGGTGTGTAGACTTCACAAGGCCATATATGGTATTAAACAAAGTCCACGAGCATGGTTTCAGAAGCTTTCAGATCTCATCCAGAAGCAAGGGTTCATAAGATCAAATGCTGACCATTCTTTGTTTGTCCAGAAGACTCCTAGAGGTACTGTTGTTATTATGGTATATGTTGATGATATACTTGTTACGGGAGATGACATGCAGGGAATAAAGATGGCAAAAGCATTTTTAGGCCATCAGTTTGTGACTAAGGATCTTGGTACTCTACGATACTTTCTGGTATTGGAGTTTGTGAGGAATGCGCAGGGTCTTGTGATGACCCAAAGAAAATACATTACATATATGCTTGTTGAGACATGTATGATCGGGTGTCGACCCTCCACTACCCCCATGGATCCTAGTATGAAGCTATATGGAGATGATACGGAGGAAGTTGGCAAAAGAAGATATAGAAAAATGGTGGGAAAACTTCTCTATATTATTCTCACCAGACCTGGCATTGCTTTTACAGTTAGTCGGGTGAGTCAGTTCATAGAACATCTCAGACAGATACACATGGATGCTGTATATATGATACTAAGATATCTAAAGTTGTCTCCGGGTGCAGGATTGTTGTTCAGGAAAGAAACAAATCTTTCTATCTCTGCATGTGCTGATGGGATTATGCAGGATATCCTAGAGACCGAAAATCTACCTCAGGTTTTGCAGTATTTGTAGGCAGTTCCTTAGTTTCTTGGAAAAGCAAGAAACAAACAATGGTGGCTAGATCTAGTGTTGAATCTGAGTACAGAGCCATGGCACAGGCAAGTACGGTGTACGGAGATGATGTGGGTTCGAGCCGTACTAGCAGATCTGCATATAGACGTACCATTACCCATGCAGTTACAATGTGACAATCAAGCATCATTATTTATTGCTAATAATCATGCATTTCATAAAGGACGAAGCATATTGAGGTAGATTGCCACTATACCAGGGACATGATTCAGAAGGGGTTGATTTCTACTTCCCATGTTAGTTCTGGAGAGCAGACTGCATATATTTTTACTAAGCCATTGCTCAGAGGGCTGTTTCAGAAATGTTCTTCCAAGCTGAGCATGATTTACATCTATGCTCCATCTTGAGGGGAAGTGTAGAGATATTTCTGGTATTTATGTACTTATGTGTCATGTTATTTTTGTTGTTCCATCTTATGTAATTTACCCATAGGCTTCCTCTATATAAGAGAGATGGCCTCAAATTTCGCCGAAATTCGACCGAATTTCGGTCGAATTTCGATTTCGGTGGGTAACCGAAATTCGACCGAAATGGCCTATATCGGCCGAAATTTTGGGGCCTTAGTTCAAAAAACGATCGAAATGATTGAAATTTCGGTCGAATTTCGACCGAAATTCGGCCGAAATGTCGTTTCGGTCAGTCACCGAAACGAAACCGAAATCCGACATTTAAGGCCTGGAGAGAGACTAGGGTTCACTGGAATAAATAAGTTCTCTCTTTCATTTCTTCCAACACTTCTCATACCATGCAGGTGAGGAGGAACAAGCAGGCTGGAGGGTGAGTCAAACTAAATTTCCTCGTCGGAGAGCATGTACTCTGTACTGCGCCTGCCAGAGTCACTGTAACTGAAAATGAGTCTCCAGCTGGAGAACTCTGGCCTGTCACGACATGTGGACAACTACTCCATCTCTGAAAGGGTCGAAATGAAAAGCCGTGGAGACATCCTCGTCGGAGTACACGGTCGCTGGAGAATGGAGTATGAAAAAGTCTCATCGTCGGAGAACTAGGTCTCTCCCATACTGGCTTAGAAAACGGGATCTCTACTCTGGAGTCCCTATGAAACCACATGAAAATCCTATCCCACATGGCATAGGGAATGAGATCTCTACTCTGGAGTCCCTATGGAACACATGAAAACTCTGACAAAAAACAAAAGATGGGGACCACATAAAAAATTATGGTAAACGTGTGCACATTTGACTGAAGACCGCATACATGTACGTGTCTGAAAAGGAGTCTCTCTCTGAAGAACTCGAAGAAATTGGGTCATTCAAATATGAAGTGATTCAAACTTGGACTATGAACCAATCCGCAGAATCTGAAACTAACTGTAGAGTCTTGAACATATGACTGGTTTGGAATCTGACATTTGAATCTGGAACAGACCTGTGACTCTACACAATACTCCCCCTTTCTCCCATACGGGTCGGAAAACAATGACGTCAACCAAGTTGGGAGAAGACATGAAAATGAGACAAAACATTCTCAAATGTTTTTCCCAAATTTATCCATTTTTTCCGGCTATTTATTTTTTTTAAAAAAATTTAAATAGTCATCACATTTCTCTTTTTTTGTAAATAAGTCGTTTCAAATATTTTTTACGGCTTCTCTCTCTCTCTTTTCTTTTGCGTATGGTTTTTTTTTGTGCGTACCTTTTTCCTTCCTCTTTTTTCAATAAACATGCCGTTCATTTTTTTCTCGACCTCTCTCTTCTCTCCCCTTTTTTTAATTTCCTTTTGGCCTATTTGGACCCTCACAGTAGCAACAGTAAAAGAACAAACTTTTTAATACCCGACAACCCACTTGGGCCTTAACCCCTATTTAGGGTTCCCATCGGGGAACCCCTTCTCATGCAGGGATCGCTGTCGCCGCTCAAGGGTTCACAAGAACCGACCGTCGGGGAACCATTGGGGAACCCCTTCCCTGGCTAGGGTTTCTGATCCGGCAGGAGGAGGCTTCTCCGCCGCCTGGATGAAGAGGCTTCAAGGTATGACACCGCAATATGCGGCTAGAGGTGCTCTGCGCCGCCGCCATATGCAGGTGATCGTGGCTGAAGGGTGTCACCACCTAGAGGTGGGCACCTGCCGGAGGTGCGGCTTCGTGAGGAGAACGGAGCAAGGGTTGCCTCCTCTTCTTCTGGAGATTGAGTTGCGCGAGATGGTGCGTTGGCGATGGCGAAGTTGTGCCTACTGCCTCCGCCTACAGGGAAAGGGCTCCGCCTGGAGAGCACAAAAGGGAGGCCTCGCCTGGAGGGGCCTCTATCTGGAGATGGGGAATGGCACACGAGTGGAGGCCGATCATGGATCTGGAAAACTGAAGGTCGATCACGGATCCACCTGGAGGTAGGACTGCCAGGAAAGCTCGAGCTCGATGAGCTCAACTCAGGCTCGGCTCGTTAAGGGCTCACGAGCCGGACTCGAAACCTTAACGAGCCCGAGCCCGAGCCCGAGTTGGGTTTTATGGCTCGTTAGCTTATCGAGTCGAGTCTGAGTTGGCGTTGTTCAACTCGGAAACTTGAGTCCATAACTCGTTTCCCCTCTTAATAAAAAGTTGAAAACATATATACCGAAACTTCCACATTGAGTTTGATATAAAATAGAGGTTAACATTTTGCTTGCCCAAAAAGCTACAAAAAAGAGTAGAAAAAATCAAAGTTACAAATGGCATTTGCATAATTTAATATATAAAATAGAACAATGACTCGTTAAGAGGTTCATGAGCCTGCTCATTTTGAGGCTCGTGAGCCATCTCAGAAACTCATGACTCGGTAAGAGGTTCGTGACCCAGCTTATTTTGAAGCTCGTGAGCCAGCTCAGAAACTCGTGGCTCGATAAGAGGCTCGTGAGTCAGCTCGAACTCGACGAGTTCGACTTCGAGTTGGTGATGCAGGGCTCGACCCTTATCGAGCCCGAGTTCGAGCCTTAAGTTTCTTATCGAGTTCAAGTCCGAGTTGAGGCCAACTTGGCTCGTTGAACTCGATAGACACCCCTACCTGGAGGTAGCGTGCAAGGAAAAACCAACACTGCCTCCTGGAGAAGAGGAGGCCATATGCGCTTGAAGATGATCGAAGGTGCCTCCATGCTGGACTAGAGATGATTGAAGGTGCCGCCATGCAGCCTGGAGGGTCCCTGTCGCATGGAGGGAGATGGATGGGGCCATCGTCGCCTGTGTTGGGGTTTAGCGCCAGTAAAGTTCCAACTGGGAATCCTTTGCTTGATGTCGATCAGCTGGAGCAGAAGGGGCTCAACGCCATCCTTCGATGATGATCTTCAAGATGTGCAAAAATTAGGGTTTCATAAAAAACCTAGATACTACTTGAACTTGAACAATATAAACAGATCTCGGAACATAATCAAATGGTATAATGGAATCTCGAACAAATTACAAAAATAAATTTTCAAGAATAAATCATCGAGAATCGAACCCACTCTGATACCGTGTTAGAAAATATAATGCGGAAGCGTATCAGAGATAAAGAAATAAAACTTGAAGAACACATAATTTTAGCGTGGAACCCTACTCCCTAAGGAGCGGGATAAAACCACGGGAGAACACCTCAAATGGTTGATGTGTCTATTGACTTTCTCACTGAATACAAGAGGTCTGGGGCTTCTTATATAGCATCCACAGACCCTCCAAGTCCCATCACCGGTAGATGTGGGACTAAATATGGGATGAGTAAATGGATCCTGGAGAGATCCATTTACCCATCTATACATATGAGTGACGCATACTCTAACAGTATCCATTATAAATTGACTTTATCACCCCTGTAATATATTATACTTCTAGATGAGCTCAGTCCAACTAGACCCGCTATAGCAAGACCCACTCAACCACATAGAGATTCCTCAACCTGATCACCATCGTCTCCCACCTCTCCGGTGATGGCATTGGTGGAAGTGGTGGTGCTGGTCTACTCCTCGCAACCCCATTACCCTGTGTGTGACCGGAGGTGCTGCTCTTACTCCGTTGTATTGGAGCAACACTACATGCACGGGCTATGCACTAATAACTCTGTGATCGAGTATTTTGCAACTCGAGGAGTTTGATCCTTCGCCACTTGTACCACCACACCCTCTTCGTATATACGCCCACCAACCCACAGAGCAAAAACTCCCCACTCTCCCCACAAAGCTCCATTCCAAGCTCTCGTGGCTCCTTCCTTCCCTTGGTGGCGAGTAGAGGCTTCCTGAATAGGAGCCCCGTGGTGATCACCATGGAGAACCAAGACAACTGGCTCATCTCCAACGTCACCAACAATGTGCTGGGCTTCGAGCTCAAGAGGAACGCCTCGAGGTGCAAGAACACCATGCATCTCATCCTCCTCTAAAGGGCCCATCGTATCACTGGTAGCCTCGCCTCCCTCGTTATCGCCCTACACACAAGGTGTCCTGCCCCGACGCTAACAACAGGGACCTCAAGCTGCTAAAGAAGTCGCTTGTGTTACGCCAACCATAAAAAATGCATTTTTCTATGCAATCACGCTCCTTACCATTAAGATCATGGCCTTCTAGAGGCCCATGGGCATCCGAGGAGCCTTCAACCAGGTCTGCAGAGTTGGGTAGCTTTTAGAATTGAATACCTTATTCCAACTCCAGTTCTTGGCCAACATGTACATGGCGTTGCTCATATATAGAACGTCGATAGACTTGTGCTTTGCCTCGGCTGCTTCTGGATTTGGTTCTACGTATGAGGCACTCTCTAAGATCAGATCTTACGCTCATTGATGGTAAATGTGATGGTAAGTGTAACCCTTCCAACATTGAGAGTGACTAGGGAGATGGGTACTTCCTCATGGTCCTCATCCAAACTCCCATGTGCAACGAGGAGGTTGGTCTCTTTCATGTCTAATTCTTAAAATTTCAATGTTCTGTTGCTCGTCGGGACCTATTGTAAGGAAAATTTGCATATATATCACCATTCTATTGCGACGCGTTGTTGGTTGTCGTGGCGACGACGGTCAGGGGAGGATGAGTGGGTGGTGTTGATTGTTGTGGCGGTGACGCAAAACGGGTCGAGGGGGGTGAGGAAGGGGAGGTGCTTGTTGCCATGATGGCGACAAGAGTCGAGGAGACATGAGAAGATGAAGGATGAAGGACGGGCGGTTGCCTATTATTTAGAAATTAAAAAATAAGTAAATAACAAACCTAGAATATGGAGTGGTTAGATTAACTTGCATGAATGGTTGAGTTAATAAACTAATATAACGAAGGGTTACATGTGTAAACGAAAGTCACTTTTCCAAAAATCAATAGTATTAATTGCCCACCACCTGTGTTGAACCCCCAATTCCAACAAACCACGCCCTCTCAAACTTAATGTATGATCCTTATTATGAAATCTTTTTAATTAGAATCCCAAACCAACGGTGTGTGATCTAAGAAGGGCCACAACATCATCGAAATCGTTGCCATAAAAAACCCTAGTGAATTCCATTAGGGTCACAAACTTGTCAATCCACAACCTGTACATTGAATGCCTTAAAGCGAATCTGCAACCACACAGCTGATAGTCCACCCACTTTACCTCATCGTCAATATGACTAAACTTTTTTTTATGCCAAAAAAGGGGGAAGCACGCGATGGTGTACACCCCAATCAATTAGTAATTATAAAAAAAGAAAAAAATAGCAGTACATGACACTACAGAAGCCAGGACTCCAACATAGACATTCTCACAATAGAACCGCTGGGAGGAAAAAATTACATCATTTCTGGCAGGCCAAATAGCCCACAGTAAAGCAATGGGCATAAGCCGCTCCTCTTTCTGACGTTGTCTTGTGCTAAACATCGAACTCCAGAATGACTCCAGTATACGAGTCTAGACTCGTCCCAAATCAGAGACGAAATCGGGCAACGGAAGAAAAGGTGCTCCAATTATTCAATTCCAATCTCACAAAGGGGACATCTGTCAGACATCACGGTAAACAGTCTAACGCACCAGTCTCTCATCAGAAGACGTTTTCTCCTAAAAAGCCACAAGAAGAAGCCAATCCTCTCTGGAAGCCCCAATTCCCAAATAAGGTTGCAGTCTCGGATCAGATCATCCGTTCTACTAGGTGGCGATCTACAAATTACGTTGTAAGCCTTCTTAATCGAGAATGAGTTGTCTTTCCAGAAGCAGAAGGAAGTCCTCTAAGCGTTGGTCAGAAAATTCGTTCGGAAAGAAGGCATCCAATTTCCGTTATCCCAACAATCCGCAACCCGCATCGCACGATCATCAGCTAAAGCATACATGCGTGGGAAACGATTCGACAACGATTCATCGCTCGACCAATTGTGTGTCCAGAAAGCAAAGGAGGCATCGTTCCCCAAGACAGGGCGGAAAATATCATTGAAACGAGGCATCATCTACAAAATTGCCTTCCAAAAAGCCGAAGGGTGTCGCCCACACCGAAGATCCATAGAATCTGGGTGAGAGATGAATAGATGCGACGGATGAGGTTGCAACAGATATCCTCACCCCTCCCCCAAATGCTGCTTACCCACTTGAGTAATAGAGCCTCGTTCAAGGTTTCCAAGCGCATGACCCCAAGGCCACCAGTGCCCTTAGGTAACGTAACCGTATCCTAGTCCACCAAGTGAATACCGTGACCCTCTTGCCCAGACCTGCTCCATAGGAATCTCCGCATCAACCTCTATAGGCGCTTCCTAACACCAATAGGTAACATGCGGGAAGATATGAAGAACACAAGAATGGCAGCTAGCACTGCCTTCACCATAATAAGACAACCACCCCGGGAGAGGATCGATGCTCTCCAACCTGCCAGCTTCCTTTCCAATTTCTCCACCACTGGCAACCAATCAACCATCTTAACTCTTCCACACAAAGGGAAACCCTAACCACACTTCCTACCCAATACCGTGCTGCACAAGCGAGCCTCCTCATTGACGATCCGCAAATTCGGCCTCTTAAGAATGTCGTTTTGATGCGTTGTAGTCAGCCGAATTTGGATCCATCAAAAATCGCTTAAAAACAATGTCAATCAATCACTCAAAAGCGGCATTTTTATTTACTTGGACAAGCCCAAGGTCGAACTCAGGGACACGAGCCTCTTAAGTATGAATCTAGATTCTTATTATTCCGATTAAGTGTTGAATTAGAAATTCATAGGTCAATGCACATGAAGACACGATGCAGACAATGCGAACATAATTTTTATTTGATTTTCAACATACAACAAAATGCAAAGTTACAATGATGCAAATATGCCCTATTTATACAACAATATTTGAGCCATTAAACAGTAACCAATTTCAATTATCAAGGCAAATTTCATTGATGCATGAAAACAAGGCTTAAGAAATCATTATGTCAAAGACACTACATTAATAAAATTAATCATCAAAATCAATAGTGTCAAAACAGAGATCTAAGCATGCCATTAAGAAGACAATGAAACATGCTTCGAAACGCAACTGAAAGCAACTCAAACGGAACTCGGATGCTCAAGATATTAACATAAGAGCTCAGGGGCATAAATGCAAGAAAAACATGAAAATAAATAGAGCAAAAGCTACAAACAGGTCCCTGGAAGGACTAAAATATAAATAAAATAAGTCACGAGGCCTTCCCTGATATTTTCCCACAAGCGTAGGGTAAAATTGCAATTACTAAAACCCGCAGGAGGTCGGATGCAATTTACCCCAGGTGCGCGTGGTTTCCACGTGCTAGATGGACCTGGTTGCAATTTAAAGAAGTCTCCGGGGCCTCCCTGCAAAATTCCCCATCCCGCACGTGACTGACCGACACGTGGGAGATAGGCTCGGTGGTCTTTAAAGGCTCGGCGGAGGTTCGGGTAAGGCTCGGGCGTCGACGCTGGCTCGAAGGAGGCTCGGAGGTGGCTCGGGTGCTCCGAGCCTGTAGGTCTGGTGCTGAAGCTCGAGCTGACACGTGTTCGTCTGTGGACCATTCTATCATAGAGATCGGATGGCAATTGTGCGAGGTCTGAGAGGCGACGTGGCTGAAGGAGCGTCGTTGGATGAGCAACGGGGAGTGCCATCCAACGACACCTGTACACTCTGGAGCCCTTCTTCCTCCGCGAGACCGACGACGCGATCAAAGCTCTAGCGATGCAGTTGGCGCTCCGCCTCTCTTCTTCGGGCTCGATGGAGCTCCATTGAGCATCTTGGAGGTTCGTCGAGGTAGCTGGAAGCCCGGGCGAAGCACCGGTTTGCCTGGAGGAGGCCGTCGACGCTCATATGCCAGAGATGGATCTTGCGAGGTTGCTATGGCGAGAGCTTCGACCATTGAAGTAGATACCTGCAATTGTTAGTCCCAATAGCCGAAGCGACGATGTGCGATGTGATGTGGATGACATGAGAGCCTACGCGAGCGGAGAAGATGAAGGCTTAGGTGCTCCTCCGCCGTGAAGGGCGGAGCAGATGGGTCGGATTGGCCGGAGGTTATGGAGGATCGAGAGGGTGAACGGGGCGAAGATGGCAGATGTGTGCTGAAGCTGAGGCGATGGTAGATGGAAGGTGATGGCGCGAGTAAATGTCTAATAAATTCAGAGAAAAGCAACAAAAAAATCAAAGGAAGATCAAGAGAGCTTACCTGAGAAATTGATGAATGCTGGGCATGTGCTTGGATCTCTGAGCGAAATCCGGGTCTTCGCTGGACTCCCACGGCCACTAGGGGCAGCTCGCCGGCGAGCTAACGCTGGAAACCTGGCCTACCTTGGCCAGGGGTCGACACCGGAGGTTTAGGTCGTCATTACTTCGTCGATCCAACCTCCCCCTGTCACGGGGAGGCGGAGAAGAGCTGGGCCTAACCCTATATAAAGGTGGACAAAGTGATGTGGCGGCTGAGGTGGGTTATTTGAAGGCGAGAAGATCATAGTGGAGAAGGTGGAGGTCGTGGTTTACGGGCGTGCTATGGAGCGCTACGGAGAGGGGCGAGAGGGTATTCGTGGTCTGCGGAGAAGAAGAGAGTTCGTGCTTGGACGTGGGCTGGTCCGTGAGTGGAGAGGTTGGCTGAGAAGGCGGCAAAAATAGGAAGGGGATGATGGGTGCGCGAGGTGAAGATCATGGGAGAGAGGGTCAACTGAAGGAAGGGGACGATGCCTCGGCCGTTGGATTCCGCGATCCAACGGTCGAGGGATGGGCGCTAACGTGAGGCTTGGATTAGATCGATGGAGGGATGATCAAGGGTCGAGGGCGAGACACATGACGAGACGTTACGCAGGCGGAAGCGGACGGTTAAGATGCAGTGAGGAGTAGGATCGGGTGGTGGAGAATCCTAGCGGGAACCAATGGTTGAGATGAGAGCGGAATGGAGAAGATCGAGCGGTGATGAAGGTGACACGTGGCGCTATGGGAGATAGGCGCTGACGGACGACTGAGATGGGATCTGAAGAAGATCAAAGGGATGAGAAAGGATGCGGGAACGGACGGCGCGGATCTGGAGAAGAAGAGGGCGATCTAACGGCGGAAAAGCGAGGGCGCGTGGCGCGCAAAGGAGCTGGTCACATGGCGCAACCAGAAAGCGCCACGTGGCCCAATCAGGTTATTCAAATAAAGAATATGAAAAAATAAGGGAGAAGGAGGCCGAATTTGGAAAAACCCAAAACATGAAAGTTGTAGATCTCGATGGGATCTACAAGTTTCATGTTGACCAAAAACGGAGACGAGGTCAAACAAAGGGAAAAATATTTTTATGAGCGTTTTTAAGGGAATAAAAACACTACAATTTTACTTTTGTTATTTTTTTTGTATTTTTAATTTATTTTATGACTCAGATATATACAACGTTTTATCTGGTTTTTATTAACATTAATTCAAGCAAGGGGGTTAAGAATGGCAAATTAAGATGATGAAATCGAGTTTCATCACGAGAGAGTAAAAGGAATAACTGTAGATTTTCTATTGTTTAGAATGAGCCTAGACATCTCTCCGAAGATCTCTAGAGTGATAGCCATACCACTAGCCTCCTCCAGAACTCCCTCAATAAAGAAAACAATGTCATCAACATACTGTAAAAGAGGCATACGTAAGTCACCCGAAATAAAATCCATCATGATCCCTAAAACCCATCGTGATCCCACAACTATGAATCCGATCCACCATGCAATCCATGACATTCGTAGCAATGACAAAGAGCATAGGAGCGAGCAGGCACCCCTGTCTGACTCCCTTCTGCTGCTGGAAAAAACCCCCCTCTGGGCGACCATTAACAAGCACCGAAAAAGATGCATTGATGATGCAACAGTTCATCCAAGAAATCTAGATATTAGGAAAGCCTCTTCTATATAATGTCACCCATAGAAAACGTCAATCTACCGTGTCGTAGGCCTTGGCAAAATCCACCTTCCAGAGCAGAGCCTTCGTCCCCTTTCTTCTCCACTCCACGATAATCTCAGCCGCCATCACTAAACTATCTGATCTGCAATCTGTCTCCTAGGAACAAAAGCAGACTGAGACTGCAATGGAGAAATAATATGTTCAAGAACCATGTTGAGTCTAATTGCAAAAACCTTCGCCACAATCAGGTAGATGACATTCGACAAGGCAATCAACCAAAAATCCTCAATTCTTTCCGCTTTTCCGACACTGTCACGATCCTGATTCCCGGGCCGTCGGATCCCCCCATATCCGGATCTGGTTACTCAGCAATAATTTATTCAGCAATCACAACTAACATTCATAAACACACTGTAAATAAAAATACTCAGAAGAAAGTATTTCAACACTTTTTCATTTACAAAATACAGTTCACATGATTCATTGTCCCACTACAACCATTTACATGCACATCAGCTGGAAGGAAATACACAAAAAGATTACTAACTACCTTACAAAGTAAAGCTACTGTGGCTGGCTGGATGTCTAATATGTAAGTTGGCTGGATTATTAAAATCCTTGCGATGTCTCACCAACATCTGTTGGGTTTTCCATAAATCATATGATAACTACTAACGAATGCTAAGTAACGAAGAAGAGAAAAGCAAACAAATTGTGTACTTTTTTCAAAACTTGTTATCACAAAAAGTTTCATTCTTTTTCATTAATTTAAGTCATATTCTTTTCTATTCCACATTAGGGATTAGTACAGGGAATTACCTCACCACTATATGCACTCCGAAGCTGTGGACACTTCGGGATTGGAGATTGCGTTGATCTGGTAAGCTTATGCCTCCGCACATCGCCTCAACCAATCCTCCAATACTACCCTAACAATTTCTTTTTCTTTTATTATCCAGGATCTCAAGCCCTCATCCTAGCAAACAAAGGAGCACACCGTTCTCGAGGAATCGGTTGCTTAAACCTCAGGCTAACATTTAATTATATAACCTAGCGGCTTTAAATACATGTTATCGTGATCGAGCCGCTATCCAACCACCCGTGCCTCCACATGGCACGACCACATCTTCCGTCATTCAACCCGAAGATATTGGCACCCGGTACCACGCGTTGCAAATCATTCATTTCGTGCGCACTTATCATAACAGGGCGACTGCGTACTACCTAGGTAGGAAAACGCCAATACGGGTTCCTTTCGATAAAATTAATGGTTGCATGCTTGACCTCTAGTTCTACTCTCAGTCATCCTTAACGTGACACACGATCATTTTCAGGATCCAACTCAAAACACATCAATTCCCATGATGTAATTTCTCCGTTAAGCTTTAAATTAGCGTAACCATAAATACTGAGTATTGACTTACACATATATTAATTCATATATTTATATACTCAATTTCTACTTTTTTAACTTCCAAACCCTAACGTTCCAAACCACTGCATCCATTCGATGCTTAAACCTTATTTTAGTGGAAATCACAAAGCAACTTTTTATACTCTCTCAAAAATAACCAAATTAGAGTTCTTTATAGCGAAGAACATAAAATCAGAAATTTCAATAATCTCGTATGAAAACCCAACAGCAAAAGGAATTATTTCGTTACCTAATCGAGCTCTCTCTCTCTCTCGCATACAATGCTTTATCGTGATTCTTTTTCAGCAGGATGATTTATAGCTCCTGAAACGATCAAATTTCATTTCGTATCAAAAAACGCTAAGAACGTGCCAAGAACGTGAAAAACGAAGGAAGAACGCGAAGAACACGAAGAACATATTTTCTCTTGAAATTTTAGCAGAGCTTCCCATTATACGGGTGATATTTCTGAGAAAATTTCGACAGAATTTCCCTTAATATTGGGACATATTTATATAAAAATTTCGGTAGAATTTCCCCTTATATCGGGACATATTTCTATAAAAATTTCGGCAGAGTTTCCCCTTATACCGGGACATATTTCTATAAAAATTTCGGCAAAGTTTCCCCTTATACCGCGACATATTTCTATAAAAATTTCGGCAGAGTTACCCTTATAAAATCACCGAAAGGAAAACAGAAAGAAAACTGAACATGAATCGAAAACTTAGCTCACGAAGCAAACTAAGAGAGGATCGTACATTCCTCCTCCTCGTTCTCCCGGCAGCGCTTCGCTAGCGCTCCTTCCTCGCCTCCTACTCCTTCTCCCGACCTCTCGATCCTAGCCCTTGTGGTGGTGGTGGTAGTGGAAATCGTAAAGAATGAATGGGTAGGGAGCTATTTATAGGCTCCAGAAAATCGCTAACCATGGTTAGAAAACCATGGTTTAGACCTTAACCGCGGTTAGCGGTCCATGGTCTTGGCACATAGTTTTGACCTATGGTTTTGGCCAAAACTTATCCGAAACTTAGGGCTTAAGTTAGAACATTATAGGGGATTCTAGATTCGCTAATGACGCTTAATTAACGCTAATCGTGATTAACTTTCACTAATCACGATTTAACTTTCGCAGCTTACGTTTATCTCTTGCTAACTATTAATTAGTGTTCGCTAATGGTCATTAGTGATTTTTAATCCGTTATTAGTTTCTTTAATCATGCTTAATTAGTCTTAATGACAGTCATTACGGTTTAATGATATTTTAAACCTCCTTACTTTTCTTTCTTCCGAAAATCATAACAAATCGAAACGAAGTCTAATTCACACGAAACAAATTCCGTTGGTTTCATCTTTTTTTTGAAAGTCTGCAAGGTAGGGGGAAGCACTCGGTGGTACCTGCCGCATCAAAATATATTTAAATAAATAAAGGAGATACCTTAAAGGAAGTCATGTCCTCGAGACTAGAAATGCAGGCATAACAACCTTAAAGAGGATTGAAAGCATAACCTTAAAAAGAATGAACGCCATTTCATTTATAATAAAAATATACACAATACATAGTGTTATCAATCAAACAAGTCGAGGTATTTTTTTCTCATTTCTACCTCAGGTTCCCATGTGGCTTATTCAAACTCTTGGTTATGCCACAACACTTTAACTAGAGGTATCCCTTTATTCCTCAACTTCTTGATATCCCTGTCTAGTATTTGCACATGTATTTTTAGGTATGTCAAGTTTGGCTCAACATGCAGCCATCATAGTTTATCTTATAATCAGGATCCTTAATATACTTTCTCAGATTTGATTCATGAAAAACATCATGTATTGTCGAAAGATGTGGAGGAAGTGCAAGTCTATATGCGACTTTCCCAATCCGCTGAATAATTTCAAAGGGACCCACGAACTTGGGTGTCAATTTTCCACGCAAGCCAAACCTCTGAACTCCTTTTATAGGCGATACTTTGAGAAATACAAAGTCGCCTACCTCAAACTCAAGGTCTCTTCGCCTGGTATCACTGTAGCTTTTTTGGCGACTCTGGGCAGTTATTAGTCTTTTTCGAGCAAGCTCTACAGCTTCCCGTGTCTCCTGGAGTCTATCTGAATCGTAAAAGTTCTTTATCCCAACCTCTTGCCAACACAAAGGAGTAGTACACCATATAGTGCTTCAAATGGTGCCATGTCAATACTTGTATGGTAATTATTGTTGTAGATGAATTCTGCAAGAGGCAAATGTTTAATCCATGAACCCTTCCATTCTAAGGCACACGCTCGTAACATATCCTCTAATGTCTGAATCGTACGTTCTGACTGACCGTCTGTTTATGGATGATATGTTGTGCTCAAGCATAGTTGTGTACCTAAGGCTTTCATGAAGTTCTCCCAGTACTGTGAGGTGAATCGTGAATCTCAATCGGAAACTACTTCCTTTGGAATGCCATGGAGACGGGTCACATGTGTAATATATAACTCAGCAAACTGGTCTGGAGTGAAAGATAAGGTTATTGGAATGAAGTATGCTACCTTGGTCAAACGATCTATTATAACATATCCTTTCCACCAGTCGTTTGAGGTAAGTCAATAACGAAGTAATGGAAATGCTTTCCCATTTCCATTCAGGTATGGGGAGGGGTTGCAATAATCCTGGTGGCTTTTGGTGTGAAGCCTTTACCTGCTGGCAGGTAAAACATGAATTCACGAACTCAGCAATATCCTTTTTCATTCCCAGCCATCAAAATTTTGAACGAAGATCCGTATACATCTTCGTAATTCTTGGATGAATAGATAATCTTAAGCAATATGTTTCGCGTAAGATATCTTTCCTCAATTCGGGTATATTTGGTACACAAACTCTATGATGGTTATACAATATCTCAGCTTGTATATGGAATCTCTCTATCTCATTCTACTCAAGTTGTTGTCTCAAGTCTTTAAGGATTGAACCATCCTCTTGTCCTTTTTTTATTCTATCCCAGATTTCTGGTTTGTATTGGTGATGAATAGTTATACTATCGGCACTACTGTTAAATGGTTTCCATCCACTTAACGTTGATAGTACACCCCAGAAGTGGATAGCACTCACCAACCCATGTGAATAAGTTCTTCTACTAAGGGCATCTGCTACGACGTTCCCCTTATCGGGGTGGTAGGAGATGGTGCAATCATAGTCCTTCAACAGCTCTAGCCACCGTCTCTGTCTCATATTGAGCTCCTTCTGATCAAACAGATATTTCAAACTTTTATGATCAATGAAGATTTCAAAAGTAATACCATAGAGGTAGTGTCTCCATATCTCTAAAGCGAAAACTAAAAATGCACTAAGCCTTCTCCCACTATAAGTAGGGTCGGCTACATGGAATCTTGCTCAAATCTATGTTGAAAGATTCGACTATTTTTTACACTGACCGTCGACTACCTAACGCAACCCCTGCAAGAGTGGGATTTGAACCCTGGTCTTTTGTGTGGTAGACACACTGTACTAGCACTAGACCATTAAGTGGGTACATCTTTAAAGCGAAAAATACGGCAACTAATTCAAGGTCATGTGTCGGGTAGTTCTTCTCATGTGTCCTTAGCTGTCGCGATGCATACGCAATTACCTTACCATGTTTCATAAGAACTGCCCCAAGTCATTCTTTAGATGCATCAGTATACAATGTAAATCCTTCAGTTCCAGAGGGTAGAGTAAGGATAGGTGCAGATGTTAGGCATTCTTTCAGTGTTTGAAAACTAGCTTCACATGCGTCGGACCATATGAATGGAACTTCCTTTTGAGTCAGCCTAGTCATTGGTAATGATATTCATGAAAAGTCCTTCACAAATATAAGACCTAAAAAGTGGACTTGTTAGATAATTTTTCGGATGTTCGTCTAGCATGACCACTTCATTAACTTGATGAAATACATGAGGAGATATATGGAGCAACAACCTAGTTTTGTGATCTAGGGAGAGTATCGAAATATTTGTAGCTAAGGCCTTAAATGTCGGATTTCGATTTTGTTTTGGTAAGTCTGGAAAGAGAAATTCGGTGAAATTTCGGTGAAATGGTGGAATTGAGGAAATTACTTGAAAACTCAAATTTTTTTCTAAAAATAAGATTTCTAATGTTCTATTACTTAATAAATAAGATAGAAAAATATAGATTTTTTTGCTAATAATAAGATATTAATATGATATGTTACATTAAATTTCCATCTAATCGTTCCAAAAGTCAAAAAAGTAGTTTGCTACTCAGAACTAAAATCAGATTTGGAACCGAAATTAGAAGCCATTAATTTCACCTCTTGAATATGAATGGAATGGTGACATGTGCAATAATAAAAAATGGCAAAGCCTTCTCCCACTATTAGTAGTGTCAGCTACATGGATTCTTATACAATAATAACAGAGAAAAACATAGGCCAAAAAAGAGCACCTTTTCAATACGAATGAGATGACACATATGATAACTACTAATTAAAACATATATAACAAAATAAATAAAGAACAAAAAATAAGGCTTTTCAGTTAAAACTTGAATTTAACTCTTAAATCTTATATCTAATTGATTTGGTTTCGATTTAGAACTAAAATTTAGAACCTAACTAAAGAAACTTCTTTAAACAATGTAAAGCATTCTAACAACTCAACACATCAATGAATAAATAAGTGAAAATTCATTAATATATGCAACTTTCGATGAAAGTGAAGGATAGATTCCCTTATTTTGTTGTTTCGTCGAAACGACATGTAAGTTCAATAAAATTTCATTGATATTTCGTTGATATTTCGTTGAAATCCTGGAAAAAGGAATAAGGTAGCGTTTTGATTTCAGTGGCCTAGAGAAATGGAAATTTTGGAGAAATTTGGTGGAATTTAGTTGAAATTTGAGGTCATGTTTGCAGGCTTCATAAGGTCATCTATGGCCTTAAACAAAGTATCAAAGCTTGGTTCCATAAACTATTCCAAATGGTCTCGCCCTTCTCACCCACCACCATCATCCACTACCATGTTAAACCTCAGCACACCGCTCAACCTCGACCCTTTATTGTCCTCCAATCAACCCCCCTTTGCCATTTTGTGCTGACGAGCCACCACCATAGGACCATTATCTCATCACCCATCGTCTGCCTCTACAAACAAATCTCCATCAAAGAATAAGGTCCCCATACGATGAAGCTTGAGGTTGACTCAGCCCCAATCTCCAACATTGACATAGCTTAGATTTTCAAAGGGGATGAATAGGGGTTGGGAAAGCGAAAGATGGTATGAGGAAGAGTGGGAAGATGCATCAATTTGCGCGGGATCTTGGGTAGGAATGCACAAAAAATGTGAGATGAGGAATCAAATAAGTTCAAGTTGATACCACCCTAAAGATTGTCCAAAGACGGCGTGATTAATACATTTTGGAGAATTTATTTATTTTTTATTAGTCAGCCCGGCCTTTTTTTTGGATTGCGGTTGAGGCTGTTTCTTTAGAACATGTCGCACTTCAGCAACTCCGCTGTTGCGGAAGATGGAGTTCTAAAATCTACACCATGTGACTGTAAGGGAGTACAAAGTTCAGAAAATTGAATTGTCTAGATAGAAAAGACTAGAGAAGAATGGAAGTCGAGCTCCATACACAACCAAGTCACCGAAGCTGTACTTAACCGAAATACTGAAAGAGGGCTAAGTAAAGTGCTCAAGTTACAGTTGTTGATTCGTTACTGGTTAAATTCTTCTTTGAATTTGTGTGCATGTGATGTTGAAATCGTCCTATCCAGTTTGCCTGCATCCCAAGCAGGGGCAAAGATTTAATCTTAACACTAATCCTTGTCATCGTAGAACTTTGCACCTACTTGTCACTTGGAAGAGTAAGAAACATCATGCCATTTCTCAAACCAACGCAGAATAAGATTGTAGAGCGACGTCTTTTCTTAAATATAAAATCTAGAAAGTTGGACCTTTTAACCAGCATCTAGTACAAAATGCTTATAGTTTCATAATTCATTCAGGATATATACTTCATACCAAGTCCTATGAATTGTCTAATGGCACTTCGGAATGTGGAGAAAAATGGGGATGAACGCTTGCCTTCTTGAGAGCGAGGGAGAGGCGCTTGCTGTGGAGCTTAGGCATGGATTCGAGCGCCTGGTGAGCACAGCAGAATGCCCTCTTCTGCAGCTCGGGCGGCATGTCCGAAGCCCTAACCCTGACATTGCTAAATACGATATCTTTTTTGTTGGTGACCTCGAAGGTTGCATCTTTATCCTCGTTACTTTGATTCTGATTCGGGGTAGTCATCTCATCACCGCCGTGACGATCCACCACATGATTCCTCTTCTCTTGTTCATGCTGGTGGAGTTTGTGGCGCTGCTGGAGAAGTATAAGGCTGCTTAGGTATCGGCTCCTCCGCTCGAGCTCCTCCGATGCCCTCTCCATATCAGATCTCATCTCCTCTCGTCCATGGAGATTACTTGAGCAAACGGATCATTGACGGACGCATCAGTTGTTCCTGAATGCTATGTGAGGGAAAGGAAATGCACACCTTATTTATGCTTATTCCAACGAGGGAAATTCTCCAAGGTGAACTTTTATTTTGTTTTTTGCCTTACGCCCTGATGGTTGATGGGGTGGGTTGAGGTAATTACGAGGGTTGGAACTAGGATTGTGATTTGATGTCAACATGATTTGTGACGGAATTCTAACCTAAGAATAAAGAGGGTTAGGGGTAATCCGGTTATCAAACGGAGTCATTCCATCATTTGTTAGATCAAATTAAAGTATGAGTAACGATTTATAATGAAAACTTGATTCCTTAATGGGAATTACCATTCCTAAGTACCCTCTGTGAACTGGGATTCCATTCTTTACAAATGGTAATGAATGTTTTCTTTTTCAATATTTTTTAATTAATATGTCATTGTTACAAATAATGGCTACATATATAGATGTGTATTTTTCTTTTTTGAATATTTTTTTAGATACCGACAGGACATTGATATATGGACATCGACATGGATACAAATATATGGATGCAAAAGGTCAAATATGTTACAAATGTATGCATATGTGGATACTGACATGGATATGGTATTTTTTTGCGAATGCGGGTATAGATATGATTCAGCTTTTAGGATAGGGATACCAATATGGTTACAAGATATTCCAGCGGATACAAATACATATTTATTAAATATATCTATTATATGGATAAAATATATCAAATATGGTTTTTTTGCAGATACAAATACGAACATGGATAAGTGTTTTTTTAATTTTTTGCAAATACATATATGGATAGGGATATGGGATTTTTTTTCTAACATGGATATGGATACTGATGCAATTTTTATTTTTTAATAAAATATGGATATTCATTATATTCTAGCGGATACATATACGGATATGGATATCGATTTTATTTTTTTTGCAGATACAGATATGGACATGAATGAGATTTTTTTACGGACATGGATATGGACATAAAAATGAATTTTTTTGTAAATATAGATATGGATGTGTACACCATATTTAGCTTTTTTAGGATATTGATATCTGCTATATTTTAGCGTATACGTATACGGACATGGATATGTGTTTTTATTTCTTGTGGATACAGATATGCATAACATTTTCAACCTTTTTATGATACGGATATGGATATGGATATGATAATAAAATATTCTAGCAGATATGGATATGGATATAGATATTTCAAATATATCAGTTGTATAGAAAAAAACCAAAGTAGTCTCCATTTAAATATGACTATTGAATCCTTATATGAAATATATCAATTATATGAAAAAATAACTTGGAGAATATATATTATTTTTTCTGCTTAATGAAATATATCAAAAGGAAGGTTTTTTTCTTTCTATTCTTTTTCCTTTTTAAACATAAGAAAGGTATACATCATAATAAATCTTTCAGTTCCTAATATGAACCAAACAATGGAATGGAAAAACTTATTCACTTACATTCCATTGTAATTCCTTTCCAATCAAACAAACGGGCCCTTAGGGCATTTCGATAGAGAGATGAGGGGAATGGTTATGGAGGGATAAGATATTGTTTTTGTTCCGCTGAAGCAAGAGGATAAAGAAGAATAGGAAAGGATAAGTGGTAGTTATTTCGTATTCTTTGTTTGGTAGAAGGAAAAGGATACTTAGAGATAATGTGGTTATGTTAGATAGGATTGTTATATAAGTCATAAGTGGTAGTTATTTGTATTTGGGAGGGGGGTCAATGATGGAGGAATAGTATGGAAAACCTTATTTCTCATTTTGACTCGAGGACCAAAGTATTGTCCATATGTGGAGGATAAGAAATTAAAGGAATAAGGAAATATATCGCTCTTTATTCCTCTAACGAACATCCTCTTGGAAGTTAGAAGGAAATCGTAGATGAGAGCAAGGGCTACCTTGCGAAATATTTAAGGTAGCCTTTGACCGACGATGGCTACGATTTGAATATGGCAGACTCGCACCTCAGCCCCGACCCCATGCAAACAGCACGCTCCCCCCACCCCCCCCCCAAACCCCTTGTCGTTCTCTAAAGACACAACCTTTGAGACACTGACGACCAAGCTCCAGCTCTATATTTGTGTGTCTACCCAAACAGAGCACTCCTTTCATATGGACGACCAAACTATTGCCCCAACATCTCTCGACTTCTCTCCCGTTGTGAGCAGGGTTTCAACACAAGTTTGTTACATATGGTTACTCGATTTTTTTTTTAAATTTTTGATATAATAGATTTGAATACTCGCTAAAGTCAGTTTATTGTGTAGTTTATTTTTTTAAGTGTAATTTATTGTGTTGGTTGTTTGTGTGTATTTGAACTGACAATGTTGATGGAGGTGCTTTATTTTTATTGCATGGGTGGTACAACCTTGAGAGTCAGGAAAGAAGTCACTTGTAAGGGAGTTCGCATGAAACATATCAAAATAAGAATGGGTTTGAGATAAATGGATTATTCGATAAGATCATGAGCTTCTTTCACATCGACATGTCCAAGGTTGCAAAAGTCCATATATTTCATAGGATGTCGCGGGATTAGGAATCATTTTTGGCGAATATGGATTACGACAGTGATGTGACCAACATTTTAGATTAGGTTGAGATGATGGGTAACTCAAACAAACCAGTTATATTTACCATCCTCGTTGGATGCACACGAGATTCTGCGTCGGTTCCTGACCTTTTACTTCTTTGGCCTGGAAAACCTAAATTTTCTCTCAAACACCGATTGACACACGACCCTACATCCGTGGTCAGTGATACTTTATTTATGCTCCAAACACCTGTTAAGATTATAACTCAGTATCTGCACCCCAGACTTCTGCACCTCGACCTGATGCATGGTTACTCGCACAATCATTTTTAGAATGATCGTGATTCAGAAATCGATCATATGATGGAGTGCACTCCAAACAACATTGATGATGAAATGGAGAATGCTGATGAGACCAAGAACGAAGAAGTCCATATCGAGTCCACCATTTGCTTCTACAATACATGTGGATGGTGATGGGTAGTCCAAAAATGATAAAGATATGATGGATTGTGTGGATGAACGTATCGTTTCAAACGAGTTGAAGAGTGGTATGATGTTTAAGTCAAAAGCAGATCTATTCTATTTAGTGAAACTATTCACATCAATCACCATTATAATTTTATGGTTCATTAATATGACCAGCACATGCAGGTTGTCTATTGCATCGGAAGGATATGTGATGCATGTGTCGGTTGTGTGGCCATCACTGTCTGCTTGATGGTTAGTTTGTGATATTGAAGGTGGATGCACCGCATACATACTTGCATCGTGTAGCAAATTAAGATCACCCCAGCTCGATTGCTTCAGGATACATAAATTAATATCATCTTCTATGAAAGTTTCCGTACCGCAAACAAGGATTTCATATGACTACATATATATGGTCAGTCGTAGGAGAATATGTGATGCTAGACGAAAGTGAATGGATGCAATATAAGACACACACACACACATATAGACACACATGCACTTGGAGAGAGTTGTATTCATTCTTTTTCATTCTTTTTATTGTCAATAGTCATGAAAGGTGACTGCCATTGTCATATCGTATATCTTCTTCTTCACATGCACCAATTATGGTAGTTGATTGCACATTGAGCTTGTCCCCTGTTTGATGTCAACAAGAGGGCACACCACACCAAGTGTACATTATTTAGAAGTTGTGCAACATAGGTCATTTGGAAAAATCGACGAGAATAGTCAAAGAATTCTTCTATTGTCAGTTGACAGGAGATCGCACGAGGCATGACAAGGGAATGCAATAGTGGGTGCAACACCCATAGGCGGTTAGTTTCCACAAAAGAGGCTTGCCGATGATGTGGATGTATCAATGAAGACTCAAGATGACATGGAGATTATGATTGAATTCAACTCAAAGGGAAGACCGTTAGAACATGAGACATTAAGATTGGAAATCCTGAAGGAGTTGAATTCCTAATCTTACTAGTAATTGAGTTGTAATCTATGTAAAGTCCTTTTAAGAATATGAATATGGGTATTGTACTTGACTTTATACAGAGGGGATTGGAGCATTACCTCTTACCACCGCCGCAAACAAAGGCAACAACGTGAGGGAAAGAGATATAAGAAAGGGAGTCGCCGAATGGAGAGACAATTGTATTCAGCTTTCTTCATAATAATTTCTTCTTTTCCTGTGGTCACCAGAGGCGACCGACCCGTATATAAGATGATTGAAGCTCCGACGAATCTACGACTGCACTATAATGTATCATCCTAATGTGGCATTAGATGCACTATACACTGCATCACTTGTCAGCGATATTTACAACAGTGCGGACAACGGTTGCTTCCATTTGATGCATGTAGACAACCCCTCTTTCATGCCATCACCTTGCCATGATGTCAAATATACAGAACTGCAGGGCTCCAAACAATTCTCTTCTTTTACAAGTACCTGTCATGGTAAGATGGGACAACAGACCAAGCGACACGGAACATTGCGAAAAATACATTAGTCTTATCGATGACCACCGAACTATGCACTATATCATGTTAAAATAAGTCTGCCTACAAGTCCCAATGGAGGCTGCAAAATTACAAAATCCCTGCAACTGCAACTAGATCTGCTTCTTCCCCTCTTGAAGACGCTAGTAATAATAAAAATGGAAAGGGATGCAACCCTTGGATCACAGGAAGGCATATACATCCATTATCCAATGAGACAGATTACCGACGGGAAAAATTGACCGAGTGAGCAAACCCCACATTCCCCAAATCCCCCAAAAGCCGGTGCAGTGATTTAACTCTTCGAATTAATATGCAGCCTCACAGGTAGCAGCGGTTGGCTGACTAAAAAGAAGGCATGTCCCTTCGTTCGCAATCTACATCTTACATCTGGAAAATGAAAAAGTCAGTCAGCCATTGACACAGTGGATACTGCAGCGGAAATTCATATGACATGACGAAACACACATTTACAAATTGTACAGAGATCTCCAGGTAATAAGATAATGAGTGGGTGAAGAATTGAGAGCTCGAATCAAGTGCCAGAATTCGTGTTGGGATCTTCCTTCCAGCCCTTGCTCAGCAAGTCATAGTTGATTGATGCCAGTTGTGATAGGTTCTAGTGAAGAAAACCAGCAGTTGGTAATACCATCCGACAACACGATATTTCTAGGCCATGAATGCATTGCAGGCCATGGTAGGGCGTCAAATATCACAATAGATTAAAAAAGTGACATCAAGACCTGTCCTAGCATGTCATTCATTACCTTGAATGAAAAATTACTGAAAGAGTAATTCACACAAGATGCAGATTCCAACTCCGCATAGCCTCCACAATCATCCCCCTTGCAAAAAGTGCACAAAAACCAGTTAAGATATTTGTAAATGCAATGCACAGTTGGCAATCCATTACTACGACATGTCGAGATCCTTATATCACCGAATAACAAGTTTAAAGTTCAAGGCAGGCATATTGCAGGTTCCAATGCAGAAACTGCACACACTAATTTATAGATGATCAATTGAGATCATATCTCACTGAATGCCTCATAAATACAAGAAACACTTGTCTGCAACCGAAAAAAATGTGGTTTTAGCGTTGGGTGCATCCAACAAGATCATGTCTAAATTCAGAAATTAACCTAAAATATGTCTATGCACCATTAACACCGCAAGGTTCGTACCAATAGCAGATGCGATGCATGATTGATCAGGCCAGTAGTCTAAGATTTGTAGAAACATACCAATTCATCTTGACGATTGCTTATGCAACTGCTTCCACTCACACTTCCATTATCACTAGAATACTCGATTTCACTCGCTTCATAAATTCGTTCATCGGAAGGGTTCCATGAATAACGACTGGTGAAGTAACTTGTATCCAGTGCGCTATCAGAGGATGGAACAAAGGCGGCCTATAGAAGTTAAAAGAATGTCATAAAAAACATATTTTCACTTCTTTTAAATAGAAAATGAATCATCTAACCATCACCTTCTGCCTTGCAAGTGTATCCCAGTTGATATCTTTGAAAAAGACATGTTGTTTCACCTGGGATATAGTTTGTTATAGTCAGTTAAATTTCCAGCCATTCATAAATGGATTTGCCTGGAATTTCTAGAGCATGTTCATCTCACCTCCGAAGCTCCCCGAGAACCAAGCCTCTGGTTTGGGTCTTCCGTTAGCAACCTTGAGTACAAATTTGGATAATATAATATTGTTACAAAAATATAGAAAACAAGACAATTGCAGCTTTCAATGGTAAGAGATACTCAATTCGACGAAAAACGAGCCGAGTGAGCCCAAGACTTTACATATGGAATTTTGTAATTGTTAGAATTATTATATTACAATTATATTTGTAACCTTTCCGGTTCCGTAACCTTAACCCTTCGGGTTCCGTAACCTTTACCCCTTCGGGTTCCGTAACCCATCAGGGGTATTTATGTATTTTTCCTCTTGTACTCTCTAGGGTTTTCTCTCTATAAGAGACCCTAGCCCTATGAAATAGATATCCCATTCTGTCTCTCTTCTCCACAGTAATTACATAATAACCCAATCAAAACCTTATTTTACTCATACCCCAGCAAATTATACAACTCTGCACAGAACTCATGAATTAAGATCCGCAAAAATAACCTTATTTAACTAAGCCTAGAACTGTCAACAAAGATCAAGTGCCTTGGGTCTGGCCTACTTTGTCTAAAGAAAATAAAGAAATCTATCCAATAGGAGCTTTAATGATAAAGGCAATAGGAAAGGACTTCTAGCTTTAGCATGGACGATGATCCAGTTTGCTACAATAGAAAGAAATGTCTATACCAATGAAAAAAGATCACCCTAAGAAGGCAAAGACAGGAAATACCACCATTCCTTGCAAAATTAGGAACAGATGTAGCCTTGCCCCGGTAAGTACAAGGGCTGTGACTCGGGGTGACAGGGTTCCAGATAGCACTAAACTTCACGTTAGTTTCCTATTTTTAATTCTCTTTTACTTTGACTACTCTTTACATAAGTCATCTGCAATTGGCCACTAGCCATGTCGACCTCTACCACATCTGGAACAATCACCACTACAAATGCAGAGACCAATCACTTATTCTCGTGCGTCTCTCATATAGTTCAGGGTCCATAAACTGAATGGTGCCCAAAATTATACTCTGGTCTAGGATGTTTCAGATATATTGAAAGCTTACCATGGGTGTTCATCACTTTTTTGAAACAAAACCATAAATAAGTGGCATTCTTAAGCTTACTAATGAATGTTGAGTGGGAGCAGCACAACTACTTTTCATGAAATGGCTCAGGAATAGCGTCGAGAAGCCAATTTGATAGACAAGAATACTGCACCTAAAAGTCCAACAATACTATTCTTGCAGAAATCTCAGGATCTGATCCGTCAAATAGAATGATATGTTCTAGGTAGATAATTACTCTACTATAGAGTACTTGTTTAAGGAACTGACAATATTTGAGGCCCATTGATGTGACATATTGCACAGAAAGCCAAGTAGCAGATCTATTGAATTCTAAATGGTCTAAGTACTTAATATCATGCTTTGACAGATCAGTGGATGCTTTATACTCCATCCCTAACCTGGAGACTGCCAACAGTTGTCTCCAGGACATTGACGTTATTATTGCGGAGTTCGTCTGCTAATCCTGAATGTTATTGAATCCAAGTGTATATAACTCAAACCTGAATAAGTGGAAACTGATTCGATTAACTAAGATTCAACTCGATCGAACAAGTTTGAGGACCAAATAAGCAAAATAGCCATCTAATGATTAATACGTTGCATGGAATTAAAGAATAAAAAATTGACGAAGAGATACAGTTATATTATGTGCCAATGAGTTTCGGTGGTTATGAGACCATGTATGCTTCCAAATTGAACGACCACTGATATAAAATGTCACGGAAAAATCCAACTTGCACTATAATTGGATTTAATTGATGTCAACTACAAGGTTGCAGGTAAGGACTTGATAAATAAAAAGGGGGAAAGGCACAAAGCACAAGGTGGTTAAGAATCTTACGATACGGGAGTCTTCATCAAGTGGTAAAGGTAAAATAACCCTAGCCACATGAGTTTCTATAAAGGTAGAGGTAGCACTGACCTCTCTCCCCCTTCCATTTACTTAACTTATTTCCTCCCCGGACTTCTCTCTCCCCCTTTTTAATCGTTTAATGCGAAGGAAGAAGCTCCCAAGAGCATACATTTCCATTAGAAGCTCCAAATTAAGATTAAGACCCTTACCTTCTCTTATACCTATTGATATTCTTGTGAGAGAGATACCTTTATGTTTAATCTTTTATGTATACTTGCTTGTAAATATATATACATAGCCTTCATTAGATCTAAGATGGATTGCCTTGATGAAAAGGGCCATGTGTCTATCTCCAAACACGTTTGCAATATAAAGAAGTTTCAGTGCAGTTTTGGTGGTAAATAACTTGTACTCCAAGATATTAAATAAGCTCCAAATTCAAGAAGCTAGCAGGACTGTAGAGTGCAGCGACCAGTGACGCCACTAAATCAATGACATGTAAGAATATAATAAAAAAACATGACATTAAACTGTAATCTAACTGCCAAAAAAGTATAGTTGTGACCATTTATCACAAAACTTCCAAAAAAGGGAAAAAATCTCACTTGTCGATAAGATCATGTGCCTCAAAGCTCATCTCCACAGGTATCCTTGGCCATGGTATTTTACAATTTAAAATGTTATCAAAAATTGTCTGCACATGAAATACCCAATATATCAAGCACCTCGAATTCACGACGAGAAGACAAGGCCAATAAATACATAGTTGCCACAGATTTAATCCTTCATACATCCTTGAAAGAAATACAAACAAGATTCACTATGTGCAAATGTGTGTGTCAATTCCTACGTAGTACAACAATGATTGGCAACGGGTTACTAAAGTTTTATTTAATCAAAAACTTCTCACACTGGATACCTACAAAAATGAATAAATCATAACCTGGTACCGGCTCAAGATTGCATGGTATTTCAATATTATTGAGCAATCAAAGGAAAAATAGCAACTCATTACTCCCCCTTAGTTTTTCAAATACACAGAGCACCCCTTTAAAGATTTAAAAGCATTATTTATAGGATAACAGGTCAGCTCAAAATGAAAATAAGAGATTACTAGTTCATGAATTGAATGCATATTTAGCGATGGCAAAACAGTCGCTTCCACGCTTTTATATATAGGTTCCAACAATGGAGCAAGACAAACAAGCAAATGAGGAGAAGAAAGATCACGTGAAGACTTCACACTTACAATAGAGGAGAAGACAACAACAGAAGAATTAAAAAAAAGGAATGCGTGAAGACATTTGGAGTCCCTTGTAATCTTATTTTTATTATAGAAGTATTTTTAAACCATTAATATAGAAGTAATGTACAACCTCAATGCATCACCATTCATACACCACATTGCAATATTTGTTCAACCACACAATTAGTTGACTAACCAAATTTTCAATTGATTAATTTTATTTTCAATCGTCTAACCTCTATTTAGTCAACTACGTTGCACGACTAAGTGATTTTATTTTCAATCGTTTAATCTTTTGATCAATGGTGATCATAATGGCTATATCTGACCTCTAACAACTATTACGCTAACTCACCAAGTGTTTTCTTAATTGACTAACCTTGTTGAACTATCGACTAATTCACATCTTGAGTTCAAATCACTTGTGCATTCAACTCCTAAGCTTGCATTGATTAAGTTATGACCTCAAGCACACTCCAACCTTTATGAGTGTCACAACCTCATACTGATTTAATATTTCATTTGAGGTTATTTAAATCATAAAATGTTAGATTATATTGGGTGCTTGACTTGTGGGAGCCTTTATTCTAGGTCAATAACATAATCTTCTACTTTTGGTGGTATCTAGAGTGGATTTTGTATATGTTTTGATAGATTTTTAGGGGTAGGATCAAATGATCCATTTGTGGAATCCCAAGTGACGATGACTTTGGATGAGATTTTCATGCATTTACTTTCCTTGATACTTACGTCTATCTCATACTAGATTTTTGATATCTAACTTATGATTGGTTGATGTTGCACTTAATGCTTTTGTTCGAGTTAAAGTGGATTTGCTGAACTATGATCCTTTCAGTCTTGTCATAAGCACATACCGATGCACATTTGATAGCAAGGCCTCGTTTGCGCCAACGATGCCACTCAAAAGAGCACATGGCCAACTATAAAAAATCAAGTGCTGATGGGGCAATCACTTATCGCCCTTACTTTAAGGAGATGAACTATTCAAGTTGGAAGACATTATGATTGTCCTTCAATAAAGAGATTTCACCGTATAGGATACAGTGAAAAGGGAATTATGATTTATCGAAGAAAAATACATCAGCCACACTGGATCTGAATTGAAGTATATGACGCACAACTCCAAAGCGATGGACATCTTGTATTGAGACTCTATCAGTGGGAAAATTTGATAGTGATTAAGATTTGAGGACCGTGCACAAAGTCTGAAAGTGCCTTTAGACAACACACTACTCACTAGGGCATATCAAAAGAGAAGGAATTTCGATTTGGATGCATGTGCAAGAAGTGATTTTTTTTTGAAGAAAGGCAGCCGGGTGTGGTTGCAAGGAGGGGAACACTGAAAAAAATTTATTAAGCACATTAAAAGGGCATTGTTTACAACCACCACGAGGTGAATAGGAACTTAGCAATTTCGGCAACATGGTCAGCTGAGAAATGCTCCTGCTGGAATTGAAATCCATTCCGATTTAGCTAAATTTCCCAAAAAAGAACAAAATAGTCAGACTCTGAGGCAGCCCTCTATTGAGAACAAGAAATATTCAATATAAAGAGCATGAAAGGATCAAGAAAAGAAGCATTCGATCCATTGTCATTGTGAACAATCTTAGCAATCTCGAGCCTAAAAAAAAAAACAATCTTAGCAATCTGCGAAGAATTTTTCGAACAAGAAGAGCTTGCGAGGAAGATTGTCTGAATCCACACCCGACTGGCAACACAAAACAAGGACAATGAAGGAGTTGTACGATTTCAAAAAAGAACTCTAGACGACCTCACAGGTAATCTTCCTGTTTATGAAACCCTAACTTCAAAGTCCAATGGGAGAAGATGAATCATATTGAGGTCAAGGATCCATCTGACTCAAGACGATGGATAAACAATGGCATCATGGATATTTCACGATGGAGAAGATCACCACCAGGGACATTCAATGAGTTCTTATCTTTCCTACTTGGAATTTTACCACCACGAACCTATAAACTTTGCCCATTACCCACTAAACCCTTTATTTTTTGTAATTATCCCATAACCTCTGCGAACTTATTAACTCTTACATCACAACCCTTGTGGTTAGTTCCCATCCATTTGACCTCTAAAGTTAACCGATTACATTAAAAACTATGTCAAATATACCCTTCTTATTTATTAAAATTACAATCCCATGTAATTCCTCTTCCTAATCCCCACCCCTCAAACTCTCTTTTATTGCTACTTCTTCAGGGGCATCACTTTCAGACACCTATGCGACGCCTTCCAGAAGTAGCCATCACCCTCCACCTCAGCCTTCTCGTTTAAACCATGCACCGCCTCTCAGAATGGCTCCACGTCCTCAACTACATCCTTCTTGAACATCCCCAGGTCCACGGCTTTAGACACCATGTGGTACCCCTCCTCTTGAGCTTTGAAAGGGGATGGTGCAACATTACGAAGTCGCCGAGCCACACCTTGCCCTTCTTGTCACCCTCCAACATCCTTTGCTCGATGTCCCTTAGCACATCCCTGACCTTCATGTGCCTGTGCCCCCAAAGGTACCAAAGGCATGGGTTTAGATCCAATGGTCCCCTCGATGCAATCAACCCCAACAACAACGACTATCTCCTCAACATTGCGGATGGCCTCAACAAGTCATGTTTACTTTCACAACCGACCTTTCCAGAAGCAAAGCTGAAACTGCAGTGTTTTGATGCCCATTAGTTGGAGGGATCGTCAGTGACCTCTTCTTCCTTGGCTTATATCATTTCGTTTTTTGGGCACCCCACCTCGCCCCAAATCCGTAAAAGAAACATGCGAGGATTCCTTTGCAGCAAAAGTTGCATCCACCACAACACTTGGTTGTATCTCGACTTCAACAACCCTTGCGACCGGCAAATCATTGGCATCGAACGCCAAGTTAGCTAAGACATCTGTTGGTTGAGGCGCAATACGTTGGAACCCTTGATCCAGCAGTAGAGGTCGGGGCCCCCTCCCATAGAGCAACAGTGGTCGTTGAAGAAACACAAACCATATGAAAGGAGCGGACCCCACCCGGGTCCATGCAAAAAGTATGCTGATATGAAGCCAACTCTAAAGGCCCAAACCTCTAATTTTTAGTCAACCATCATCAGGGCGACAACCTCCAGTTCCAAACCAACATCCGGTAGCATGAGATTTGGTGGGGGAGGTGGGTTCATCTCCACCACCCCCCATCCTGAACTCAATCCTACCTACCTCAACATGAGGTCAGCAAGAATCTATCCTTTAGCCATCACGACCATGGTATAGAGGCAACGCCGAACCCAGGCGTGAGATCGTCGGACAGTGTAGGAAATATCACGATATGTCACCGATATATCGATATTGGTTGGGAGGGGATATCAATATCAGTTGTGCTATCGATTTCCCATATATCGATGATACGGTCTCGATATATCAGGGTGTCGGTGATAATATCAGCAACAAAGGGAATCTGCCAGCTCAAATTTCCTCCCATATCGCCCTATATCACCCCATTTCGCCCCCATTTCGACCCAAGTCTGCTGCGAACTCCTCTCCAAGGTTCTCCAATGCTCCTTCATTCTTTGAGGTAAACACCATATCTTCTCCAATTTTTATATTGAATGAGTGAAATTTCTTAGGGGTTTTGTTCTTATTGGTTAGGTAATGCACATTCTCGAGTTTTTTTGTAAGAGTTCAGAATTTAGTGAGATATAAGGGGAATTGATTTGTGATTTTTGAGTTTTGTTGTGAAATTAAGTAAAGTTATGAATGGAGAAACTTGGATCTCATGTTCTAGACATAAAAAAAAGAATTTATGGAGCTTCATGTTAACTAAAAATTAGTAATTTATTAATTCTGTGAATTAAACATTAGATTTATAATTTATTTCCGTGTTTTGTATCTCATGCGTGGTTTGTCATGAAATTGGCCATCCCGACTCTAGATATAGGATGTTTTTTCTTAGAAATCGAAACATATAAATATAGATAGTATATTAAGCATTAAATATCCAAGATTTTACGCATATTAAACATGTTAAAAAATAAATATAATAAAATCGAAACTTAAAACAAAAATAATTAGCAAATAATTAATAAGTCACCTTGTATGTCTAACGAATGTTTGTTGTGTAATTTCTTCGCAGGTTCAGCTATCAACATCATGGGTTCACACTCCAGTACAGATTCTGATGATTAGAGGGACAAAGGAGAGATTGGTTGGAGGTTTGCCACTCCATATGGCAACAAATCAAAATCAAGGCAGAAGATCGTGATGGGCATGTTCACAAATGCCAGAGAGAGAGAGAGAGTGGGCAAGGCTATCAACAAGCTCTTTTTTGGGGAGAGCATTCCAACAAATGTTGCTAGTGGACAATTTTTGCAGCATGCCATCGACGAGATTATCGCCGTGGGAAAGGGAAGAAGGCTCTCACATCCAAGGAGATAATGACAAGTATCTCGGAATGGAGAAAGAGGAGATGAATGAGTACATCACTGAGCTGAGGAGGAGACGGCCAAAGTACGGGGTGATGCTAATGTGCGATGGTGGACGGGACACGGGGATGCATATCATCAACTTCCTCATTTACTGCGATGGGAAGACCACTTTTTTGAAGTCCATTGATGCATCTGAGCATGTGAAGGATCACAAGTACCCGTAGAAGTTGATGAAGAACGTCGTAAAGGATGTTGGGAAGAACATTGTCCAAATTGTCACAGACAATGACAACAACTTCAAGAAAGAAGATGAAACAATAATAAATTCTAGCAGCTACATCATTTTTTGGACACCGTGTGCTGCACATTATTGATATTGAAGGACTTCAACAAGAGGAAGCTTGTCTCAAAAGTGATGGAGCAAGCGCGGACAATCACCACATTTATTTACAATCAATCCAAAGTGGCGGCTTTGATGAGGCGATGTGCGATGATGAACCGGTGAGGCATGGCATCACACGCTTTGTAACCAATTTTATAGTGTTGCAAAGCCTTAAACAACACAAGACGAGTTTGAAAATCATGTGTTGCCAAGGAGAATGGTTTGATATACCCGAAGCTCGAATAAAAGGAGGGAGGAAAGTGGAGACATTGATCAATGATCTTCACTTCTGGAATGACATGACATGAGCCCCGAAGATTATGGATCTGATTGTGTCTGCATTACGGATAGTGGATGGCGACAAAACGCCGATCATGGGAGTGATCTACAAGGCAATGAGCTGCAGGAGATAGAAGGTCCGAGAAGCAGTTGGGAAGAAAGGATACAAAGCCTAGTTGGACATCTTCGACAAATGTTGGACCAAGATGCTTTCGCATCTTCTTCACAAGGATGGCATGTATATGTAATAAATGAATCTATTCTTTAATTTTTGATAGCACTGTTGATGAATTACATTCTAGGAATTATGCATGCTTGTGCCTTGTGTCCAGCTTATTACCTCAATCCCAAGTACCAATACAAGCACGGTCTCGGTACAAATGATGACCTTCTAGCAGCTGTCCAAATTGTGGTGGAAAAGCTCGTCAAAGACGAGAAAACACAAACCATAAGCATGAATGAGGTATGTTGGGAAAATAGAAAGAGATGATTTATTCCTTGAGCCCTAGGCTCTCTTATATAGGGAGAGACCTATGGGCAAATTACTTAAAGTAGACAGAGAGAAAAGGAAATAGATAAAAAGATACATAAACATAAAATATATCTCTATACTCCCTCTGAAGATGGAGCATAGATATCCATCATGCTCAGCTTGGAAGAACACTTTTGGAAGGACCCTCTAAGTAAGGCTTTGGTGAAAATGTCTGCCGTCTGATCCTTTGAACTGACATGGGATGTAGAAATGAAGCCCTTTCGGATCATGTCACGTATACAATGGCGAACAAACTCAAGTGCTTTGTCCTCTCGTGAAAGGCATGATTATTAGCAATGAATAAGGCAACCTAATTGTCGCATTTTAGCGACATGGGAAGATGAACATCTATATGTAGATCAGTCAGGACTGCTCGGACCGACATCACTTCTGTACATACTTGGGCCATAGCTCTATACTCAGATTCAACACTAGATCTACCAACAACGGTTTGCTTCTTACTTTTCCATGAGACAAGTGACTCTCCAACAAATATAGCGAATCCTGATGTAGACTTCCTGTCCTTGGGGCACCCTGCATAGTCTGCGTCTGCGCATGTTGAGATAGTAATAGCGCCATCCTTTTTAAATAGCAGCCCTGCACCTCGAGATGATTTAAGATACCTTAGTATCATTTGTATAGCATCCATATGTACCTGACGGGGTTATTACCTGAACTGGCTCACTTGACTGACTGCCAATGAAATATCAGGTATGGTAGTGGTAACATAAAGAAGCTTTCCAACCAGTTCCCTGTATCTTCTCCTGTCAACCTCGTCAGTATCATCATCATACAACTTCATGCTCGGATCCATGGGTGTAGTAGCTAGTCGGCATCCAAGCATGCCCGTGTCACTTAGCAAGTCAGTGACATATTTTCTATGAGTCATCACAAGCCCTTGTTGATTTCTGGCAAACTCCACTCCCAGAAAGTATCTAAGGGCTCCTAGATCCTTGGTAACAAATTCACGATCCAGAAATTATTTTGCTCTTTTTATTCCCTGCATATCATCTCCTGTAACAAGTATATCATCAACATACACCATAATAACAATCGTACCTATGAAGGTCCTCTGTACGAAAAGCAAGGTTCGAAATCTCGATTTCAATCTCGTTCGGTGACCTGGAAAATCGAAATTTCGACAATTTCGATGGAAATGTCGGAAAAGCCTCAAAAATCCATTTTTTCCCCAATTTTATTGGAAATTTCGATATTCCAAGTTATTAGAACAATAAATAACATACAAATACACAATTATTTCACCCATATTGGTCATATATACCCTTATATAGACATATCGGTCATATCGCTCATATCGGTGATATTGTTGTAACATTGTCAATACATAATAAAACAGAGTAATAGTCTTACAACAAGTTACAACAAGTGAAAATTATTAAGAACATGCATATTAATGGTCAATGCAATAAAAGATTAAAATATAGTACCTGGTGACATGTTTTGTTCAGAACCAAGAGTTCCGCGGTGGATCTGAATGGCCCCCCTTCCTTGCTGTCTCTCATAACGCATCGCAGATTCAATGAACTCGCAGTAGTTCTCCCATGTCATGTACGAGTACATGGCCTTGTAATCCATCACATACTGCCTGTATTGGTAGTCATTGATGTCTATGAGTATCCCGAGACGAGGATAAGCAGCACTGGATCCGGTATCACGAGTGGCACGACGAGGCTGCGAATTACTGCCCTGAGATCCTCGAGACGACGATGACGGAGTAGGAGAAGATGCTTGCGGAGGAGGAGGAGGAACTGACGTGTACTCATGGAAGAAATCATAGCTGTCACCCCCAAAGAAGCTGCCCTGGCTCTGCTCAGGTTGGCTACCTTGGTAGTTGTCTCCGCTGTAGCTACTGTATCCCCCATACCCACTGTAACCACTGTAGTACTGAGGAGGTCCTGGCGGAGGAGCATGAAAGTATTCCGGGAAGACGCCAAATGATCTCTCATCGTGCGACGATCCATATCCGCCTAAAGGACTTGGTGCTCCTCCGCGATATGGGCTATCAATGTCCATGAAGCTCAAAGAACCTACAGATGATGTCAAATCGTCCATGTAGCTGTCGGTTGGACGATGGCCTCGACCGTACTCGTAATCCGTAGGCCCTAGACTCGGACTTGGAACAAATTGTCCGCGTGTGTTCCGCTGTCGCTCCATATATTCACGTCCTGCATGTAGCCCTTCTTGAAGTCTGGTATCTTGTAGTCCACGAGCACTCCCTCCTGACCCGCCTGAGTTTGTCTCCCCACCACCACCAGGTCCACCACGACCAACATCATCATCATCATCATCATCTCCACTGTCATCCTTTGACCTTGATTTGGAGCTACTCGAGAGGATTTCATCAACAACCACATCAATCTCGCCCTCCAACCCTCAAACAGGGTCTGTAATCCGCCCGGATCTTGCCAAATAGTCACCAACGTCTGCTCCCATTTGCTGGCTTATGTTCTCATTTGGTCTTCCACCTGGCTGATCGAGAACTGGGGCACCATTGGAATCCATCCACCTCTGGAGAACGTCTTCTCAGCATCGTCATCGTGCATCTTGAAAATGTATGCAAGATCAATAGGGTCCGTGTAGTCATCTTTGTCTTATCCCTCCCTTGCATGTTTCAACTTCATCCTCAAGTTGTAATGCACGTAGACAAGGTCATTGAGCTTCTTTTCTCCCAACCCGTTCTGTCTCTTGGAATGGATCAAATTGAATGTGCTCCAGTTCCTCTCACAACCGCCAGCAGATGCGGTTTGAGACAACACTTTCACTGCCACACTTCGAAGGTTGGGAGCTTCCATTCCGTATAACAACCACCATTCGGCTGCAAAAAAAGAAAAAGAGAGAAATCAATAGTAGGAATAAATGAACACACAAGTAATGGTTTTATTTGCCTTCGTCCCTACCAAGAAGAGTATTGCCCCGTCCGTTGACCGCAGTAATCCGACCGAAGGAACCCAACGCATCCCAGAAATACTTAACCTGCACAGTGCACACATAGGTTTAAGTCTTACTACATCTTTATGAAATTTCTTGTGACTCCAAACTAGAAATTGAGGATTACCTCGTTCATGCACATGATCTGTAACTTCTCGTCCTTGACGAGCTTCTCCACCACAATCTGTACAACCGCTAGAAGGTCATTATTTGTACCAACTCCATTCTTGTACTGGTACTTAGGATTGAAGTAATAAGCTGCACACAAAGTCACGAACAAGCTCATTTATGATGTCCAACCATAGAAATTTAAAAAATGAAAAAAAATCCATTTTTACATAATACATATCGGCCTTGTGAAGAGGATGTGAGAGCATCTTGGACCATCGCTCGTCTATGATGTCCAACCATGCTTTTGATCCCTTTCCAACCGCTTCTCTGACCTTCTCTCTCATGTAGCGCATTGCCTCGTAGATGACTCCCATGGTGGGCTTCTTGTCGCCGACTCGCCATCCACGATCCGCAATGCAGAAACAATTGGATCCATGATCCTCGTGACCCGAGTCACATCATCCCAAAAGGAGATATCATTGATCAATATCTCCACCTTCCGTCCTCCTTCAGTTCGAGCTTCAGGTATCTCGAACCACTCACCTTGGCAACACATGATTTTCAAACCCGTCTTATGTTGCTTGAGGCTTTGCAACGCTATAAAATTGGTTGCAAAGCGTGTGATGCCAGGCCTCACCAACTCCCCATTGCACATCCGCCTCATTAGTGCCAACACTTTACCATGGTTGTAGATGAATGTGGTGATCATTCGTGCTTTCTCCACCACCCTTGAGACGAGCTTCCTCTTATTGAAATCCTTAAGGATCAAATCAATGCAATGCGCAGCACACGGTGTCCAAAAAATTCCGTAGCTGATGGACTTAATTATTGTTTCACCAACCTTCTTGAAGTTGCTGCCGTTATCCGTCACAATTTGCACAATGTGCTCTTTCCCAACCTCCTTTATAACGTCCTTCATCAACTTCAGAAGGTACCTGTGGTCCTTCACATGCTCAGATGCATCAACAGATTTCAAGAAGATTGTCTTCCCATTGCAGTAGACAAGGAAGTTGATGATCTACTTCCTCGTGTAGCTCGTCCACCCATCACACATCAATGTCACCCTGTACTCTGGCCATCTCCTCCTCAACTCGGCGATGTACTCATTCATCTCCTCTTTCTCCATTCCCAGATATTTGTTCATGATCTCGTAGGATGTAGGAGCCTTCACTCCCGTTCCCGCTGCAACGATCTCATCATCAATAGCATGCTGCAAGAATGGCCTGCCTGCAATGTTGGCAGGAATGCTCTCCCCAAAGAAGAGCTTGCTGATGGCTTTTCCCACCCTTTCTCGTGCATTAGTGAACATTCCCTTCACCGTTTTCTGCCTCGGATCCTTGCTTGCCTTGTATTGCATGGATCCGCTCCTCGTCAAGAAGGGTTCAATTCCCTTTCCCTTGTATTTCTTGGTGGGTGGTGGTACTGGTGCGCCTCCAGAACCACTCCCACTCCCACCTGCACCATAGAAGCCGTCCCATGCACCACCGAGCTCTCTCCTCTCGAACTCGCTCCTCAATGATTCTTGTGTAGCCCTTTTGTATGCCCTCCTCTCCGCTGGAGTCTGAATGTCGGCGGGGTACACAAAATCATCGTTGTCTGAATCAGAAATGACGTTGAATTCTTTCTCGAATATGAACTCCTTCATTTGTTCTTCCCTTTTTACTCTCTCCGTCTCCTTTTCCTTCTTTCTGTCCAAGCTCGCCTTGACCTTGTCCCTCACATCTTTGGGACAACGTGTGCACTTGGCAATATTCTTGTTGTTGCCAACAAGATGTTGCTTCATCCTTGTGATCCCGTCTCCTCCCAACTTCTTCCCACAGAAATTGCATTGTGGCTTCGTCTTATTTCCATCAGGAGCGGAGGCATACCTCCAGCCAATGTCCCCACTGAATTCGCCCCTCTGATCATCAGAATTGTCAGATCCAGAACCGGAACCGGAATGTGCCATGGTGATGATCGTCGAAATCTGCGAGGAAATTCAAGAACAAACATTAAGTTGGCATACAATGCAACCGCTTATGAATATGCAAATTATTTTATGTTTTTAATTTCGGAATTATTATATATTTAATTTTTCTAACACCTACTTTTTTGATTTACAGAAAAAGGACCTTAGATCTATACATTAGGATCTTAGATCTACAAATTAGGGGACCATTTTCAAGAAAGACTACCTAAGTGACACAAAATATGAACAAAAACCTAAATATTTAACAAATGATTTTCGGATTTTCTATATTTTTAAATTTTATTAATCCAAAAAAAATTCCTGATTATGATTTCTACTTCCAAAACTCAAGATCCGAATATATAATACCCCAACTCATTATCGTTCCACATTAAACCTCAAAAGCCCCAATTTCCTCTAACATAGATCCAACAAAATGTTCTCCAACTATATTTTACTTCATGTTAACTTCAGATCTGAGATACAATGACCATAGCTAGCACTATTGTGCAATAAAAACACAAAAGCCCCAATTTTCGTCTCCAAATTTATAGCTATTTTTGGGGAAATCTCTCAAATTAAACACCATGGCAAGCTATATCAACATCCTAACAGTGAAACCCCTAAAAAAATTATTAATTTGATGAAGAATTAGCCAAATTTGGCTTACCTCGAAGGAAGAAGAGCTTGGAAGAGGAAGGAGAAGCTCCTGGCTGAACTCGGTCGAAATGGGGTGGATTCGACCGAAATCTCGACATATCTCGACATATCTGTGAACTTTTTAATGCAAGATTCTATATGTCGGCCGATATCTCGAGATGGGCCGATATCTCGCCGAGATCTCACGAGATATCGCTCGAAACCGTGTATATCGATATATATAGTAGTTTCGAAAGCCTGTACCCGTCGAAACCGAAATTTCGACAAAATTTCGTCGAAATTTCGCATTTCATTCCATGACGAAAAGAGAATGATCTGCATTCGATTGTTTGAATCTTTGCTTCTCAAACAAATCCGAGAGCTTCTGGAACCAAGCTCTCGGGCTCTGTTAAAGGTCATAGATTGCCTTATGAAGTCTACATACCTGTGAACACTCACCCTTACCACCAAACCCTGGCAGCTGTTACATGTAGACTTCTTCCTGAAGATCACCATACAAAAATGCATTTTTCACATCTAACTGAAACAGAAGCCAATCTCGAACCACAACAACAGATAAAAGAATCCATCAGGTAGAATGACAAGCAACCGGAGAAAATGTATCAAGATAATCCATCCCGTACGTCTGAGTAAACCCGTGGGCAAGCAGTCGAGCCTTGTACCTATCAATGCTACCATCTGCATTTTGATTCACTGTAAATACCCACTTGCAACTTACTATAGATACCCTAGCGGGGGGCTGGAACAAGGCTCCAAGTACCTCTCGACTGAAGAGCCGCCATCTCTTCCTCCATTGCAAGACGCCATCTACTATAAGTCAATGCCTCCTGGAACATCCACGGTATGTTCACATCATACAAAGCAACTGCAAACCTCCTGAAGTCACCAGTCAGACGCTCAAAGGTGACATAAGAAACAATCAGATATGAAGCACATGAATGCTTCTACTTCCTCAGAGCAATAGGCAAATCAAGTTCTACAGCATCGATACCACCAGCCTGATCATCCCTTCCTGAAATAACCCCTGTTGAGAAACACCATCAGACCCATCATTAGAAGTAATGTCGTCAGAACAAACCTGAAGCATGTTGGATGATTGACCATGATCATGAGCAGGGGCTGGCCGTCGACTGTAGTGATGTGGTAGAGGAGGAACCAAAACAATGAGAGGAGGTAATGCTGGCGGAGGTGGTGGTGGTGGAGGTGTTGGTGGTGGAGGTGATGGTGGGTACATGGGTGGAGGAGGAATAAAGATCTCATCATCTTAATCTGATGGTGCCAACCTGTCGCTTGTAGGAGAAAAGAACATGACTGACTCAAAATGTGACATTTGCACTAACATAATACCTCATGTGTAACAGATCTTCGCAACGTTAACCCTTTCGAGTCTTGGAATACCCGATAAAGACGCATTTGACAGGCCTAGGAGAGAGCTTGTCAATCCCTAGAGATAACCGATGGACGAACACAACGGACCCAAAAACACGAGAAGTAAGAGAGAATAACTCCTTGTTAGGGAAAACAAGAGAGAAAGGTATCTTCTCCCCCAACATCGATGAGGAACATGCTGTGAGAACCGCATCACCCCAGAATGAATGTGGTGCACAACTCTGAACAAGGAGAGTACGAGTGACATCAAGAAGGTGACGGTGCTTTCTTTCAGTGACACCGTTCTGTTAGGATGTGTAAGCACAAGACGTTTGATGAAGGATGCCGTGAGAGGAAAATAATTGAGATAGTATATGGTTACAGAATTCAAGAGCATTATCAGTTCACACAATTTTGACAGAGGTGAAAAAACAATCTATACTTCCTTAATAAAATTCATAACAACATTGCCCGCATCTGATTTATTCTTCAACAAGAAAACCCAAGACAAGCAACTGAAATCATCCACAGCAACTAAATAGAACCTGTATCCCTGATGATCGGGAACACAGATTGGACCCCAAATGTCTATATGGAAAAACTCAAAAGGGGAGCTACTGCTCCGACTCTGACGACTAGGGAAGACAGACCGATGATGCTTCGCTAACTGACATGCTTCATAATTGAACAACGAGCGAGGTGCGATCTGGGGAAGGATTTGACGCCGTTTCTGAAGTGGAAGATGACCAAAGCGCAGATGCCATAGGTAAGGAGAGACAGGCCCTGTAGAATGAGAGGATGCTCCCGCATATGGCGTTTGAACCAGTCCATACAACCCGCCCTGCTCACGGCCACACCCAATCACTCTGCCTGTAAGAATGTCCTGAAACACAAGATATGATGAGTCAAATATTGCTCGATAATGTAAATCCTTAGTAATATGACTAATCGACAGTAAATTCATTGAGAAATTAGGGGCATGCAACACATTCTGCAACTGCATAGATGACGTCAAGGTAATCTCCCCCTGTTCTGTGATGGGAGAATGAGTCCCATCTGCTATGGCCACTGCCTTTCCTGGAGAAACCTGCCTGTAAGATATGAGCCGATTTCTGTCTCCACACAAATGATGTATTGCACCTGGATCTATAATCTATTTCGAGGTACTGAATCATGATGAGAGGTAGAGGTATGAGCACTACCTGAGGTGCTAGCCCCTGCAGTAGCAGCAACATTCGAGCTGCTCTCTGAAACAAGTGAAGGAGTACTGGATGGAGGCATGATATCTCACAGTCGAGACACAAGTTCATCATACCGCTGATCTGATGCGGGTGGAGCGCCATGATGCTGAATCTGTTCTGCTACTCGGGCAGATGCTGGGAAACCATGCTTGGATTAGCATGTATCTTCGGTATGACCAGATCGATGACAATAGGTACAAGGTGGTCCACGACCACGTCCACCTCGACCATGTGGTCCCCGTCCACGGAACTGAGATGGGCCACCTCCTCACGAGTGGCCGCCATAGCAGAAGAATTTGGCACTGGAGCAGGGCTTGCGATATTGATTAGGCTTGATCTACGGAAGGCCTACTCCATGGGAGGAATGGTAGCATCTGCTAGAATCTGAGAAGAAGCAGCCTCATACTGTGAATCTAGAGAGGCTAGAAAGACATCCACCATCGTGGCATTCTAGTATGTCTTCATCTGCTCTAGAGTAGCTGTGAGGGGCATGGAGGTATGAAGCTTCTTGTTGGGAGAAAATGAAATCATCCTATTAGAATAGACCGAGAGCTCTCTTATATAGGAGAAAAACCCTTAGGTTAATTACATGATAAGTACATAAAGAAAACATAAAATATAAAATAGACCAAGAGATATATTTATCTCAACACTCCCCCTAAAGCTAGAGCATATATATCTATCATACTCAGCTTGGAGTAGCACCTCTGAAATGGACCTCTAGCTGATGCCTTGGTGAAGATGTCAGCCGTCTGATCTCCTGTGGAAACATGGGTAGTAGATATGAGACCTTTTTGAATCAAGTCTCTAGTATAATGACAATCCACTTCTATATGCTTGGTCCTTTCATGAAAAGCAGGATTATTGGTAATGAATAGAGCAGCTTGATTATCACATAAAAGTTGCATTGGAAGAGGAACCTCGAAAGTAAGGTCAGTCAATACCCTGATCGAACCCACATCATTTCTGCGCTCCCTTGAGCCATGGCCCTGTATTCAGATTCTGCCCTTGATCTATGTAGAGGCTTATATATGTTGCGATGTACTGTTTCGTATTTTCTATTTATATATTGTATGTCTATGTAATTTACCCAAGGGTTTTCTCTCTATATAAGAGACCCGAGGGCTCTATGGAATAATACATCAGAGTATTGCTTTCTCTAACATGGTATCAGAGCCCTAACCCTAACCTAGGGTTTCCTCCACCCGCCTTCCCCCCCCTCCCGCCGTCGGCCTCTCCAGGCCCTCCCGCCGCCGCCAACAGGCCCCTCGCCGACCCCAGGCCCCTCCGCCAGAACCCCAGGCCCCTCCGCCGGACCCCCAGGCCTCTCCGGTCCCGCCGCCAGGCCTTCCAGGCCCCAGCCCCGCCGCCGAGGCTTCACCAGCCCCGCCAGGCCCCTTCCGGCCCCAGCTCCGCCGCCTCTTCTCCACCGAGGCTTCACCAGCCTCACCGCCGTCCGCCTCGCTTCGGTCGGGCTCGGGTCGATGACGGGTTCAAGTGCATAACGTCTACATATGCACTTGAATCCTCAACGGTCTCGGTAGACACCAGTTTCTTTGTCTATCATCCCTAGTTCAGATTCTCCGGCAGTATGTCAGAACAAAAGGTCGATATGCCCGCCATAGGTGCCTTTAAAGGTTCGGCACCAATCGTCAAAATGGACGGGACGAACTACGAACTGTGGGCTATGCAGTTCCTCAGTCTTATGCAGTCATGTGGTAAGAAGCATATTCTTACCGAAGATGAACCGCCGGAGAAGAAGGGAATATATGCTTCATGGGAGGCCGATGACGCGTATGCCAAAGTTTGGCTGTCAGGAACGCTCACTATGGAGATAGCGAATGATGTCCTCCATCAGCCCACCGCCAAGGCGATGTGGGATATTCTGGCCACGACATACTCTCAGGTGCGGAACGAGACAAAGATGCTGCAGCTGCAGCATGATATTTTCACCACGAAGCAAAATGGGAGGCCTCTTCATTCTCTGTACACCTCCCTTCGTGGAATGTTCGAGAAACTTTATAGTACCATCCCACTCACAGCCACGCCGGAACATCAGAAGACGTTCCGCAACGCCACTATGGTTGGCGTATTACTTGCTGCTCTTGACCCGGAATATGAGGCAGTACGCTCTCAGATCCTTACCGATGCCACCATTCCACCGATGGAAGAAGTCTACAGAAGGCTCAGTCGTGTACCTGTTCCATCGAATACAACGATTCTTCCTTTTCCATGATACAATTGAACGCCTGATAAATACAACAAAGCCCGAGGTAGATTTTCTGTCCTTGGGACAACCTGCATAATCAGCATTTGCACAAGCTGTCACCTCAAGGGACGTGTCCCCATTAAATATAAGACTCGAGCCAATTGAGTTCTTCAAATATCTCAATATCATATATACCGCATCCATATGCACCTTCCTGGGCTGCTCCATGATCTGGCTGACCTTGCTTAGTGCAAACATTATATCTGGCCTGGTGATAGTGGCATATAAAAGCTTCCCAACCAACTCTCTGTATCTCCTGCTATCTACCTCCTCGGTGTCATCATCATATAACCTCGTACTTGGATCCATTGGAGAAGTAGCAGGCTTGCAACCTGTCATACCTGTCTCAGAAAGAAGATCCATCACAAACTTCCTCTGAGTCATTAACAGACCACGTTGGTTCCTGGCGAATTCCAACCCAAGAAAGTATCGAAGGGTGCCAAGGTCCTTAGTCACAAACTGTTGACCTAGGAAATCCTTGGCAGTCTGGATGCCTTGGTCATCATCCCCTGTGACAACAATATCATTCACATAAACAAGGATAACAACAATACCTCTCTGTATCTTCTGAACAAAGAGTAAGTGGTCCGCAGTAAACCGCACAAACCCCTGTTGCTCTATCAACTCCGATAGCTTCTGGTACCAAGCTCTCGGACTCTGCTTCAGGCTATAAATTGCCTTATGGAGCCTGCACACTTTCTGGGACTCCCCCTCAATAGCAAACCCTAGTGATGCTACATGTATACTTCCTCCTGAAGGTCCCCGTATAGAAAGGCATTCGTCACATCAAGTTGGCACAAAGGCCAGTCTGCTTCAGGCTATAAATTGCCTTATAGAGCCTGCACACTTTCTGGGACTCCCCCTCAATAGCAAACCCTAGTGATGCTACATGTATACTTCCTCCTGAAGGTCCCCGTATAGAAAGGCATTCGTCACATCAAGTTGGCACAAAGGCCAATCTCGTGAAACATCAACTAAAAGAAGAATGCGTAGTGTCAAATGTCTAGCCACAGGAGAAAAGGTATCCTGATAATCCACCCCATAAGTTTGGGTGAACCCACGTGCCACAAGCCTTGCCTTGTAGCGGTCGATACTGCCATCTGCCATTTGTTTGACTGTAAATATCCATTTGCAGCTTACAACAGAGGTATCTTTTGGAGCAGATACAACGCTCCATGTACCCCGCGACCTCAAGGCTGCCATTTCCTCTTCCATTGCGAGTCGCCACCTACTGTCTTGGAGTGCCTCCTGATATGTACGTGGAATAGTAACAGCAGAAAGTCCCACTACAAACTTCTTGTACTCCTCTGAAAGATGATCCAAAGAAACATGGGAAGCTAGAGGATACGCGACGCATTGGCGGGGAGACTTCCGTAGGGCAATAGGAATCTCCACATCATCATCCATGCCATCTGCTGGACTCAACTCATCCTGTGTATCATGCAAAACTCCAGTGCCATCAGCAGAAACAATGTTATCATGTCATACCTGAGGCGTTGTGGATGATGTGGACGACGCATGAGCAGAGGGGCGAGTAGAAGACCTGCGAGTGTGTACAAGGGGTAAGAATTTATACTGGGTAGACAAAGGTGGTGGAGGTGGTGAAGGCGGAGGTGCAACATATGGTGGAGGAGACGGAGGTGGAGGAACAACAATATCCTCCCCATAAGTAGATTAGATAATCTGTCACCTGTAGGAGAGAAATACATAATCGACTCAAAGAAAGTGACGTCAACACTCACATAATATCTTCGGCTTATCGGATCAAAACATCTATACCCTTTTTGGGTACGAGAATAAAAAACAATCACACATTTGACAGCTCTAGGCGAGAGCTTGTCACGACTAGACAAAGGCCACAGATCCAATAACTCTGGGAGTAAGAGAGAATAGTTCCTTCTCTGGAAACACAATCAAGAAGAATCTTCTCTCCAAGCATGGTGGGCGGCATGCGGTTCACCATGTAACAAGCAGTGAGAACAACGCCCCCCAGAAAGAATGAGGGCTACGAATCTGGATCAATAATGTTCTTGTGACATCAAGAAGGTGACGATGTTTGCGTTCAACCACATCGTTCTGCTGAGAAGTGTAATTGCAAGAGGTTTGATGAACAATTGCAAGAGACCGGAGAAATTCAGATAAATGTAATGTGGAAAACTCCAACGCATTATCCGTACGAATGAATTTCACATTAGCAGAGTATATTTTTTACTTCAAGAAGAAAAGTTTTAATGATAGTACCTGCTTCAGACTTATGTTTTAACAAGAACACCCAAGATAGTCTAGAATAATCGTCCACAACAACCATATAAAAACGATGCCCCTGATGATCAGGAACACGACTAGGACCCCAAATATCAAAATGAAATAACTCAAAGGGCTGACTACTGTGACGACTCGGAAAAGAGGAGCGATGATGCTTCCCAAGCTGACAGGCTTCACAATCTAATGTAGTACGGGTAGGTATCTGCGGTAGCACATGACGCATCTTCTGGAGAGGAAGGTGGCCAAGGCGAAGATGCCACATAAAAGGAGAAACAAGTCCGGAAGGAATGGTAGCAATTCCAACACACGGAGGTATGGCAAGCTTATACAATCCTCTCTGCTCACGGCCATGACCAATCATCCTGCTAGTTAGTATGTCCTGAAACACAAAAGAAGAGGGATCAAAGATGGCACGACAATGTAAATCTTTTGTAAGTTGACTAATGGGCAAAAGATTCATCTGAAAGTCTGGAGCATATAAGACATTCTGAAGATGCATCGAGGGGCCTAGAACAATCTTCCCCTGACCAACAATGGGTAGACGAACCCCATTAGCAATAACCACGGATCTGCCGGGTGGGATAGATCTGTATGTACTGAATTGCGTCTGATCCCCACACATATGATGTGACGCTCTAGAATCCATAATCCAGTCAGTCAAATCTGAACTGCTAGTACTCATAAACACAGAAGGCGTACCTGATGAACTGGAAGATGCTCTGGCAGTGGCTGCGACATCTGTAGCACTTGGAGGCGGAGTCGTAAGAGTGGTCATCATGTCTCAAAGTCTGGAGACAATCTCATCGAAACGTGGATCTGGGGTAGTCGAACTAGAATGCTCAGTCTGCTCAGCAACACATGAAGTCGTTGGATATCCATGCTTCTGTAAGCATGTCTCCTCAGAGTGACCAGGACGCTCACAATGGGAACAAGGACCACACTGTCGTCCACCTCCGCTACCTCGAGGTCCACGGCCACGAAACTGGGATGACCACCCTCTGTGACGAGTGGCTGCCATAGCAGAAGGAATCGACTGGACCGTAGTAGTGGAAGTGGTAGTGATTCTGCTCAGTCGCTTGTAGACTTCCTCCATCGGCGGTATCGTCTCTCTTGTCAGAAGTTGAGCACGAGCAACATCGTACTCCGAGTCATAAGAGGATAAGAAGACTCCAGTCATGGCGGCATTGCGATATGCCTGCTGTTGTTCCGTGCTAGTAGTAATAGGCATGAAGCTGTATAATCGCTCAAACATACCTCAGATGAGAGAAGTGTGCATGGAGCGGTCGACCATTCTGTTTGGTCGAGAAAACGTCGAACTGCAGCTGAAGAATCTTGCTCTCATTCTTTGCTTGCTTGTATGTGTCTGCTAATATGTCCCACATAGCCTTCGCAGTTGGTTGGTTAACAATATCATTGGCGATCTCCGTGGTAAGTGTCCTAAAGAGCCAAATACGAGCATAGGCATCTGTTGGGAAAAAATGAGAAAGATCTTTTTTTCGTAAACCCTTAGACTCTCTTATATAGGAGAGTAGCCTATGGGTAGATTACATAAAGCGTTTATAAGAAGAAAGAAAATACGAAACAATACAAATAACGAAATAGCATAACATAAAATATCTCTACACTCCCCCTCAAGATGGAGTATAGATATCAATCATGCTCAGCTTGGACGAGCACTTCTGGAATGGTCCTCTAAGTAAGGTCTTGATGAAAATATCTGCAGTCTGGTCCCCTGAGCTAATATGAGATGAGGAAATAAATCTCTTCTGGATCATATCCCGAATATAGTAACAATCAACGTCGATGTGCTTGGTTCGTTCATGAAATTCTGGATTATTTGCAATAAATATAACAGCTTGATTGTCACATTCCAGTGCCATAGGAAGTGGGACCTCTATATATAGATCTGTAAGAACAACTTTCACCCACATCATTTCTGTACTGACCTGAGCCATAGCCCTATATTCAGACTCAACACTAGATCTGGCTATAACAGTTTGCTTCTTGCTTCTCCATGAGACAAGAGAGTCTCCAACATATACAACAAATCCAGTGGTGGACTTCCTATCCTTTGGACATCCCGCATAATCTGCATCTACGCATGCTGAAATTGTGACCTCTTTGCCTTTCTTAAATAATAGACATGCACCTGGGGATGATTTGAGGTATCTTAGTATCATCTGTATAGCATCTATATGTACCTGACGTGGTTGCTCCATGAACTGGCTCACTCGACTAACAACAAAAGAAATATCGGGTCTGTTAATGGTAACATACAGAAGTTTTCCTACCAGTTCTCTGTATCTCTTCCTATCCACCTCATCAGTATCATCGTCATATAATTTCATGCTTGGATCCATAGTTGTAGTGGCAGGTCGACATCCAAGCATTCCTGTTTTACTTAGCAAGTCAGTGACATATTTCCTCTAGGTCATTACGAGTCCTTGTTGATTTCTGGCAAACTCCAGTCCCAAAAAATATCTAAGGACTCCAAGATCCTTGGTGACAAATTCACGACCCAGCATTTCTTTCGCCCTCTGGATTCCTTGTATGTCATCTCCTGTAATCAGGATATCATCTACATACACCATAATTGCAATCATACCTCTGGATGTTTTCTGTATAAAGAGGGAATGATCTGCATTCGAACGTTTGTACCCCGTCTTTCAAACAAATCTGAAAGCTTCTGGAACCAAGCTCTAAGGCTCTGTTTAAGGCCATAGATCGCCTTATGAAGTCTACACACCTGTGAATACTCCCCCTCAACAGCAAAACCAGGTGGCTGTTGCATGTAAACTTCCTCATGCAAATCACCATATAGAAATGCATTTTTAACATCTAACTGAAATAATGGCCAATCTAGAATAACTGCAACAGAGAGAAGGATCCGTAAGGTGGAGTGACGAGCAACAGGTGACAATGCGTCAAGATAATCCACCCCATATGTCTGTGTAAACCCACATGCAACCAGGCGAGCATTGTATCTGTCAATGCTGCCATTTGCATTTTTCTTAACTGTGAACACCCACATACAACTAATTGTAGACACGCCAGTAGGAGCAGGGACAAGACTCCACGTGCCTCTCGACTGAAGAGCACCCATCTCTTCCTCCATAGCTAAGCACCATCGACTATCGCAATAGGTAGGTCCAAATCAGTAGTCTCCTCATCTGCCCCCTGTAACACAATCTGCTCAGGTAAACCATTAGATCCATCGTTATAAATTATATTCTCAGGACATACCTCATGTGAGCTAGATGATGAGCGGTGACCATGAGCAGAAGCAGGCCGACGGGTATAGTGGTGTGGCAATGGAGGAACATGAACTGTAGTAGGAAGTGCAAGCGGTGTAGGTAGTGGTGGTGGTGGTAACGGTGTAGGTGGTGGCGGTAGCATGTATATGGCTTCATCAGTGTCCGAAGACATCAACCGATCACCTGTAGGGGAGAAGTACATGACGGACTAAAAAAAGGTGACATCGGCACTAACATAATATTTCCTGCGCATCGGATCATAACACCTGTACCCTTTTTGTGTCCTTGAGTACTTGACGAAAACACGCTTGACAGCTCTAGGAGAGAGCTTGTCAATACCTGGAGACAATTGGTGGACAAAGGCAACCGAGCCAAAGACACGAGGAGTAAGTGAGAACAATTCCTTTTCGGGGATAGCCAAAGAGAAAGGAGTCTTCTCACCTAAGACAGGCGATTGCATGCGATTAATGAGATAGCATGACGTTAGTACAACTCTTGAGTACCCGACGAAAACACACTTGACATCTCTAGGAGAGAGCTTGTCAATACCTGGAGATAACTGGTGGACAAAGGCAACCGAGCCAAACACACGAGGAGTAAGAGAGAACAATTCCTTTTCAGGGAAAGCCAAAGAGAAAGGAATCTTCTCACCTAAGACAGACGATGGCATGCCATTAATGAGATAGCATGCCGTTAGTACAGCATCACCCCAGAAAGAATGAAGGACACGACTCTGTATGAGAAGTGTTCTAGTAACATCAATCAAATGATGATGTTTCCATTCCGCAACTCCATTTTGTTGGGAAGTATAAGCACAGGATGTTTGGTGGATAATTCCTTGGGTAGAAAAGTAATTTGAGAGAATATTAGTATAAAATTCCAAGGTATTATCAGTCCTCACAATTTTCGTAGAGGCATAAAAGACATTACGAACTTCATTTATGAAATTTTTGATAACATTCCCCAAGCTTGCAAAAGTCGGCCGACTAGGCCGACTAGTCGGTCCGACTAGTCGGTCCGACTAGTCGAGTCGGGGGGGAAGCTGACTCGACTAGGCCTAGTCGGCCCTTAATCGGTCCATCCGACTAGTCGGCCTAGTCGGCCGACTAATCAGCCGACTTTTACAACAACCTTTTTTTATTTTTTTGTTTTTCACTTTTTTTAAAGCAAACATATTCTAATATGCTTAATGTTATATTTAAAATCATTTACTTCTTTTGTTTCATCATGATGTCACATAAAATATAAAAATATATGTATATACATACGAATATATGTATAAAAAACTGATTTATATATTTAAAATAATTAAAAATTCAAAACCGACTAATGACCGACTAATTCCGACTAGTCGCTCGACTGCCGACCAATCCTTAGCAGGTGACCCCGCCGACTGTATATCGACTACCGCTTTCTGCAACCTTGACATTCCCTGCTTTAGATTTATTCTTTAATAAAAAGACCCAAGACAGACAAGAAAAATCATCAACAATGACAAGATAAAACCTGTGTCCCTGATGATCAGGGACACGACTGGGACCCCAAATGTCGACATGAAACAACTCAAAACTGGAGCTACTGCTCCGACCCTAACGACTGGGAAAGGTAGACCGATGATGCTTTCCCAACTGACAAGCCTCACATTGAATGGACGTGTGAGGTGAAATCTAGGGTAGAACACGACACAATTTCTGAAGCGGTAGATGATCAAAGCGTAGGTGCCAGAGAAATGGTGAGACAGGTCCAGCAGGTAGAGAGGAGACTCCGGCATATGGAATCCGAACAAGGCGATAGAGGCCACCCTGCTCACGGCCACACCCAATCACGTTGCCCGTAAGGATGTCCTGAAAAATGAGAGAAGATGGATCAACAATGGCTCGGCAATGTAAATCCCTCGTAATCTGGCTAATTGATAACAAATTCATAGAGAAATCAGGTGCATGCAACACATTCTTTAGATGCATAGAGGGTGTCAAGCTAATCTCCCCCTGACCAGTAATAGGGGAGTGTGTCCCATCGGCAATAACCACAGTGCGTCCTGGAGGAACCTGCCTGTTGGCTGTAAGTTGACCCCTATCTCCATACAGATGATGTGTGGCACCAGAGTCCATAATCCACTCTATAATATCAGATCCACTACTGCTAGTGAGTGCATAAGTACTACCTAAGGTACTGGAGGAGGCTGAAGCAACAACATCAGAATGACTCTCGGAAGCCGGCGAGGGTGTCACAGGACCAGATGGAGGTATAATACCCCTCAAACGAGCGACAAGATCATCAAAACGTTGATCTAAAGAGGAAGCAGCTGGAGGCTCAATCTGTTCAGCCACTCGTGCAGAAGCAGGGAATCCATGCTTGAAGTAGCATGTATCTTCGATATGTCCAGAACGATAGCAGAAAGTACATTGTTGACGAACACGACCCCCTCTGCCCCGAGGCCCATGACCACGAAACTGAGGAGGGCCACCGCGACCTCGGGATGCTGCCATTACTGAGGATGTCTGATTGGCAACTGAGGATGGAACAGTAATACGACAGAGTCTGCAGAAAGCTTCCTCCATAGGAGGAATATTAGAATTTGCCAAGATCTGGGAACATGCCGCCTCGTACTCTGGATCAAGGGCTGCCAGGAATACATAAACCATGTTCGCATTCCTATAAGCCTTCTGCTGCTCAGGGATAGACGTGAAAGGCATGAAGCTATACAACTTCTCGAACATCCCACGTAGGGATGTATATGAAGAGTGGAGTGGCCGTCCATTCTGTTTGATAGTGAAGATATCATGTTGAAGCTGTAGAATCTTCGTCTCGTTCTTTGCTTGTGAATAAGTAGCTGCAAGAATATCCCACATTGCCTTGGCTGTGGGCTGATGGAGAATATCGTTGGCAATCTCTATTGCCAAAGTAACTGAGAGCCATACTTTGGCATATGCATCATCTGCCTCCCATGAGGCGTTAACCCCAGTCTTCTCAGCCAGTTCTTCCTCGGTAAGAATGTGTTTTTTACCAGTAGACTTCATCATACTCATGAACTGCATAGCCCACAGTTCATAATTTGACCCATCCATCTTGACTATAGGCGCATGACCTCTGAAGGTGCCTGTGGAGGGAATATCAGCCTTGTTTTCTGACATGGCAGCATGAAAAGACTAGAGTTGTAGACTAGACAAGATCGTGTCTACAGTGACATAGAGAGATTTGATTGCATGTGTAGACTCATGCAACCAATCTCAACATGGAGAAAGGGCTGGACAATGATGCCTCTAGATTAGGTTGAATGCACCTCACGGAAGAGGGGAGAAACGCGCGAGGTGCGATGGCGCACAGGGATACACATACGCACAGGGATGCACGGGCTCACGGGCGAAGGCACGCGCATGGATGCTCAGGCTCACGGGCGCACAAGGATGCACACACAGTGGTGCATGCGCACGGGGGCTATGTGGCTGCACGGCAGCAACCGTGCGGCGATGGTGCGCTCACAGGCGATGGCGCGCGTATAGGGACCGCAAGGTGGCGTAGCCGCGAGGCGGAGGCGACGTGGAGACAGGAGCAACGAGGCGATGGTGCGTGACAGGAGCCACGAGGCGACGCGGAGAGGGAGGGGACGGAAGGTGGGGCTAGGATTAGGGTTTCAGGTATGAGAGCTCCGGCCTAGGACCGCCGCTCTGATACCATGTTGGGAAAAATTGAGAAAGATCTTTATTCCGTAAACCCTAGGCTCTTTTATATGAGAGTAGCCTATGGGTAAATTACATAAAGCGTTTATAAGAAGAAAGAAAATACGAAACAGTACAAATAACGAAATAGCGTAACATAAAATATCTCTACAACATCATCTTGCTTCCATGATGCATTTGCTCCAGTCTTGTCCGCCGGCTCCGAATCAGTCAGAATATGCTTCTTACTGTAACACTGCATTAGGGTACGAAACTGCATGAACCATAACTCATAGTTGGTTCCGTCCATCTTCATGATAGGTACCGGGCCCTTGAAGGCCGGAAGAAGAGAAAACGTCACCCTTGATTTCTGACAGAAGCCAAGACACGGAACAACTGAGGATATATCACATGGATAAAAGTCTGTCTACAGAACCATAGAAGAGAGAAGTTGTACATACAACCATCCCTAGGTCCTCGTGCGAGGTTTAGAGCCGCACAAGAAGAGGGAAGTCAGAAGATAGCACTAACTTCAAACGAGAACTGATCTGTGTTCAGCACAGAACACCCTCGTGACGACCCACAAGGGATCCTGGATCCCTTCCTTGCCGAGACAGATGAAGCCCCCAACCAACGATGGCTCTGGACTTGGTAGGGCGAGACCCCTGCGGAGCCCCTGGTGCTAGGGCAGATCAGTGATGCTCCCTGTAGCGCGAGAGGAGAGACTGGCGAGGCAAGGTGGCGCTTGGTGGCGCTGGATTGCACGACCTGGAGGATCGTGGGATCGCGCGGAGGTGCCTGGCGATGCACCAAGAAGGCTGGAGCCCCCGAGGTAGCAAGCGATGACGACAGGGGGGGTAGGTCACGTGTAGGGTTAGGGTTTTGGGTGGGATATGGGAACCGCGATCTACGACCATTGCTCCGATACCATGTTGGGAGAAAATGAAATCATCCTATTACAATAGACCGAGGGCTCTCATATATAGGAGAAAAGCCCTTGGGTTAATAACATGATAAGTACATAAAGAAAACATAAAATATAAAATAGATCAAGAGATATATTTATCTCAACACTTCTAAAAAAATCCCCGCAAGGCAGTGTAGTGAGCATGCAGGGGTCGACATTCTGCGTTATAGTGAAGATGTCATGCTGAAGCTGTAGAATCTCTATCTCATTCTTGGCCTGTGAATACATGGCAGCAAGAATGTCCCACAAGGCTTTAGCAGTGGGCTGATGCAAGACATCATTTGCAATGTCTGGAATCAAGGTACCAGACAACCAGACCTGAGCATAAGCATCATCAACCTCCCATGAGGCATACCATCCTGTCTTCTCTATCGGTTCTTAATAATATGTTTCATACCCATCGACTTCATTAGGCTCATGAATTACATAACCCATAATTCGTAGTTTGACCCATCCATCTTCACAATAGACGCAGGACCTCTGAAGACGCCCGTGGTGGGGATATCTACCTTGCTTTCTGACATGATGACTAGAGAAGACTAGGGTTGTATACTAGATAAACTCTTGTCTACAATGACATATAGAGGTTTGGTTGCATGTGTAGACTCAAGCATGGTCTCAAATTTCAACGAAGTTCGGTCGAATTTCTGTCTAATATCGATATCTTGTCGAAATCGAAATTCGACAGAAATGGCCAAAATGCCTGAAATATGGGGGCCCTAGAACAAAAAAATGACCGGAATGAACGAAATTCCGGTTCGATCGATCACCGAAATGGTGACCGACACCGACATTTAGGGCCTTTGACTCAAGCAACCAAACCCATCAAAACGGAGATGCGGTGTTGGTAGCCGAAGGATGACAGAGCCGCGAAAGGGAGTCCCTAGAAATAGCTGAACAACAGCACCTCTAAAGATACGAGATGCGGCGACAAGAGCCCAAGGCAGCGGGGCTGCGAGGCAGTGGGGCTGCGGAGGCCTGAGGAGGCAGAGGGCCCTGGGAGGCGAGGGGCCCTAGGTGGCGAGGGGCTACGGAGGCCTGAAGCGACGGGCTGGGGTTGGCGAGGCCTGAGGTGGCGATACGCACGAGAGGTTTGAGGTGGGGATTAGGGTTAGGGTTTCGGTACAAGAGCTCCGGTCTAGGACCGCCGCTCTGATACCATGTTGGGAAAATAGAAAGAGATGGTTTATTCATTGAGCCCTAAGCCCTCTTATATAGGGATAGACCTATGGGCAAATTACATAAAGTAGACAGAGAGAAAAGGAAATAGATAAAAAGATACATAAACATGAAATATATCTCTACAAGGTAATTTGGAATCTAGAGTGGGCTTACATTTCCAAGTAGTCTAACAAAGTATTTATTGGAATTTGGAAGTATTATGTGACAATTTATGACATCAAACATTGTGCAGGTCAAGTAATTTGAGGATACTTTGGGGTTCTTCGGTGAGAGGATCCAATACTCGTTCAACCCATGAAGACGACATTCGAAAGAAGTCTCGACTTGATGGCGTCGTGGACGAAATACGCAAGGACAAAACCTACAAATGTAGGGACGATTTGATTTATGATGTAAAGAAGTATCACATTCTGGCACACTATGACTTCATTGTCAAGGAATCCACCAGCTTGATATGGTCGGTTTTTTGCACACACACATCGAATGGATGTGTTTGGTATTTACGAGGACATTTTAGAAAATTTGATGGACTGTGGGTGATCTCTAAGGTTGTTGGAGCACACACTTGTATAAACCCTACAGTTAATCAGGATCACCCTCAGTTGGACTACAAATTCATGTCCAGATCGTTGCTAACTCTTGTGAGGGATGGCCCTAATGTTCATGTTTCGAGTTGTAGAGCTTACATCCACGAGATGTACAACTACTGGGTAACCAAGAAAAGGGCTTGGGCTGCTCGGAGGAAGGCAATCGGAATTGTATTTGGTGATTGGAAGAAGTCTTACGCTGAAATGCCTTATCTATTGCATGCAATGAAGGCTGCCATTTCGGGGGCTGAAATTGATATTGAATACAGCGACCATCCTAATCCTCGAAAACCGCATTGCCGTAGATTTGAACGATGCTTTTGGGCATTTAGGCCTTCCATTGAGGCATTCAAATATTGTCGCCCTTTGATTAGTATTGATGGGACCCATTTGTATGGGAAGTACAAACAGAAATTGCTCATTGCATGCGAGATTGATGGGGATAAATATATCGTTCCCCTTACGTTCGGAATTGTTGACGAGGAATTCGGTCCTTCATAGAAGTGGTTCCTATCGTTGGTACGTATCATGGTAATTGGCATGCGAGCTGGTACATATCGTTCGTACGTATCGTTCCAGAGAGTTTCTCACATAGCGCATGTTAAACATGCGCCATATGAGAAACTTCCTGGAATCGTTGCAGGGAGTTTCTCATATGGCGCATGTTTAACATGCGCTATGTGAGAAAGTTCCTGGAATAAACATGCGCCATATGAGAAACTCCCTGGAACTATCCCGAAAGTAATCCAAGGAGATCACCTTATATCGCATCTTTAAGATGCACTATCTCTGTAGTTTCGAGGTAAAAAAAACATTTCAAGTGTCGCATGTTCAACATGCGACACCAGTGTAGCTTCGATGTAAAAAAAACTTTTCGTAGTACCTGGGGATTTAAGTAAATCCAAGGTACTACCTAGGAATTTGATTCTGGCAGGGGGGCCATACAGATCCACCACGAAACTCTTGGTTTTAAACCGCTCATGACCAGGCAATATCTTTTATAATATTACGTTAATTTGTATTTTTCATTTATTATTGTGAATAGATAAATCTTTAGTTGTTGTAAGTCTGTAGTTAATTCTTTACTTCACTAGAAGGGTAGAACTTAGTCCATCACAACAACAACAACAACAAAGCCTTTTCCCACAATTAAGTAGGGTCGGCTACATGGATTCTTCGCCTCCATTCAAATCTATCTTGGGTCAATCTCGGATTTATATCCAAAAAAATAAGATCCCTTCGTATAGTCTCTTTCCAACACTTCTTGGGCCGTCCTCGCCCTCTCTTAGGTGGCTCAACATCCCGACACTTGCATCTCCTAACCGGTGCATCAGTTGACCTTCTTTGCAAATGACCAAATCATCTTAAGCGGTTTTCTCGCATCTTATCCTCGATCGGAGCTACACCAACTTTCTTTCTGATTGCATCATTCCGAATCTGATCTTTACGTGTATGTCCACACATCCATCTTAGCATTTTCATTTCTGCTACAACCATTCTCTGCTAGAACTTAGTCCATCATCGAAAGATAATTATATGAAAGAAACATTGTCTCATTAATCATTATCTGCATTTTTTGAATCAAATGACTCATCTCAATGCTATTAACCGTCTTCCATGAAAAAACATGTGTTCTAAGTATGGTTAACTTAGTCACTTTAATTCTAATTCCAAGGTCTATTAATCACTAATCAATATTAACAACGATATGTTCGAATGATCGATATGTGCGATATAAGGGTCAGAAATTATCGATATGTGTAACCTAAGTGTATATTTGTAAGTTATTTAGTGTTAAAGAACTTGAATGAACTCCATTTCCCATATCTATAAGTCAGCAATCAACATAAACAGTGACATGTTCGATATGATTGATATGCGTGACATAAGTGTATATTTGAAGGTTATTTGTTGTTTTAATAACTTGGACGATCTTAATTTGTGAAAAACGACAAAATGTCTTTTAGAGCTTTTTTATATTTCGGCATTTCCACCGATATCATCGATATACTCCGATATATTCTTTTCCGGGCTGATCGATACAGTATTGATATCGATATTTTGCACCTTGCAGTCGTAGAGGATTTCCACCACCTTACCAACTCCACATAAGTCCTCTTTTAGCGATCTAATGCTCCTTGAAAGAAAAGAACCCCACATAAATGAAAAAACCTCATTACATGCACCAATACACCATTAGCAAAACATGACTACCTCCATAGCACCACGCCGACATTGGTTCACACATCAACAACGTTTGTGTTGTACCCCGATAAGGCCTCGAATACACATATTGTCATCTCCCAAGTGAACTACATGCTCATCAAAATTGATAACCATATATCTCCTAGCATCATCCTCAATGACAACAACAACCTCCCTCAAATCGATCGATAAGGAACTTCGAACATCGTGGACTGAAGGATGTGCCTACTACAACATCCGTGAATGAACATCCATCAACGACCCCTAAGGGGAGCTGCCTAATAGAACCAAGTCACCCCATCATCGCAAGTGGAGCATGAGATCGTCCATGACTCAAGAGACAAGGCACACAACGGTGGCCCACTCACCAAAACCAAAGCATCTGATCCCTGGAGTGCATGAGATCGTGCAGTGGCCATGCACACCACACCGATAGCACTGCAATCCCAAACCTCTCTTTTTTTGGTGGCTAACAATGAACCGACCACTGTCGCACTCATCCTCATGTTTGGTGGTGGCACTCCTCTCCACTCTCTTCTCCCTCTCTCGTCGGAGACTGCTTCCAGAGATCGTCTTGACAGACCTTCATCCTCTCCCTCTCGAAAAATGGTGTGGCCTTTTGACAAAATAGATTTTACGCAGAGATGTGATTGAGCATTCTAAGTGTCTCTTAGAGTCGTGGTCTTTCTAAATAGCGCAAAGAGTTACTATCAGTACAATATTATACCCTTTAGAATGATTTATGCAGTGTTTTGTTTTCCAAGAATCCTATTTCACTAGACATAAAAAATTCAAAAAGCATTTTCCTTTGTATTGAATGTGTTGGTCCTAGATCCTAGTACCATATCATCAATTAACTCCACATGGTACCTAGAGTCACCAAAAAAGAAAGAACCCTACCAAAGTAATAGGTATAAATTGAACTCTTCTCCACAAAATTTCAGACAATTAGGACACTATTTCCTTCCCTAAGAAAGCCTATTGCAATTTGATTGGCAGCAACTACAAGTTCTTGTGAAACTTGAATTATTTAAACAAGAATTGTAAAAAAACTGAAAAAAATGAAAGAAATGCATAAATCGCGAACATAAAAATCGATGTCAACGGTGATATTCTATTTCTTTGAACCACACACATCATAAAATTGAACATTATAAATATCTATTTGACAATCCATCATTTTTAACCTTGAATCAAATTTTCTTTTTGAATTCATATTCGAAATAGTATAACTTGGTTTGAAGAAGAAAATAAGTAATACAAGGATTCAACTAGAGAATCACCATTCCCTTATAAGATAGCTGCTTCTTGTTTTTTCAGCGAAATTGATTATTAAGGAATCAAAATTAACACACAAGTAAAAGACCTGCGGATGTTCTGCATTGAATGGTGGAATTCCTACAATGAGTTCATAAAGGATGACACCTACAGACCACCAATCAGCTGTTGCACCTGTCAGGAATAAAAAAACATATACACGCCATCAACCAAAACAAATTTTCATTTTAGAGTTAATTAACATGATTCAAAGGGCCGTGTTAAGTAAACTATGATGCTTATTCTCAATCACTCCATTTTGCCAAGCATAAGGGGAGTAACAGTTTCATGAAGGTTATCATGGTAATAAAAAAATAGAATGATGGCTATGTGTTGCATTCAAAAGCAATATTGAGGCTATATTGCACTGAACAAACAACTTGAGACTGCAATTTATCAGACAAAAAAACCTGGATAACATATGAACATTATAATAATCAAATAACCGTAGATTAAGGCCCTACTGACGTGCCACAGAGAGACTGTCTTTGTCTAGGATCATCCGGGTTCAGAATGGATCGTCTGCGGTAGAGGACCCCTGCTATGGCACAGGGGATCTGTCGAATGGGGAATGGATGCCCCTGATAGGGGGCCCACTATCCCCGGCCCCCTATCAGGGGGCGCCCCATTCTGCATCCGACGATCCCTTGCGCTACAGCAGGGGTCGTCTACAACAGACGATTCGCCCCCCATCCGGGTTTGCGGTTGCAGAGCAATGATGCTTAGGGTGTCACATCCTTACATCAAGAATATTCTGCTCCATTTTCTAATCTCTGGGGCAAACAGGTGGCAGCCAGGTGTGGCTGGTCTAATGGTTGTGGCTTGTAAAAATTATTTTGTTAAGATAGGGGATGGCTACTATTGAAATCAGGTTTTCCCCAACTAATTTTCCGAAATAATGATTTTATTTAGTGTCACATCCAGCTGAATATCCAATACGACTAATGCAATCTTGCCATTACATCTATTTCTGTTTATTTTGCCAAGCATTTATATTTTCTGGTGTGGGCAATCAAACAAGAAATCACACGTAACACAGGGAATTTCTTGAAAAATCCTTCTCCGCTGAGAGGATAATTGTTAACAAATAGGATAAATTTTCTTGATTACAATAGCCTTCCTAATCCCCCTTTTATAATAGAGATTAGGGTTAGGGTTTACATAAGAGGAGGAGAGCATTCTAGGAAATTACAAATATGGTAATCCATACATATGGTAACACACACCTATGGAAATTCCTAGAATGGTAATTTCCTCACATGGTAATTCTCAACACTCCCCTTCAAGCTGGAGCATATAGATCATACATGCTCAGCTTGTTACAACATTTCTCGAACTGGACCCGTGCGAGCGGTTTTGTAAATATATCAGCAGCTTGTTCTGTAGACAATACACCTTGCGTGCGTAGTACTCCCTTTTGTATGAGATCTCTAGTGTAATGACAATCAATTTCCACATGTTTTGTTCGTTCATGGAACATGGGATTATTTGCAATGTACATTGTTGCCTGATTGTCACATCTAAGTTCCATGATGTCCTTAGATCTGACGTGGAGATCGGTTAGTACGGACTTGACCCACATGAGTTCAGTAGCTGCTTGTGCCATGGCTCTATATTCGCTTTCAGCACTTGATCGTTACACTATTGCCTGCTTCTTGCTTTTCCATGCGATTAGGTTTCTTCCTAGATATGAGCAAAAACCTGTAGTAGATTTTTTATCTCGTAAGCATCCTCCGTAGTCTGCATCTGAAAAGGCTACGAGGTTGAGGTTGTTATTCTTGCGGAATAATAGTCCTTTCCCAGGAGATTGCTTGATGTATCAAAGGACCATCATGCATGCATCAAAGTGAGCTAGAGTAGGTGAATCCATAAGCTGACTCAGTTTTCCTACTGCCAAGGCAATATCTGGACGCGTAATAGTGAGGTAAAGCAGTTTGCCCACTAAACGTCTGTATCTACCAACATCTTCTGTAGCTCCCTCCTCGTATATTCGTCCTTTAGGATCCATAGGGATATGTGCTGGTTCACAACCCAGCATTCCAATTTCCATTAGGAGATCAGTGGCATATTTTCTTTGGCACATAACCAAAGCTTTGATCAACATACACTAGCATTGCTACTGTACCCTTCGAACTCCTTTTTGTGAATAAGGAGTGATCGGATGACGATCTCGTGAGCCCAATTACTTTTAGTGCTTCAGACAATTTTTGAAACCATGCTCGAGGACTTTGTTTTAGGCCATATATTGCCTTGTGCAAGAGACATACCTTCTGACACTCCCCTTCTTTCTTGAAACCAGGAGGTTGTTCCATGTAGACGACTTCATGAAGGTCGTCGTATAGGAATGCATTTTTGACGTCTAGTTGATGTAATGGCCAATCAAATTCAACTGCAACAGCGAGGAGAATCCGTATTGTCGATAGGCGAGCAACCGGAGAGAATGTGTCGAAGAAGTCGACCCCATATGTTTGTGTAAACCCTTTAGCAACTAAGCGAGCCTTGTATCGTGCAATAGAGCCATCTGGGTTGTATTTAATCGTGAACACCCATTTTGAGCCGAATATTCGACAATCTGCTGGCTGATCCATAAGTGTCCACGTTCCGCTGGATTCAATAGTGGTCATCTCTTCCTTCATTGCTTGACACCACTGCGGATGTGTAAGGGCATCAATGTGATTTTTAGGTATGACCATGTTCGAGACAGCATGTGTAAATTCCTTGTAGGTAGGAGCAAGCCTTGAAAATGTCATGACAGCAGAGATGGGGTGCCTTGTGCGATGCACAGATGGACATTGTCGTGCTGTGCGGCGTTGAGCTATTGGAAGATGCTCTGAGTGATTACCACTACCTGTATATTCATCAGACACCACGTCTTGAGATGGGGAACATACCTGAGGAGGTGGTGCGGGCGCAGAAGAAGAAGGCAAAGGCTCTTGTGGAGTTGGTACAGGTAAAGGAGAAGTTGAAACAATTGGTGGGGTGACATGAGTGGTAGATACAGAGAAGTAAGGAATTGACTCAAAGAAGGTAACATCGGCGCTTACATAGTGTTTACGAGTCCGCGGATCAAAACACATGTATCCTTTCTGTTTTGTAGAATACCCTAGGAATACACATTTGATAGCTCTGGCAGCAAGCTTATCCCTGCTAGGTGTGGTTAGATGAACAAAAGTGGTACAACCAAAAACTCGTGGTTGCACAGGATAGATGGGTTTGTTAGGAAAGAGAAGTTCAACGGGGATTTGTTCATGTAGGGTTGTAGATGGCATTCTATTAATAAGAAATGTGGCCGTGAGGACTGCATCACCCCAATAAAGCGATGAGAGATGATAGTCAAGAAGCAGTGTGCGAGCATTATCGAGGATGTTACGATGTTTACGTTCGGCCACACCGTTTTGTTGGGACGTGTGAGGACACGTTGTTTGGTGTATAATCCCTCGATTGGAGAGGAAGTTCTGTACGTCATGTGACAGGAACTCTTGACCATTGTCAATTCTAATGGTTTTAATTGTAAGATCGAATCGAGTGTTTATTTCAATGATGTATCGAGTAAGCACACTATAAGCATATGATTTGTTTTTCAAGAGAAATGTCCATGCCACTCGAGAGTAATAATCAATCAGAACAAGATAATAACGATGTCCCAAGCGGTCAGGATACCTGATAGGGCCCCAAATATCTATATGAATGAGATCAAAGATTTCATTAGAATGCTGGTTACCGGAGGAAGGAAAGTTGAGACGGTGATGTTTTCCAATCTGACAGGCCTCATAATTGAGATTAAATGAGGGGGACAGCTGTGAAAGAAGACGACGAAGCATGTGGACTGAGGGATGACCCAGTCGCTGATGCCAAAGGGTAGTAGATGACTGGCGTACAGTAAATCCAGAATCGGCAGACATGCTAGACGGGTAATCAAGGTGGTAGACCCCGCCTTCTTCATGGCCCGTACCAATTGTCCTCCCAGTCAGTATGTCCTGAACAATATAAATGTCCGTATTAAATATAGCTTTGCAGTTAAGCTCCTTGCATAATTCGACTTAAAAAAAAGCTCCTTGCATAATTGGCTGACCGAAAGCAGAGTAAGCGAAAAATCAGGAACTAATAAGACATTATTTAGCTCAATTGTTGGGGTGAGGTGCACATCTCCGATGCCTGTTACCGGTGACGATCTACCATCTGCTACTTGAACAGTTTTTCCTGGCTGCGGTGAGCGGAGTTTCCGGATGAGGCGTGAATCTCCACATAAGTGGGTGGAGGCCCCCGTATCAATAAGCCAGTCAGAGTGGTTATGATGGCTAGCTGAAGCAAGGACAGTACCTGTTTGAGCGACGACAACGACTTCTCCGGTGGACTTATTGGGGTACTTCTGTGAGAACCGTTGCATTAGATCCTCGAAGTCTTTTCGAGGGATCTCGATTGAGCCTCCATCAATATCTGTTGTTGCTACTCTGGTTGAAGGTCCTGGACGACCATGCTTGATGTAACATACTGCTTCGGTGTGCCCCAACTTGTGACAAAAAGAGCATTGTATAGGTGATCGGCCTCGCCCTAGATATTGACGACCTCGACCACGGCCCCTGAAGTATCCTCTGAAGCCTCGCCCGGAAGCTGCGAGAGCTGTTGTTTGGCTAATAATCTCGGCAGAAGGATTTGAAGGTGGAGGTATTCTGCACAACGTGCTGTTTGGAAGAGTAGCTGCAGTAATCATCTGATCCCGAGGAGCTGCAAAGGTTGGATCTAATTCACCTAGGAAGATCATAGCTACCATATTCTGTCGATGTTGCCGCTGTGTGGGACAAGGACATAGAGGAGCACAAGCATCGTAGCTTGCAACCAGGGATTTGAGAGAGGTAAAGTATTCTGATAGCGATCGCCCGTTCTGTCGCATATGCATCAATTCATAAAAAGATTGATACATTTTGGTGGAGTTTTTATTCTGACCATACGTGGTGAGTAATGACTTCCACATATCGTGCGCACTGTCGTAGTAAACTAGCTCCTGTGTTATTCTATCGATAACAATGACCATTATCCATGAGCTCACCATGCCATTGTCTTTGACCCATGAGGCATATTTTTCAACTTTATTGGTTGGTTCGGCTTCTAATAGGATGTGTTCCTTATCATAACCACGCACAATCATTAGGAAAACGCGAGACCACATTGAATAGTTTGTAGTGTCTAATTTCGGAATTGATCCGAATGAGGGTAACTTAGTTTGGTTCCCTCCATCGACTTCGGATGCAGCATCACTGGACGCCATACGTGTGCAGTTGATACTTATACGAGGGGGGGGGGGCGTTCTCCTATTTTATGGTCGGCGGAATGATATGTGTCACATACGTCTCGATACCAAAAAAACTTAACGGCTCATGGCTGTGAATAGAGAAGCTTTGTATGAGAATTGATTCGGAGAGGTCGATCTCTGACGGCCCTGCGAAAGTGAGGGAGGAGACGTGTTGATAGCGTATAAACTACGTGTTGTCGTAGACGCGGAGACGAGGGCGTGCAGACAAGAGTGAAGATTTCGTCACATGTAAAGACAGCGGCGCAGGGCGTTGTTGGGCGATTGAGCATCCAGACACGCATTCTTCTGGAAGTGGTGTTGAAGTGCACTCTCTGGATGAGGTACACAGTAGATGGTGGGATCAGGGAGGGGGTTGGATCGGGCGCAGGGCTAGGGGCGATGGGATCTGGGGAATCGGGCGCAGGGTGGAGGTTGGATCGGTCGCAGGGGCGGAGTTGGGACGGAATCGAGGGCTAGGGGCTATGCGATTTGGGGAATCGGGCGCAGGGGTGGAGGTTGGATCGGGCACATGGGCGGAGGTGGGGTTGGATCGAGGGCTAGGGGCGATGGGATCTGGGGAATCAGTGGTCGAGGGCGATGGGGGCGGTATGCGTCAATGGCGATGGGGGCGGGATGGGGGAGGATGAGGGGTCGGTGGTCGAGGGCGATGGGGGCGATGGGAACTGGGGGGGTCGGGGGCGATGGGAACGAGGGCGAGGGAACTGGGGGGTCGGAGGCGATGGAAACTGGGGGGTCGGGGGCGATGGGAACTGGGCGCAGAGGGGCGAGGGCGCATAGGGCGAGGGCGCAGCAGAGAGGCGAGGTCGCAGAGGGAGCGAGGGTCGGTGGTGATCGGCGTTGGGCGATGAGCGTCGAGCGGTGGGGAAGAGGCGGCCGGGGGGGGGGGGGAGGAGAGGGATCGTTAAGGCTCTGATACCATGTTAACAAATAGGATTAATTTTCTTGATTACAATAGCCTCCCTAATCCCCCTTTTATAATAGAGATTAGGGTTAGGGTATACATAAGAGGAGGAGAGCATTCTAGGAAATTACAAATATGGTAATCCATACATATGGTAACACACACCTATGGAAATTCCTAGAATGGTAATTTCCTCACATGGTAATTCTCAACAATAATGACAAGAGAGGATGACCTATCGCAGAGAAGCAGCTAAGTCTTCTTCTACTCCACTTAACTATCAACAGAGAAGTGCGTACAGTATTTATAGAGCAAAAGGTTAAACCGATACACACCCAAGATCAACTTAGCGAAGTACAACTCAACACTCACCAAGTTTGGCATAATGCCAATCATGCCCAATACATTTTATGTTGCAGAGTGGGAACATCTTTGGTGAAAACACCGATCAATGAATTTATGAAAGGAATGCCAAAATGGCCAAGTATCGGTTTTTCTTGTATAAAGGGGTGATCCACTTTGACATATTGGGATCTTATTGGCCATGTTGATTGCCACCTTATTATTGCAGTAGAGCTTAACTGGAAGATCGGACTAATGCCCATGACATTAAGCATAATCTGGATTGACGGTATTTCTGCAACCTTGAGTGTCATTACGTGGTATTTAGCCTCAATAGAACTGACACGAATTGTTTGCTTCTTGGTTCACCATAGATGACATTCCATTTAAGAGAAGTAGAATACCCGAAGTTGTTGAAATATTAGTTATTTTGTCTTTTTTTATATATTTATCTTTTCTTTGTCTTATTTGTGTAATTTGCTCAACAAGTTTCTCCCTTGTAAAAAAGAACCATAGAACCTCATGAATAAAAAAATCATTATTTTCTCCCAACATGATATCAGAGCGACGGTCTTAAATCGAATTTCTCGTATCCTACCCATGCTCAAGACCCCACCCGTCGCTCACCATTGCCATACCTCTTCACAGCAGCCCCATGCACCGCCTCTCCGTTTTCTATCCTCTCCATCGCCAAACCGCACTATGAAACGATTTGATTTTGACCGAAAACGTGATTTCAGACCTATAAATCACTTTTTCCGACCCCAACGCGGATCGAGGATTAACGAGGATGGTTGTATGAGTCTATACGTACAACCATTCCTCTATATGATAATGTAGACTCACTCGAATCGGTCTACTTCCTCAGTCAAATTCTATTTCAGCGTTCTTCATCATGTCAGAAAAACAAGGGCGGCATCTTCTCTTCGTCCGGTGTCTTCAAGGGCCCGGCTCCCATCGTGAAGATAGATGGGACCAACTACAAGTTATGGTCCATGCGGTTTTTAACCCTTATGCAGTGCACTAACAAGGAGCACGTTCTGACAAAGCCCGAGCCGACGGATAAGACTGCGGGTAATGCTTCGTGCAAGCAAGATGACGCATACACATGTGTTTGGCTCTCTGGAACTCTCACTACAGAGATCACCAACACTGCCAAGGCAGTATGGGATATTCTGGCAACCACGTATGCCCAAGCGAAGAATGAGGCCAAGATTCTTCAACTACATTTTGATATTTACACGGCTAAGCAGAATGGACGCCCTCTACATACATTCTACTTTTCGCTTCGAGGCAGTTTGAGAAGCTTCACAGCTTCATGCTCGTTACTACTTTCATAGAGCAACATATGTCATACAGGAACTCCACGATGGTTGGAGTTTTCTTGACAACCCAAGATCCAGATTATGAGTCAACACGCATACAACTTATTACAGGTGTGACCATACCTCCCATAGAGGAGGCCTACAGTCGCCTCAATATACTTCTTATCTCACTCGCTGCTACCGCATAAACCTCCTTAGCGATGGATGCACCTCGCGACAGATGATGTTCTGCAAAATTCGGAGGGTGTGGTCCCCATGGTAGAGGTAGACGTCAGTGTGGCCCCTGCACCTATTGTCATCGTCCAGGTCACTCTGAGGACACATGCTATCAAAAGCATGGGCACCCTGCATCTGCTTGTGATTGAGCCTTCAAACACTTTGGCTCCTCATGGAGATAACGATTCTTGTTGCCAATACCACTATAGGTTCCTCAGATGTCGCAGCTGTTGCTAGAGCCGATCTTCGAGCTCCTCAAGTATAGCATATTTTTTACCAGTTGTTGCAAGACAGATATGGCAAAGAGGAGCATGGACTCTGATGTTTCTCACCATCTGTGTTGGACAGAGCATAGTTCTGTTCTTACAAATCTATACCCCCTGGTAGATGAGCCATCATTGCGAATGAGGTTTACTTACCCATCACAGGATATGGAGAGGTGCATTTGACGCTATCCATGCGCCTGTAAAATGTTTTATATACTCATGAGTCATGACTATCATATGAACTTGCTTTCCATTAGTCATATCACGAAGGATCTACATTGTCGTGTCATTTTGATCCCTCTTCTCTTGTGTTTTGAAACATGCTTATGAGCAAGGTGATAGGATGTGGTTGTGAGCAGCGGAGGCTCTACAGGTTGGTCCAACCTCCTCATGCTAGTACCTCTACTATTCCCCACTGGACCACTCTCACCTGCTTGTGGCATCTATGTTTTGGCCACAACACCTCTTCTTTCCCTAGTCGTAAGAGTCGTAGCAGTGCTCAATTATTTGAGCTTATTCACTTAGATATTTGGGGTCCCAATCGAGTACATGATTACTAGGGACACCATTTTTATCTTGTTGTTGTGGATGACTATTCTATACTTTCTTGGGTCTTTCTGTTAAAAAAATAAGTTTGAAGCTGAGAATGTCATTAAATCATTTATTAATGAAATAAAATAATATTTTTCTCTGCTAGTGCCAAGTTTATACGCTCTTACAATGCCTTAGAGTTCTGCATATTATGGCTATCCGAGTTAGAGTTCTACATATTACAGCTGTCCGACAGTGTTGTCGAAAGCAAACACCATCATTTACTTGATGTAACATGGACACTTTTAATCCAGAGTCGTGCTCCTCATTCTTTCAAGGATGATGCAATCCTCATTGTTTGCTACTTGGTGAACCACATGCCATTTTCTATTTTAGGAGAAAAGGTTCCTTTCTCAATTGCGTTTCCTAAGAGGGACATGTTCTCTCTTACACCCCGAGTGTTTGGCTGTGTTGCCTTTGTTCACAATCTCACGCCTGATCCTGACAAGTTCTCCCCTAGAGCAGTCAAGTGTGTCTTTATAGGCTACTCTCATATCCAGAAGGGGTACCGTTGTTTAATCCGCTTCAACGAAAATACTTTGTCAATGCTGATGTCACCTTCTTTGTGCCAGTTATGTATTTCTCTCCTACATGTGATAGGTTGACTCCATCCAACTCTGGTGATGAGGTATAAATGCCTCCTCTTCCTATGGATGATGCAACATGGACACTGTTAATCCAGAATCGTGCTCCTCACTCTTTAAGGGATGATGCAATCCTCATTACTTGCTACTTGGTGAACCACATGCCATTTTCTGTTTTAGGAGAAAATGTTCCTTTCTCAATTGCATTTCCTGAGAAGGACATGTTCTTTCTTACACCCCGAGTGTTTGGCTGTATTGTCTTTGTTCACAATCTCACGCCTGATCGTGACAAGTTCTCCCCTAGAGCAGTCAAGTTTGTCTTTATAGGCTACTCTCGTATCCAGAAGGGGCACCGTTGTTTGATCCGCTTCGACGAAAATACTTCCTTAGTGCCGATGTCACCTTCTTTGAGTCAGTTATGTATTTCTCTCCTACAAGTGATAGGTTGACTCCATCCAACTCTGGTGATGAGGTATACATGCCTCCTCTTCCTATGGATGCACCATCTCTTGTACCTCCACTACCTCCACTAGTACCTACACCTGCTCTTGTGGCTACCTAGGACCACCACCAAGCACCTTGGCTTAGTTTTTGTCACACGCCTTTGTTCGCAGGCCCCACACAGTTCCCACTAGTCATGGGCCTTCCCCATCATCTAGTATGCTCCCGATATGTAATGAGCACACTATTTCTACTGATAACACTAGTAATTTGTCCATGCAGCAGGATTCTTTACAAGATGAGCAGATGCCTTCTCAGGAGGGTGGCTTATAGGTTGACGAGGTGGTAAGAGATCTTGATGTACTTATTGCTCTGCGGAAGTAAAAATGTACTTGTGCTACCTATCCTCTTGGAGCCCATGTTCCTAGGAATCTCAGAGGACTTTTGGAGGTTTGCAGGGTTCGTCGGGAGATCCTTCGCATGTCATAACTGAAGATGCTGCCATAACTGAAGATGTCTGTGCAAGGTTGCAGAAAGCGGTAGTCGATACACGGTCGGCGAGGTCACCTACTAAGTATTACTCGGCAGTCGGGCGACTAGCCGGATTTAGTCGGTCATTAGTCGGTTTTGAATTTTTTAATTATTTTAAATATATAAATCATTTTTATACATATATTCTTATATATATATATACATATATTTGTACATTTTATATACCATCTTAATGAAACAAAAGAAGTAATTGACTTTAAATATAAAATTAAGCATGATAGAATATGTTTGCTTTTAAAAAAAGTGAAAAACTAAAAAAATAAAAAAGGTTGTTGTAAAAGTCAACCGATTAGTCGGCCGACTAGTCAGTCGACTAGTCGGGTGGATCGACTAAAGGCCGACTAGGCCTAGTCGAGTCGGCTAACCCCCCGACTCGACTAGTCGGCCTAGTCAGCCGACTTTTGCAAGCTTGTGTCTGTGGTAGCTGAGTAACACCAGAAGATATGGAGAGCCTGCTCAACCTGCGATATGCCTCCTCCATCACAGGTATGGTGGCATCAGTAAGAATCTGCTCCGGCTTTGGTGGGATCTTTTGGCGACTTCCGTGTTTCGCTGAAGGCTCTGGGGGGATACCCGTTATGCAAGTGGCTCGCGTGCTGGGAGTCCCTCTCCTTTCTCGATCGTTGCCATGCCTATTGGCGCCGCTTTCGCACCTGAAAAGGTCGTTCGCATTATGTCTGATGGCCGCTTGCCGGGAGAAGATCCTAGAGCCACCCTTATCCTTATGGAGTGCTTTGATTCTGCGCCTCTGGAAACAAGAGCGACCTTGTTGGTGGGTGTTTCTCGTTTGGGCTTTGGGTATCCTTTCTGCCGCCGCCGGTTGGAGTTGAGGATTACAACGTTGTCGTTTCTTCCGACGTGGTTCCTCGTCAGCAACTCCCTGATCTGGAAGGCACAGGTTTCGAGGCACCTTCCGAGGATGCGACCGCTTTGTCTTCCGGCCCTACCGTTTCGCCTCTTTCCAAAGTTGATTCGACCGTTGGGGCCGTTGTCGCCCTTAGAGAGAATCTCCGCAGGAGCGGCCACAACATGATCGCGCGGTGGAGGCCACCGCCACCATCAGCGGCTTGGAGAATCAAGCGACGAGAAGGATGTCGCGCCAGGGCCGCGTGATGCGCGCAAAATCGTGGCACGCTGGAGAAGCTAGCGAGGCGGGCCTGGGACCGGAGGGAAGGCGTGCGCATTGGATGGGCCTGCCGTCTGGAGGCTTCATCGGGCTTCTTGAAGGAGGGTGCACGCCTGTGCGCACGATGTCGCCAGCGAGGGAGGTGTTGGCAGAGATCGCCGTTGCCTGGAATCGTTGACAAAGCTGCGATGGGTCTCCTGGACTTGCGGCCTCCACTTGGGAAAGATGGAGGGTTCCGCCTGGAACGAGAGGCATGCTGCAAAGTTGCGAAGGACCGGAGATCGGGCTTCCGCCCGCCGAAGTTGTCGACATTGCTGCCTACCTCACCGCCTGGAGATGACGAGCTCCGCCTGGAGCTCTGCTGGAGGCTGAATAGGGATGTGCTGCCTGGAGATTGAATAGGATCTTGAAGGTGCATCTAGGAATAGTGTGCGGCCTGGAATTAGAGCATCGCGCTCGAGAATAAAATCTTGCAGGAACTTTTGGCTGGAAATAGGGTTCAAGAAGTTGAACCCCAGAACCGAATCTTGACCGGAAAATGATCTTCAGATCGAGAATGAAACTGATAATCGAATCTCGAATCAATACAAATATAATGAAAATCCTCGAGAATCGAACCCGCTCTGATACCATGTTAGAAAATAGAGAATGCAGATGCAGAATGATAAACAGAGCATAAAGAACAGAAAGATAAACTTGACACACAAAGATTTTTACATGGAACCCTACTCCCTAAGGAGCAGGATGAAATTACAGCAGAAGCCCTCAAAGGGGCGGATATTGCATTCCTTTTTCTCAATGGATACAGGAGGTCTGGGGCTCCTTATATAGCCTCCACAGAGCTTCCAAGCCCCACCACTGGTAGATGTGAGACTAAACATATGGATGGGGTAAATAGATCCTGGAGGTATCCATTTACCCATCTATAACATAAGAGGAGCAAAACCAAATACTCCAACAGTTCTGGCATGCATGGTAAACCTGATTCAGGATTTGAGAATGACGAAAGGCTTCTTTCTTGATGGTATTCATGTTCCGCTCATTTAGTATGCGGATGACACTATCTTTTTCATCGAAGGCGGGAAAGAGGGGACAAATGGCAAGGCCACTATGCTTGAAATTTTTGGAGAGATGTCTGGTCTGGCTGTCAATCACGGCAAATCCGTGGTGATCATGGTTATTAAGGCGGCAAGGCGACAAGGCGTTCATCCTGGGCGCCTGGGCGCCTAGGCGCGCTTAGGCGTGCCTAGGCGTCTAACAAAATGTGTTCTATATCGCACTTGAGACATGCAACATCTAATTATTTAAAGCAAATGGATGTCGCATGTCTCAAATGCGACATCCTTTTTTATTTTTTTAAGCGTATGTCGCATTTTGGAGATGCGATATCAATTAATATATTTTTTTAAGAAAAAAATACAGTAAGTATTGGATTTATTTTTCTGTCAAGACCTTTTGTATTTATAAATACATAGTAACTAGAGTGTTAGAGTAATAAATATCATTTAACCAAACATTAATGATTAATCACAAGAATCAAGAATCACAACACATAAAGGAATCAGAACATAGATAATTAAACAAGCTATGTTTGGCATACAGACAAATTGTTTGGCAAAAAAAAGTGGAAAATGTACTAAAAACACAGACATTGTTTGGCATAACACAACATTTCAAAGACTGAAAGACAATAATCTAATACAGCAATGCTTCAATCATCATAATCACACATGTTAGTTTCTTCTTCATGCCCATCTTGCTCTTGGCCATCATCATTAAGATCCATCCAATCATCTTCCTCGTCTTCTTCCTCCTCATCGTCCGGAACATGAGGAGGTACATATTGTCGCCTAATCACATGTGCACCACGAGTACCACGACGACCACGGCCACGAAGACCACCACGTGCTGAAGTGCTTGGTTGTGCTTGTGGTTGACTCCTTCTTGGACGAGAACTCTCATATGCTTGAGAAGCACATAATGCTTCATCAATGACCCTCAGTGTAAGCCCCGGTACAACCTCTGGTTCCACGTAAAGACCTGTCATCCATTCACTTGACCAATCTAACTCTGAAAGAGCAATTGGATCAAAATCTTTTGCTAAATTCCCGAGCCTCCTATTTTTGAATCTCTCTTCAAGTTGCTTGTTGTATTGGATGTAAACAAGCTTGGAAAGTCTATCAACCTCCAACTTATTCCTCCTCTTTGTGTGGATCTGCACATTAATTCAAGTATTACGTAAATTTACAACTATAAAGTTGGCATTTATATTTGTAAATTTATAAGTGTTTTTGATACATACAAAGTCAAAAGCACTCCAATTGCGTTCACATGAGGAAGATGTGCAACATAGTCCCAAAATACGCTTTGCCACCCGCTTCAGAGCGGGGGTGAGACTTCCATAAGTATCCCACCATTCCACTATACAATAAGTCAACAATGTAAAGACATGTTACCATTAAATCATTCAATATAAATAATAAAATGTAACTTACATGGTGGTTTTTTTTCCCTTTGTCTAATAGCAATTGCTCTGCCAAACATACCGCGAGCTCCTTTGTAGACCTCCATTTCAGAGCATATCACGTCTTGTTGATCGGGATCATCAACCATCCTCTCAAGGCAAAATATGAAATCACCTTCATACTTTCCCATCAATGCCTCATTGTTGTCCTTCACTTTGTAATAAAATGCAGGATTCAATCCGATATCTGCGACGTCCTCTTTCGTTTGGTAAACTTAAACTGGCACACTAGTTGCAAGTCACTGAGAAGATGGAAAGGAAATTAGCTGGGTGGAAGGCATCAATCCTCTCTAAAGGTGGCCGACTGGGGCTTTTGAAGGCGGTCCTCTTTGCTATCCATGTTTTCTTCATGTCGTCCCGTCTTATACCCGCTGGGGTTAGGAAGCGTCTCAAAAGGCTCATGCGCAGATTCCTATGGTCCAAGCTCGGTTCGAAAGGGAAAGGTATACATCTTGTGGACTGGGAGACCGTCACTTTTACGAAGGCGGATGGTGGTATTGGGGTCAAGTGTCTAGACGTGATGAACGAGTCTCTATTTTTAAAGTGGGTCAGTCGGTTTCGACAGAGAGATGATGATTTGTGTTGTAGCCTGATCTGACGCATCTACGCTATCTCTCGCTAATCGCTACAGATCTCTACTGTAGGTATGAAACCGTCTGCCTTCTGGAAAGGGATTGTGAATGCTGTGTCTTGGTATCACGATCATTTTCGCCCCGTGCTGGGAAATGATCAATCTTTTGCTTTCTGGTTGCATAATTGGACTGGAAATGGTTCGCTCAGCGGGCGCTTCCCGCGCCTTTTTGCTTTAACCGTGGACCGTTGTGAACCCCTCAGGATCCGGGTACTCGTTAATCACACAATCGCACTATTATTCACATGAGATCGCATGAAGTTACCGAAAAGCAGGGAAAATTTTTTGCGCGGCTAATTATCCACATGACATTCACATTCACAACATAACCACAAAGTAAAAGAGATACAATTGACACCAAAATTCTTTTTCATTAATATTCATATCCATTTACAACTTGTACAAGCATCTTCCATATTACAACATATATCCCAAGTGATACAAAAGAGATAGCATATACATCCCCAACTAGACAAAAACTGAGACAAAGTACTTCATACCGTCTAGTATAAACTCTGTCTCCAGGAAGCATGTATATACTGAGCGCACTTACTGATCTTCAGCAGCAGCAGGCTGCTATGAGAGGCCAGCAGGAGCAGATATTGGCCCAGCAGACCGAGATTGCTGACAGGCAGACGGACATAGAGATGAGATTTGAGGACCTGTCAGATTTCACGTACCATCCATCCCAGGATGGAATATGACAGGACCAGCACCAGTCCGTTGAGGTGGAGCAGCCGCATCCTGACGATCCACTAGAGGACATTCCAGAGCATGGAGCTGAGGAGGATGCAGATTTGGACAGGGAGCAGGACCCTGTTGACTTTGCTGGCGAGGATGCACACGAGTATTCCGCCATTCACAGGCACCAGTCGGTCTTCACTTCTTATCAGCGGGCCAACATACCCTTGTTCGAGGGCACAGGTCCACCAGATGATGCTGAGCAATGGCTGAAGAGAGTAATGAAGGTGCTCAGGGCAATTCATGCGCCACGAAACACGTGGCTATCTTTCATAGAGTATTCACTGACAGACTTCGTCGAGCGATGGTGGGAGGCCGTAGCGTCCGAGTTAGGCCGAGAGCCTACTTGGAACGATTTCGAGACGAAGTTCCGAGGCCACTTCTTTTCTGCGAAGTGGAAGGAATCTCGGCGCCAACTTTTTGCAGAGCTTCGTCAGGGACAGATGACCGCCATAGATTATTTCATCCGATACACAGAGCTATCACGACATACCCGAGCAGCTGGCGCATTTCCAGAGGAGAATCTGGAAAAGTTCATTGGCGGCATGCGAGAGGAGGTGCAGGAGAAGCTGGCAGGACTGCACATCACTTCTATCTCCGAGGCTACCGATGCTGCGGAGAAGTTCGAGGACATCAGGGGGAGACGTTTCGGGAGCTCGTCTGGAGCAGCACCTAGACCGCGGCGATATTTTGGACCGATACGTCGACCGTTTCAGCAGCAGAGGTCAGACAGACGATTCCGACCCACAGGTTCGTCCTTCACAGGCAGTGCTTGCTCTTCTCCATCGACTACTCTAGGAGGAGCACTTGTCGGACGTGGCACAGAGTCCGCTCGACCATCTGGGTCGCAGCCAGTAGACCGACCACCAGCCAGACCAGCTCGGAGCACAGGCACAGCTACTCCACCTACCAGGCCAGTCAGATGCTATCGATGTCACGAGTGGGGACATTACCGAGCACAGTGCCCACAGGTTTCTGGCGAGCCTCAGCCACAACCTTCACAGTCACAGCCTCAGACACAGCATTCAGGGAGCTTCCGTGGTAGGAACTCCAATTTTAGGCGACAGCAGCAGAGACAGACGCAGAGTATGGCGGGATCTAGTGCTGCATCAGCCAGGCAGGGACAGTTACATGTCGTTACTGAGGAGCAGGCACGTTCAGCGGCTACTGTGGTGAAAGGTATGGTCTCACTCTTGGGCCGACCTTTCCATGTTTTATTCGATTCTGGCGCGACACACTCTTTCCTTGCTTAGAGGTTGCTTGTTTCTTTAGATAGAGTTGCAGAGACGCTATCGTCTCCATATCACATCCGAGGGCCAGGTGGCCAGTTATTTGTCATATCTCTGATAGTCAGGCACTTGCCCGTACTGATTGGCGGTCACGAGATGATCGCAGATTGTCTACTTCTGCAGCTTGATGAGTTCGACTTGATATTGGGCATGGATTGGTTATCCACTCATCACGCACTTGTTGATTGCTTTAGGAAGACCGTTGTCTTTAGGATTCCTGATCTACCCGAGTTCACTTTTGAGGGTACTTTACATGACTCCACCATGGAGTATATTTCAGTGTTGCGGGCCCAGCGACTTGTTGATCAGGGTTGTGATTCATACCTTGCATTTGTGCGGGAGGTATCTGATCAGGAGCCGATGATACATGACATCCGAGTAGTATCAGAATATCCAGATGTCTTTCCTGATGAGCTACCAGGGCTATCTCCTGAGAGAGAGATTGAGTTCGAGATCACATTGCTGCCAGATACACAACCGATCTCTATGGCACCTTATCGCATGGCACCAGCCGAGTTGAGGGAGCTGAAGGTGCAGTTGCAGGAGTTGCTAGATTTGGGATTCGTGAGACCGAGCACTTCACCTTGGGGTGCTCCGTTTCTATTTGTCAAGAAGAAGGATGGATCCGTGAGGTTATGTATTGACTACAGGCAGCTGAACAAGAGAACGGTGAAGAACCGTTATCCTTTGCCGCGTATCGACGATTTGTTTGATCAGCTCCAGGGATCTTCGATTTTCTCGAAGATCGATCTTTGCTCAGGCTACCATCAGCTGAGGATTCGCGAGTTAGATATTCCGAAGACAGCTTTCAGGACTCGCTATGGACACTACGAGTTTGTGGTGATGCCGTTTGGGCTCACCAATGCACCTGCGGCTTTCATGGATATGATGAACCGTATCTTCCGTCCATACTTGGACAAGTTTGTAGTGGTGTTCATCGATGATGTGCTCATCTATTCACGGAATGAATGGGATCATGCGAATGATCTACGGATTGTTTTGGACACATTGCGACAGCACCAGCTATATGCCAAGTTGAGCAAGTGCGAGTTCTGGTTATCCCAGGTCTCATTTTTGGTACACATTATTTCTGGAGCAGGTATCGCGATTGATCCTGCGAAGATAGATGCAATTAAGTCTTGGGAGCAGCCCAAGACAGTCACTCAGATTCGGAGCTTCCTCGGATTAGCGGGCTATTACAGACGCTTTGTCAGCGGATTTTCACGCATTGTTCGCCCTCTGACACGACTGACGCAGAAGGGAGCTCCATTTATTTGGGACGATTCATGTGAGCAGGCCTTCCAGACACTGAAGGATAGATTGACTACAACGCCTATTCTTGCTCTTCCTTCAGGCACTCAGGACTACGCAGTATACACAGATGCATCTGGAGAAGGTCTAGGAGCAGTGTTGATGTAGAGAGGACAGGTGATTGCTTATGCATCACGGCAGTTGAGGCCGCACGAACGGAACTACCCCACACATGACTTGGAGTTGGCGGCAGTTGTCTTCGCCTTGAAGATCTGGCGCCACTATCTATATGGGGTGAACTTCGAGATTTTCACGGATCACAAGAGCCTAAAGTACATCTTTGATCAGAAGGAGTTGAACATGAGACAGCGCAGATGGCTCGAGCTGCTGAAGGATTATGATTGCACGATCTCTTACCATCCCGGTAAGGGAAACGTGGTGGCTGATGCACTTAGCAGGAGAGCGCATGCTGATGGTACGGCGAACTGGCTATACACGTGGGATACGCTTGCAGCTTTGACAGATTGGCATCCTCAGGAGAGCGCATCCATTTCTACCGTCGTGCCTCCACGATACAACAGTCTTTGGGATCGTATCGTCGAAGGCCAGAAGACAGATCCTTGGATCTGAGATAGATACATGCGCGCCATCAAGGATGAATTTGATGATTTTGTCGTAGTAGAGTCTATTTTATGGAAGGCAGGACGGGTCGTTGTACCCAATGACGAGAAGCTTCGCAGAGACATTCTCGATGAGGCACACAGTTCACGGTTATCTATTGTAACATTCATATTCTAACAAACCCAAACTCGTCCGATTTTGGGTCTAATAAACCCAAAAACATTGTCGGTCAATACTAAACAACTTAAAACGATCAATTAATCGTGAATCAAAAGTTGTTCGGGTGAAATCGACCAAAAATCGGTCAATTCGTAAAGCGTGCCGTGAAAAAGCCGCGACGCTAATTCGGAAACCGCAAAACGAACCGAGACCATCATTAGATCCGATTCGACGACACGAGACCAACGGAATCGATCGTTCGTCAATCGGAGGTCATATGATATTTTAAAATTTCAAAATTTAATCTTAAACAAAATCCGTATCCAAAAATTTCGGGGGTTCAAAACCCAACCGAAAGTATATCAATATTATACTCATTTTGATCGTCGTTGAAAGACGATCAAATCGAGTTATTGCGCGTCAAAATTCGACGCTCAAGGCGCGAATACGGTCGACTTTTGTATATCAAACAAATGGTTAAAAAATAATAATAATAAATAATTTCTAATGCAGAGCTCGGTTAAAAATAAATAAATATTATACAGGCTGCCTGTATGTACTTTCCAAGATAGCCATGTGGATTCCCATTTCTCCACTTGGCTGAAATTTAAGCCCATCTTTTAGCTATAAATATCACATCCTCCTCTCCTCTTCACTTTCTCTCATACGGATACACTTTTTCCCCAAATTTTCTTCCACCCTCAACGAAGGAGCCATTGGAGGTTCTTCCCCCTGCTGCTGTTCAACAGCCCCGGCCCTCCTTGCTTCCTAAGCCTCATTGGAGGTGCTCCTTACAACTGAAGGTGTTGTCCAAGTTTCAAGCACCTGCTGCAGCCAAATTCAACTTGTTAGAACCCAGGGTTACTGCTGCATGCTGAGAAAAATCTAAAATTTTTGGAGATCTCAGGAAAGGTACATTCCTCTCCATCACTCTTTTGCTGCCATACATGTGTTCAACCTTCACATTTCCAGGCTTGCATGCAGGACTCTCTTCAACTTTAAAAAAATCAAAGTTACATTCCATAGCTATTTCCTTTTTGCTACCATGCATATGATCTCATACAGTCCAGACCCAAATTTCACACTTCTGATTACTGGATCTGGAAAATCCCAGATTTAAAATTTTAAATTTTGGATTCAGTAAATTTATTTTCAATCATACTTAGGACATAAGATTCGGTTAAATTTTTGGATTCAGTAAATTTATTTTCAATCATACTTAGGACATAAGATTCGGGTCCTCACTGCTTTAATACCATACATATTCTTGTCTCAACCAAATCTAATAGTTGCATTTCATAAAATTTTTGCATAAAAACAAAATTCACCTCTATCTATTTCAATTTCCTGGTTGAAGTAAATCTTACCTGGCACTTCCAGTTTGCAAACCATGTTCAAGGGTACTCATGTTATTATTAGAAAGTTAAAAATCCAAAGGACGAGAAGAACCTATAACCTATACTTCTCAGATAATTAAACTATCTATTTAAGCTTGGAATCAATGCTGATCCTTAATCAAATCCTTTGTAAATATTTAATTTTTCTTATTAGTTTTCATGTATCTAATTTCCTTGTATTACAATCACCAGAGGATTGAATGGGACTTGGCATTGCAGACCTTTCCAACGCCTACTAGTAAACCTAATCATATTAAAATCATATAAATCAATCACTTTACAAACCAAATTATTCCTAGACAAGTAAGGGAGGACTATTAAAGCATATGGAGTTTATTATTCTTCTCGGTGGCATACTGGACATAGTACATATTTTGTTGAATTTGGTAATCACATCAACTTTGTTTGAAGATTTGTAAACTTTCATCAATCCTCATGCAATGTCTTCTTACTGTCACTTAAGTTCCTTGAACCAAAAAGAAAATTGGGGATAGAATTTATACTTTCTAGGACTATAATTAATGTTAGTTGATTGTCACCATCCGCCTGTGAAGATTGGAAACTTGCTGCTTATTACCAGTGACGAATTTCTCAAAATTACAACTTCATAATATTCCTAGGAAAGTGGCGAATAATACCCTTTTGGCTCCTCCACACCTTTCCCCAGATTGAAGTGAATTATACATCGGTTGAGAGTGAGTACCTCGAAGTAACAAATGGCTTCCCATTTAGCGTTTTGTGAATCTTGTACCACATCTTACTCAAGTTGGGTTGCATATCCAGTGTAATTTCATCTTAATTATTATGGATTGGGGTAATCTATGTCCAAACAAGGTAGATTGGAATGCCTTCTCTATTACAAATCAAAAATCTACCAAATAAGTTATGGCTATAAATACACTAATAGGTGATGACTTGGATAGTTGGTTTGACAAGAATCAAGGGTGTCAATAATATGGCCGATCATGATGACTTCTACACATGATCGTGCGAGAGCGCGGTGACTCTCACCTGGGCGGGAGATAGGAAGCCCAGTTTGGGCAGCGGCCGCCAAGTGCGCGGGTCTAGGATCCCAGTCCCTTTTCGGTTTTTACGCGAGTTCGCAGTGTTTTTACGCCTCGTTGGGATCCAGACTTTAGACCAGTTCCGCTGACCCTGTCTTTTAGGATACCCAGGCGGGGGATCCTTGGTTTTCAGTTTTTCGCACGAGCTCGTTCGCCTGTACTAGTCAGGCAGGTTTCTAGAGCGACTTTTCTAGGGAGTCTCTCTCACCCGTCTCAGTGGCGTAGTTTGGGAGTAGACCTATCCCTCTATTGGACCGCGCTTCCAATTAGAGGGCGAGACGGAAGAGCCATTTGTAGGCTTCTTCACCGCTTGAGTTACTTCGCCAACAGACTTGGCGATTCTATATCTAGATCATCCATATCTACATCTACAACATCTGGAGTTATATCTGAAACATTGAAGTTAAGAATTGGAGAAGTTATGATCAAAAGACTATTCTCTCTACCCAAGAATTTAAACAAATTAATAAATATGTACAATCTTAACTTTTCCATTTTTACCCACCAACATGATCTCTGAAGCAATTGATATATATATATATGCTCACACTCATACCCTCATGAATATTCAACTATAAATAAGTAGGTAATATGGGGGAAATGCCGGGTTCTGGGGAAATCATTAGAAATGCATTACAAACAACTTGAAACCCCTTTTTACTTACACAAGTAGATGTAGATTTTACTTTCCACCTTTCTACTTGCTTGCTTTTGCACATATTAAATGTCTAGTTATTTTTATAAGTTTTTGGGAGGTACCAGCAATGGCTGACGCCTCTTCTTTCCTAACGTGTTTGGCAGGCAAACAGCCTGCAGTTCAGTAGCTGCTCAGTATATACATGCTTCCTGGAGACAGAGTTTATACTAGACGGTATGAAGTACTTTGTCTCAGTTTTTGTCTAGTTGGGGATGTATATGCTATCTCTTTTGTATCACTTGGGATATATGTTGTAATATGGAAGATGCTTGTACAAGTTGTAAATGGATATGAATATTAATGAAAAAGAATTTTGGTGTCAATTGTATCTCTTTTACTTTGTGGTTATGTTGTGAATGTGAATGTCATGTGGATAATTAGCCGCGCGAAAAATTTTCCCTGCTTTTCGGTAACTTCATGCGATCTCATGTGAATAATAGTGCGATTGTGTGATTAACGAGTACCCGTATCCTGAGGGGTTCACAACCGTCATATTAAGGTTGCGATTGCTGGCATGATGGTAACTGGATGCCCTCATTCTCTTCTTTTTTTCTAAACAATGCCTGGAAGAATTCCTCCTCCTGCTGGACTCTCTAAGGAGTGTTGGGGGACCCTCTGATATGTGTGACCACCGAGTTTGGCGCGTGATTCCTTTTTTCGTCTAGAAGGATTATGGGGTGATTTGTAGACCACCTCCCTCGAGAACTGACTCCATCGTTAGAGATTGCAGTTTTATCTGGACGCTGGGGATATCCGAAAAGATTGGCTTCTTCCTGTGGCTACTCAAGCGTAAGAGAATAATGACGAGAGATCGGTGCGTAAAATTCTTTGGGAGGACCTCAGACGGGTGCACTCTTTGCAGAAGTGCGATTGAATTAGTGGACCACCTTTCCTTCAGCTGCCCCTTCACGTCTCCTCTTTGGGCGGTTTCTGACTTGAGCTGGATTTGTTTTCAGAACCTTGAGTCGTTTTGGGACTCCCTGCTGAATGCTTGACAACGTCCGAAGAAGACGTTACTTGCGCCCCTGGTTGTTCTGTGGTCCATATGGCTTGCTAGAAACACTCTTCTTTTCTCAGGGCAAAAATTCTACCGTGAAAATGTCTGTATTCATTCCAAATTTACTCTCGAGTCTTGGCTTTTGTAATTGTCTAATGACTTAAGTACCCTTTTTATCTTTATTAATTATTAATATAATGGGGTGTACATCACTGCGTGTTTCCCCCTACTTTAACTTCAAAAAAAAAGAATATGTGCTATGGTAGCATCATACTCAGAGTCGAGTGCCGCTAGGAAAACTCCGATCATCACCTGTGACAATCTGGTTGCTGTCTGTCCCTGCCTGTAACAATCTGGTTGAGCCTCCTCCTGTGACAATCTGGTTGAGCTCCGAATCCCTATATGCTTGAGTTGCTCTAGTGTGGCAATCAAGGGAATGTAACCTTGTAACTTCTCAAACATACCCCTTAGAGAAGTGTAAAGGGTATGGAGAGGACGATCATTCAGCTTCGACGTGAAGATGCATGTTGAAGTTGCAGAATCTTCGACTCATTCTTCGCCAGAGAATACGTAGCGGCAAGAATGTCCCACATAGTCTTCGTCATGAGCTGACTCAATATATTATTGACTATCTCCATGGACACAGTCCCAGAAAGCCACACACGTGCAGAAGTTGTGTCATGTTCTCCCATATATATTACATGGTTCACCTTCTGGAGCAAGCTTGCGAGGCAAGCCAGCATGGAAAGCATCACCAATCTTCTTTCCTTGATTGTGAAAGTCGTAGTAGTGGTCATTTATTTGAGTTAGTCCATTTTAACATTTAGGGTCCAATCATGTTCCTTGATCACCAGGGACACATGTTTTATCTTGTATCTACCATTCTTTTCTCTCCAGGGACACAAGGTCTCATTATCAATCAATTCATTCTTTTCTCTCTACATGTTAACATGAAGCTCTTAGCCATAATCGCATTTTTAGATTAGGTAGAGTTTGGTTTTTTGTACTCTGGAGTGAAAGATATCATGTAAAAGGCAAGAAGAAATTTTCCAATTCATAGCAAGTTGGCACAGTAAAGATACCAGATCTTTCTTACCTCAATAGCAATTATCCTAATTGTCATTTTAAATCTATACAAGCAAATATAATACAAATATACAACAACAACAACAAAGCTTTTTCCTACAATTAAGTAGGGTCGGCTACATGGATTCTTCGCCTCCATTCAGATCTATCTTGGGTCATTCTAAATATAATACAAATATAATACAAAAACTACAAATATAAGATCGTCATCATATATAATACAAATATAATACAAAAAATACAAATATAAGATCGTCATCATGCATGAAAATATCGTGATACATGATTATAAGAAAGGATTTAATGCGCAAACAATGTAATTATGATCATGCAACTAAATACGCAAAGAAAAAAATAAAAATATATCAAACAATAAAATGATGATTGAATAAAAAATAGATAGAACAATGATCTATTAAAATATTTTACTTCAGGCATGAAAATTTTCGAAAGAAAACATTTAAGTCAACAGTGATGCAGTTATTTTTAATAAAAAATAAGAAAACAAGTTAATTATTTAGAGAATGTATTTCATGTAAAAACTTATGGATGATTTTAATCATCCATAATGGGCCAATGTACAACGACAACCCCATACCAAAAGAGAAGCTATGAGGCACAAATATTCAAATACTACACTAAGGAACCGAAAACAATCACCATAGATTACAAACCATGCCCGGTTCCTAAGAGGATCTCTGGTGCCAGATAATCAGGTGTACCAACAGCAGAACGTTTTTTACGGCGCTCTCGCTGATGTTCAGACAAAGACACCTGAGGTTCATCATCCCCCATTAATGAAGTATCAGTGGCAGCTGGACCAGCCAAATCATCCGTGCTATTGATGAGACCAACTTTGGAGAGTCCAAAATCTGTCAGCTGCAATGATCAAGGGAATTAAGGGTTTTACGCATAATATAACAAAGGTCATCTTTTGACACAGAGAAGAAGAAAATGCATATTTTGTAATCAGAGTAACAATAACATGAATAATTATGCAATCAATCCTCTATACACTCTCCTCCCACCCTCAAAATCGTCATACTTCCATCCCTATCCAGCAATCGATTATTGTCATTTCATACAAACAGCATCATAGAATAACCAAACCCCCAAGAATAATAAATACATAGTAATACGAAGAAACCAAACATGAAAATAATCGATTGTCACATTTCTACATAAAATTCCTATATCTCAAACAAATTCATGGATAAAAGGAGTTTATTAGAGCCCCAGACAGAGTGGATAATTCCTAATTGGTACTGATTTTTTTCACTTGAAATATATGCATAGCAGAGGTAAGTTTTCATATCGAGAAAATGGCAGCTGATGGCAGAATCATTTTCCTTCTACTCTGATTCGTTTCATCGACAACAAGACTTCCAACAAGGGATGGGTATATGACTCTTGCTTTTCAAAAGGCTAACCTACCAACAAAGATGTCAGCCAAACCAGCATGGTCAAAGGAAAGGAAGAATAGAAGTAAATGAATGGAAAGAAGTAAAGCAAGTCCCTTTGATGTTGATTTCGATTACAGGGAACAATCATATAGCAAAGGAAACACCCCTCAAACAAACACACACAATCAAGTAAACATTTTGCATTAACCATCAGTCCTTGTTCAATATACATACATCCAAGCATTATTATAACTTTAACATGTCATCATAGTTAGCACGCAAAAGAACGTATTTTTCGTTCATCAGTATTTGTTAAATAAAAAGAATATCAATGCCGAGTACATAACAAACAAATCAAAACCCTAGTGGAAAAGAAAAGGAGCACAACTAGAACAATTCCAAGCATAATCAGAGCACAGTTTGAGTTAATTAACTAACCTTGATATGGCCATCATGGGCTATCAATAGGTTATCAGGCTTTAAGTCTCTATGCACCACACGAAGAGAATGCAAGTATTCCAACGCAAGGACCTGCGAAGTTAATTTTACAGGTAAGGCCGAAACAAAGGCTTCCAGCTGAAACAATGCTAGACTACGTTTGTTTTCTAAAGCAAACGAATGAAAACTTACAACTTCTGCTATATATACACGGGCAACTTCCTCATCTAAACAACCCAAATTTCTGAGCAATGAATAGAGATCTCCTCCATTTAAGTACTCCATAACAAGATACAGATTTTCTTTCGAGGTGAATGAGTAGAAAAAACGAACCTGAAACACCATATCATTGAAAAATAAATAAATAAAGATCATGAGTCATTTCTTTAAATTTACATACCACAAACGGATTTCGAACTGAAATCAGTATATCACGCTCAGCCAAGATACTCTCAACAGCATTTTTGCGAATCATATCCGCCTTCTTGAGTACCTGAAAATAAACCAACCATGAAAAGTTCAACTTCAAACCACAGGCTGTCAAACTATGAACAGATGTCATTTCAAAATATCAACTATTCATTTCAACCTGAATAACAAACTGCTTGTCGTTAACCAAGCTACGAGAAACTGCTTACCCATCAACCAAATTATTCAAATTTACACATGGACATAAATTAAAATAAAGGATGTTTTTACTTTCATGTCCATCCAGAATAGATGATTAGTCAGTAAAATATAACGACAGATTCCTCGAAGATTCATCGTGCTGACCTTTGATTATAATAAAACAATTTTTTTTTGAAACCAAAGCACTTCGGGGGATACACGTCATGGTGTTCGCCCCAAATATTATTTAAAAACGATGAAGAAGACAAGGAGGAAGGAAAGTTTTACAAACACTAAGGATCGAGTGGATCCCGCCAGAGGGCCCAAAAAAAGGAAAACACACGCCAAATGTATTACAAGAGCAGCCAGTCATTCACAAGCAAAGAAACGTGTGCTAAAATATTCTCCTTGTAAAACCTTTGACCCCTGAAAATCTCCGCGTTCCTAGCAAGCCACAGCGCCCAAATGCACGCGAAGGGGCGGAGCAACTCCCTCCTTGGCCGATCAACACTTGAGCGCATAGAATCCCAAAACGAGCTAGCCGAAGATGCGTTGACCCAAGTAAGATTGACGTCCTCCCAAATTGCGGCAGAGCTCGTGCAGAGAAAAAATAGGTGCTCCAATGTCTCGACACTGCCACCACACAGCACACAGTCCAAGGAGTCAATCCCCGAAACAAACCTTGCACATCTATCTCGGGTCAAGACCCTCCCTCGCCTCAAAAGCCACAGGAATAAAATCACCCTCTCTGGTAGCTTCATGCGCCACAGCCACCCAAGATCCTTGCACAGGAGGTTCAGCTGAGAGTTCTGCTGTTGCGAGATTGCCCTGAACGCCCGCCTCGTAGAGAAGATGCCGTCGCGCCATACCCAGTGATCCCTGGTAGTCGAGGGCTTAGGCGCAGCCCTAAGCTGGTGCAGGAGGCTTAAGAACTCATCAAACCGCTCGTCGGAAAGGTTGCTAGCAAAAGTAGGGGACCACTCGCCCCCGCTCCAAGAGGACGCCACCGTCACACGAGAGTCAGAAGCCAGCGCGCAAAGACGAGGGAAAGAGTTACCGAGAGAGGTCTCCCCCGCCCAAGCGTCTCGCCAGAAAAAAAAGGAATTGCCATCCCCCAGCGCAGGCTTGAAGAGATGCGAAAAACGCCTAACCACCGAAGCGATCCCCCGCCAGAATGGGGTTCCAGAACGCGGAGAGTCGACGTCGCGCAACATGTCCACCCCGATCGATAAAATATCCCGCAGCATAGATGGAAAGAAACCGTTGGCGTTGCCCCAAAGTCTGTTGACCCACTTTAGCATCAACGCGTCATTAACCAAATCCAGCCTTCGTATGCCAAGACCACCATCGCACTTTCTTTTCGCCACCTCCTTCCAGGCCACCAGATGTATGCCCCGCGACGAGGGACCCCTTCTTCCCCACAGAAAGCTCCGCATAAGGCCCTCAAGACGCCTCCTAATCCCCACCGGGATAGCCCAATTCGACAGAAAGTAAACGGGGATAGAGGCAAGGACCGACCTAATAAGCACGAGTCGGCCTCCCCGAGAGAGCATCGCCGCACTCCACCCAGCAAGCCTTCTTTCCGCCTTAGCCATCACCCAGTTCCAATCATTCAATCTTGGCCTCCTCGCTCCCAGCGGCAATCCCAGATAATCGATCGGAAGAGAGGATGGAGAACTTCCCAAAAACTCTCCACACGCCGCAGCCGACCTCTCATTCCAAGCGAAAGGAATCACTTTGGACTTGGATTGGTTGATGCGGAGCCCCGAGAGCTCGCTAAAAATGGTCAAAGTCACCGCCATCCCTCTGACCTCCTCCATGCCTCCCTCGATAAAACAATGGAAGATTTAGCCATACAATTAATTGGTATTGAGAATCGAATATCATGAACTCAGATGTGCAGCACGTGCAATTTCCACTATCCGGTATTGATGCGGACAGAGTGCCCCAGACAACATCATAACTGTTGGAGTATTAATGTGCGTGCCTATTGAGTTGTAACATAGTAAATGGATCCTGGAGAAGATCCATTTACCCTATGCAGTGTTTAGTCCCACATCGTCCAACGGTGGGACTTGGAGGCTCTGGAGAGGCTATATAAGGAGCCCCAGACCTCCTGTATCCATTGAGAAAGTCAATAGACAAACACGCCCCGTTGAGGGCTTCTCCCGTGGTTTCATCCCGCTCCTCACGGAGTAGGGTTCCACGTAAAAATCCCGCGTTCTTCAAGTTTCTTTATCTTTTTCCATGTTCGCTTCCGCATGTTTATTTTATAACATGGTATCAGAGCGGGTCGATTCTCGAGGTTTTATGTTCATTATTTTCCGAGATTCGGATTGTTCCTGTTGTTTAAGAAGTTTTTTTCAAGCTTAATATCCTGTTCAAAATTGAAGGGTTTTTTTTCGAAACCCTAGTTCTGGGCCAACAAGCCGCATAGCTCGTTGCATCTCAACCCCCCTGCAGGCGGCGAGATGATCTCGATAGTCCAAGGCCCCAGTTTTTCTTCCTGGTGTGATGCTGCAAGGTGTCTCCTGACCTTGGCAGCCACATCTCCAGCGCTATTCCCAGGCAGCCTCGCGCTTATGCTCTAACTCTCCAGACGCACAGGGGGTTACACGATCCGAGTCCCATCTGCGCAGGAGGCGCGAGAACTCCCCTCCGATCATTCCCAGGCGGCACCATCAGCGGCAACAGCCGCGCGTCGCCATGGCCTTAAATGTCGGCGAAATTCGACCGAAATTCGGTCGAATTTCGGTTTCGGTCGATACCCGATATCGATACATACTGATATATCTTTTTCCAGGATATCGACACATATCGGCCGAAATATGACCGAAATTCGGTCATGTCGACACCTTTCGGCCGAAATGACCGAAACTTGGACTATACCGATCGAGGATGATCGATAATGATCGGTGGGTCTCTACCGATCATTACCGGTAATGATCGAGGATGATCGATAATGATCGGTGGGCCTCTACCGATCATTACCGGTAATGATCGAGGATGATCGATAATGATCGGTGGCGCCTCTACCGATCATTGGCTGTACTGATCGAGAATGATCGAGAATGATCGGGTTGCCTCTACCGAACATTACCGATAATGATTGATAATGATCGACGTTGATCGATGATGATCGGGAATGATCAGGGAGCCTCCACCGATCACTACCGGAAATGATCGGGGATGCTCGGGAATGAACGGTAACGATCGAGGATGATCGGAAATGATCGGTGGGCCTCTACCGATCATTACCTGTAATGATCGAGGATGATCGATAATGATCTGTGGGGCCTCTACCGATCATTACCGGTAATGATCGAGGATGATTGATAATGATCAGTGAGGCCACAACGATCATTACCGGTAATGATCGAGAATGATTGGTGTGCATCTCACCGAAATTCCAGCCAGTCTCCGAAATGGTGATCGAAATCGATATTTAAGGCCTTCATCATGAAAACAACTTATTATTATAATAAAAATGTGTATTTCTATCTCATTTAATGATTGACCAACATCAGAAATCCTAATTTCGTAAAAAAATTGAGATTTCAAGTCATTTCCAGAATTTCCGGCCATTTCACCGAAATTCCACCGAAATTCCACCGAAATTCCTTTTCCGGGGTTACCGAAACGAAACCGAAATCCGACATTTGAGGCCTTGCGCGTCGCTACCAGGCGCGTGGTGTGGCGTCACTCTCCAGGAACCCTAGAGACCCGCAGCCCGCACAGGTGGTGCGTGTTCGCAGTGTAACCTTCAAGGCGGCGCAGTCCATCGTATCCTCCAGGCAGGCGGTCCCAACAGCCAGGGCTCCTCTTCAGATCTGCGCCTCCAAGAGGCGCAAGGCGCGAGACGATCGCACACGAAGCCCCTCCTCCGGTGTGGCGGCTCCTCCATCTCGGGTGTGGCGGCATCCAGGAAATCACAAGGGGGCGGCGGGCTTCAAACGAAGGGTTCCCTTGGGCCCTTGGGAACCCTAATGTCCACGCTGGAAAAAGGAAGGGGGCTCGATTGTTCTTTAAAAAAAAAAATTGCTGAAAGCCCAAATGAGGGGATGTTTATAAAAAAAAGGGAGGAGGGTTGGATGATAAAAAAAAGGGGGGGTCCTGTGTAAAAAAAAAAAGGAGAAGAGAGGGGAGATGTATTTTGTAAAGCCCAAATGGGCTAAGGTTTCTTTTGGGCCCAACTGGGCCACATTTATTTTGTTAAAAAAAAAGAGGAAAAGAAAAAAAAAGGCGCGTACATAAAAAAAAAAGGTTGTACGCAAAGCAAAAAAAAAAAGGAATATGTTGCAAAAGCCGAAAAAAAAATGATGAATGGCTTCGAGAAAAAAAAATCACGGCTTAAAAAAAAAATGGAAAAGCCGCAAGTTCATGTTTTCTCCCCATTCTATCTTGTCTTCTCCCAACTTAGTCGATGTTCATGTTCCGACAAGTATGGGAGAAAGGGGGAGTATATGTGTAGAGTCACAGGTCATCTCAGATATCTTCTCCAGTTCCAGATTGCAGATTCTCCAGACCAGCCGATTTTCAGACACTACGGTTCTCAGATGAAGATTTCAGGCGCAAGTTCAGACTCGATGGTCAGGTTACGAGTCTTCAGTCGACTCACACTCTAGCCCGTTCGTCCTCCTCACCTGCACGGCATGAGAAGCAACGTCCTCGACAGCAGCATGTGCGCGTTGGGTTGATATTGTCCGTAGTGTCCTGTAGCGTTGAGTTGAGTTTATGTCTGTTTGTCCAAGCTGAGCATTGCATGCTCCAGCTTGAGGGGGAGTGTTGGAGTATTAATGTGCGTGCCTATTGAGTTGTAACATAGTAAATGGATCCTGGAGAAGATCCATTTACCCTATGCAGTGTTTAGTCCCACATCGTCCAACGGTGGGACTTGGAGGCTCTGGAGAGGCTATATAAGGAGCCCCAGACCTCCTGTATCCATTGAGAAAGTCAATAGACAAACACGCCCCGTTGAGGGCTTCTCCCGTGGTTTCATCCCGCTCCTCACGGAGTAGGGTTCCACGTAAAAATCCCGCGTTCTTCAAGTTTCTTTATCTTTTTCCATGTTCGCTTCCGCATGTTTATTTTATAACAATAACTAGTGGCGAGGAAATTTTTTTAGGGAACTGTCAATATGATGCCTACCCTTCAGTTTCTATATATTCACAGTGAAAAAACAACATAAAAGTTACAAAGACGATCATGTCCTTAGATTTTTCGCATGCTCAAATACATTTTCCATATACATACGTTCATCCCGGAACATTGATTCATTGCGCGCCAGCCACATAGACCACAAGATAACTGCCACCCAAATCTTGGTGGCATTACTCCCAAATCCTAAGGTGTCCGGTGAAACCCAAAAGTCGGCCCAGTTGGAAGTATAGACCCCATCGACCAGCGTTGATGCCAACACTCTCCACTTCCAACGAAAAACGCTTACAAATGTCATCATAACCTGGAAAGAAACTCCTCTCTCACCCATCTTCAAATGGTTCCTTCAAAGCAACCAAAAGAAAATCCAAATCCGCAGCGAAACCTTCCACCTACAAACGTCAACAAACTGATTTGTAGCAATCGTCAAATCAAAAACCTTCAAGGCGCAGAAGAACAAATATGCCTTCCACAACGTGAAATGTCCCACAGCAAACGACCAATGATAAGCAAAACCAGCCATTCCCTCGCGAGTCGGTAGAATCGCCAAGAACTGAAATAACTCCTTAGTACGCTTATCTGATTAGAAGGATAAAAAAAGGTAGCCAACTGCCACCCTCCTGTCTTTCACACAAGTACCCACATCAGTTGCCAGGGCAAAAAGTCTGGTAAAACGTTTACATAAAGCACCTTACCCGTCCAGTCATCGAACCAGAAATGGAAACCACAACCATCACCAACAACGGACCTCCGGAGCTACATCACATGAGGAAGAACGGAGCAAATCCCCTTCCGAAAATTAGAAGACAGAGCTACAGCAACATTTCTAAGAGGCGTCAAAAGACACCCCGTAAATGAACGAAGAGATTATACATCACATCAAGGTCAGGTACCCCAAAGATGACGTCCCCCATCTTTAGCAAAAAAAAATCTTCCACTCCACCAATGGAATCCCCTTAGACTCCTCAAAAGAATCCTGAAAAAAATGCCTCATAATTGCCTCCGGTCTCTCCCTCGCCCCAACAGGCAGTGAGCGCGTAGATGAAAAGCCCGAGCATTACCCTTTTAGTTTAATCAGATTAACGATTAAAAGATGTTCGTTGCAGTCGGGCAAAATCGGATCAATCAAAAACCACTTAATTAATTTCTCAATTAAACGCAAGCGGTCAAAAATTTTACTTGGGTAAGCCCAAGGTCCAACTTAGGGAGGCCATTGTCTCCTTAGGTTGGTTTTTAGTCGATCTAGAAGCAGGTTTTCAAAGGAATTTTTTTTGGTATTTTTAAGTGCAATTAAAAATGCAATGCAACTTCAGGCTAGTTTAAGGGTTAAAATGCAAGTTTCGATCAACTCAAGTCCAAAAACTCTCAAACTTGGCCAGAATGTGAAATGTGACGAAATTAGACTATTGTAATTGTTTTTGTAGTTTTTGGATGCAAAATGAATTAACTATTATTAAAATATGCAAACTAGGTGATTTGAGTTAATTTATTTTAATAAATACCAACGTCAATATTTTCCAGAGATTAAATTGTCCTAAATAGGTCTATGTGAGAGGTATCCAGAACAATTTTTCAACAACAACAAAGCCTTTTCCTACAATTAAGTAGGGTCGGCTACATGGATTCTTCGCCTCAAGCCCGGGTAAATGAGGAGGGTTGCGCGTTAGGTAGCCGAAAGCCAGCGCAGGAGAGATAAATTCGTAAGTGTTCTTAAAGTTCTTCTAAGAACACTATTTATGAATTTATCTCGAAACCGTAATTCCTAAAAATACTATGTGAGGGATAATTAAAATCAATTAATATAATCACCATTTCATTTATTCTGACCTCGAAATGTGTGTTTCCTTGGACCACATGTATGTACTGATCACATTGATTCTACTGATGGCACTGGTGACATGTTTGTATCACAGGATACTCTACAAGAGGAGATGATACTAGAGAACAGAGAGGTTGATGATATTGGTGTGCCTATTACCTTAAGGAAGCAGTGTCGTAACTATGCCACTTATCCCCGAGTGGCTCGTGTTTCCTTGGACCATCTTTCAGAGGAGTACATGAGGTTTGTCATGGGACTTTCTGCTGTCACTATCCCACAGACATACCAGGAGGCCATACAGGATAATAGCTGGCAACTAGCCATGGAGGAAGAGATGTCCGCTTTGCAGTCTCATGGTACCTGGTGTGTTGTTTCTTCTCCTCCAGATGCCTCTATTGTGGGGAGCAAACGGATCTTTATGGTCAAGCAAAGGGCAAATGGCAGTGTAGATCGCTACAAGGCAAGGCTTGTAGCACGTAGGTTCACCCAGACTTATGGGGTGGACTATCAGAACAAAAAGCGAATGATCCGAAGTGGACCGTACAAACCTCCGGTGCTCTATCAACTCAGATAGCTTACGGTACCAAGCTCTCGGACTCTGCTTTTGGCCGTAAATCACATTGTGGACTCTATCAACACAGAGAGGTACGATAACTATTCTGGCTTATGTTGATGATATTATTGCCACTGTGATGATGAGAAGGGCATTCAGGCTACCAAGGAGTTCCTACGTCAGCAGTTTGTGACTAAGGATCTTGGTAGTCTCCGTTACTTCCTTGGATTCAGTGTTCACGAAAGCGGCCCGTGCGGCCGCATATGCGTATGCGGTGCCCTCAGCGCACTGCTTTCATGAAGCCCCCCATTATGCGCCTTGTGCGCTTATGCGGGCTGTGCGGCCGCATATGCGATCTGTACGACCGCATATACATTTTTTTATTTATTTTTTATTTTTTAATTTGTGCCACATTTTTATTGTGTTTTGTGCCACGTTTTCCTTGCTTTTGCATGTATGCCAACCAAGCATTCCATGATCATTTAAATCCATCGTCAAAGTAGTTGTACCGCGAGACTGGAGTAAACACACAAGGAAGAAAAAGAATAATGTACTGATAATTTAGCAAACTAATTTAGTCAACTAATAGTTATTATGAATGCAATATATTATATGTAAAGTTTGATAGTTTTGATGGAGGATCAATTATAAATATAACGACAGAGATAAATGACATATTCAACAATAGAGGCATTTTGTGTGCTAACTTCTCTATTTTATTGATTGTTGTCATTTATTTTGTGTGGTAACTGTTATATTGAAGTATTGATATTTGATTGATAGAGATTGCCTTGAACTCTATATGAAAGTTATTTTTCTTAGATCTTCTGTTGGACCAAAATTATACATAAATTTAGTTCTATTGTAGTCACTTTTGTATATATTTATTTATTTTTAAATAAAAAATTAAGAAACCGCGTAGAACCGCATATGCCCCCGCATACTGCTTAAGCGCTATTCAGTGACTTGTCCGAACGCATACGCATACCGCTTTCCTGAACCTTGCTTGGATTAGAGTTCGCCAGGAACCATAGTGGTCTTGTGATGACCCAGAGGAAGTTTGCCACTGATCTTATACTTGAGACAGGAATGACAAGGTAAGCATGCTACTACCCTTATGGATCCAAGCATGAGATTATATGATGATGACACTGAGGAGGTAGACAAGAGAAGATACATGGAGCTTGTTAGGAAGCTTCTATATGCTTATATCACCAGGCCAGACATATCCTTTGATGTAAGCAAGGTGAGCCAGTTTATGGAGCAGTCTAGGAAGGTTCATATGGATGTTTATATGATCCTGAGATATTTGAAGACTTCACCAAGTACTAGTCTTCTATTCAACAGAGGTACATCTCTTGAGGTGACAGCTAGTGCAGATGCAGATTATGCAGGATAACCTAGAGACATGAAGTCTACTTCTGGCTTCGTTATTTTTGTCAGGATCTCACTTGTGTCATGGAAAAGTAAGAAGCAGACAGTGGTTGTTAGGCAGTGCAGAGTCCGAGTACAGAACCATGGCTCAGGGGAGCACAGAGATAATATGGATTAGATTGGTCTTGACTGATCTTGCTGTTGAGGTACCTCTTCCCATGCATCTTTTATGCGACAATCAAGCAGCTATGTTTATTGCCAATAATCATGCACTGCATGAACGGACAAAGCATATAGAGGTGGATTGCCAGTTTGCCACTAAACCAGAGACATGATCCAGAAGGGTCTCATATCCACCTCACGTGTTTCTACGGGAGACCAGACTGTTGATATCTTCACCAAAGCTCTTGATAGTGGTCCATTTCAGAGATGTTCCAAGTTGAGCATGATAGACATATATGCTCCAGCTTGGGGAGGAGTGTTGAGATATTTGTATCTCTTAGATTTATTTCTTATTTCTATTTCCATCATGTACCTATTATGTAATTAACCCAGGGCTTTTCTCATATATAAGAAGAGCCATATGGTCTCTTCATTGATATGAAAATTTGATTCTTCCCAACATAAGTACGTAGTTATCGATCTCAACATGGTATGTCGTATCGTGCATGACAAAATTGTGGAAGAAAAAAGGGAAAGGCGTGGAGGAGACTCCCACCTAAAAACTTCTATACATGACAAATTTGTTTGACAAATTATTCGCAGTCTTCTTGTGACAAAAGAATTACTTAAGTAGCTCAAAATTTATTGCAATGACAATAAAAAATTCTTAATCCACAATACAACGTATATTTGCAACAACTATAATCAATTTCATGACCAGAATCGACATAAAAGTATTGTCCCAGATATATGTAATATCCAATACTGGATCTCCTGGTATATGTGGATCTCCAACTTCTCAAAGATCGAGCATCACATTTTTGAAGAGGGAGGTGGTGGTATTGTTTTGTTGCAAGAAACAAAACTCTCTACCTATTCAAACTTCTCGTGGAACTCTTTAGGTGATGGTTTTCAATTTTGATTACAGAGGAATTGATGCGAATGGCGGTGTAGGGGGGACAACCATTGCATGGAACATCTCTCTCTTTTCTCTTATCTTTAGTGGTTAAGGACATGCTTATTCATATTATTCTTCTATAAACCTTAAGCGTGACACACTTGGCAATCTCACGTGTTTATGACACTTATTTTCCGGCACAAAGATTGGATTTATGGGCATATGTTTACACCAGAAGAATGTATCCTAGTGACTCTTGACTTATAAGGGGAGACTATAATGTTTCCTTTCCCTCTTCTGATTATCCTCGGGTATGAGGTGGTCAAGACTCGGATTCTACTGAGTTCGCTAAGTTGAAAGATGACTAGCAACTTGAGGTAATTTATGGCTCAGATACTATATTTACTTGGAGGAATTCAGGTTCTACTCACAAATTAATCGGTTCATGGCATCAACGGAGATCCTAAACAAGCTTCCTCTATCTAATCTTCCCCCATATACGTTCCATATCTGACCAATTCCTTTTGTCTGGGACTCTAGCGACGATTCGATGCCTCGAGGTTTCTCCAGGTTTGAGCGTGCATGACTCCAAGGAGAATTTCGTAGATATGGTCTCGAACCACTAGGCTACTATGGAGTGTTCGGGATTTGTGGCTATATGTATGGTCCGGAAGCTGACTTCTCTACGCATCAAGCTTTGTATGTTTAAGATGAAGGTTAGAGAAGGTAGAAAAGCATGCCGAGTTGAGGCAGAAGCAGAAGTAAGCAGACTCAATGGGTTAGGAGACAACAGATATCTTGTAGCGGATGAGGTTTAGAAAGAGAGAGACATAGACTACACAAAAGATGATCACAACTGATTGAAAAATGAAAAATTGAATGGAAACAGGAGTCACAACAAACATGGCCCAAAAAAGATGATGCAAAAACAACGTACTTCCACAGGATTGCCAGCGGAAGACGTTGTCATAATATGATTCGATCTGTTATGATGAATGAAAGAAGGGTGGAGGGTGATCATGAAATTGGGAAGGCAATAGCAGAGCACTTCCATGATTTCTCACGGAGGTTTGTTGGTAGTCCATGGAGGTAGATTGGCTTGGGGAGGCACAACTTTTCTGAGCAACATTCAAATCATATGGTTCAAAGTTTTACGATGGAGGAGGTTAAAGACGTTATTGGAATTTAAACATAGATGGTGCAACTACCTGATAGTTTCCCCATTTACTTTTTCAAAAATTTTGAAAACTAATCGGAGGGAGGTTGTGGATGTTGTAGAAGAATTTGCAGGGTAGTACCGATTTCGAGAAGAACAATAAGGCCCTCATTTTTTTCCTCCCAAAAAAGGCATCTAAGAGGGTGGAGGACTTCCGTCCTATTGACCTTTATGCTGCTCTTTACTTGGTGATAGTGAAAGTCTCGACAAACATACTGAGCAGGGTTGCAGATAAACATCGTCCTGCCTCTTCAGTTAGCATTTATACTAGACAGAGGGATTGGTGATAGCTAGGCTTTGGCCACCAAGATCATAGCAGCTTAGAAAGACAACGTGTGATGGACATTTTGTAGAAGCAAGGCCTATGACACAAATGACTGGCGTCTTCTTTGTGCGGCGTTGGTAAGATGGGGGTTCCCAGATATTTGGATTTCATGGATGAAACGTTGCATTCCCAAATTGTCTTATTCGGTACTAGTCAACAACCAAACCCGAGGGGGGTTTCTTTCAGCAATATCAGGGCATGAGAAGGGATGCCCCCGTACTCCTACGCTTTTTGTTATCGTTGTTGATGTTTTAGCTTGTATGGTTGATCAGTTGTTGCAACATGGGGTCATTGCAAGCTATTCTTTTGAGGAAATAAGTGTACATCTCCTACGTTATGCATATGACACCATCTACTTTATTGAAGGTGGTACGGAGGACGCTAGAGGAATAGTGGCGACCCTCGAGAACTTTGATGAACATATGGGTTTGTTATCATTCGTAGCAGATCTATTGCTATTCCTTTTGGTTTATCAGAAATGGACAGAGGCTTGTAGCAAGGAGTTGGGTAGTACGACATGCAGGTCTCTACCAATCCACTACCTTGCATACCTTTGACCAATGACCGACTTAGAATGGCTAATGTTCAATGAAAAGAGGGAGAGAAAACTTTCAGGTTGGAAGGCGGTCATCTTACCACGTAGGGGTCGCCCGTTGCCTATAAAGGTCGTGCTATCGGCAATTCATATTTTCTTCATGTCAGCGTGTCTCCTCCCTACTGGTCTTCATAGGCTAGAGAAGATCATGTGGAGAATTTTGTGGTGCAAGTTGGGCTACGGTGGGCCGGGAGTTTATTCAGTAGACTGGGAGACTATAGTCTATTACGTTCCCAAAGCCAATTGGTGGCCTCGGATTTCCTATCTGGAGACCATGAATAATGCGCTTTTTCTCAAATACTTGGCTAGTATCAGATAATGCATAATGTGTATTAGATAGAAAGACAGAAGTATCCATTTCCAAATGATGTATTTTAATAGGGTTGATGGGGCTGCCCCCTGGGGGCAGCCAACATGGCTGCCCCGCCCCATTTTTGGGTAATTTTTTTATTTTTTGAAAAATATATTGCCATGTGTATTCACCCCTATATCCCTCCTATATGCCATTCGAATTTCGTCAGAAACGGAGACTCCTACGGCCTCCATCTAGACAGGGTCGATTTAAAAAATCCTGCGACCGTTAAAAAAATGACGTCTGGATGGAGGCCGTAGGAGTCTCTGTTTCTGATGAAATTCGAATGAAATATAGGAGGGATATAGGGATGAATAAACATGGTGATATTTTCTCAAAAAAATAAAAAAAATTTGCGAAAAATGGGGTGGGGGCAGCCCCATTTTTCCCATTTTAATATTATACAGCAATTTTATAACCCAAGGCTTATGGTGTAGAGTTAGCTAATTTTATAGGGCTTCTGGTTAATTATATGTACTTGTGAACTTGCAAAGCTCCATGGGAGCGTATAGAAATGCTACACATAAGACCTTAAACATTATCTCAAGAGGATTCAGAGTAATGGCGTCGTTATGGGATGACAACAACAAAGTTTCCAAATGCCAGTCCAAGTCATACATTTCATTTACATTATACCAACCACTTAGAATGGTTCGGGAAGGGAAATAAGACCAAATAGAACTGAGTAGATATAGCAAGTAATTCTAATAAGACCGCTACCCAAAGTTAAAATTGTGTATTAGATGAATAACAACTAATAAAAAAACTCAAAAGGATCCGTGACAACCTAAAAAATAAATGTCCAATACCTTAATAGCAAACAAATCCCCTGTAGTTCTTTCTCTTTGCCAGAAAAACCCTTCAAATGCCCACGACTAATAGGTTTGATAATCTCAAAATCATCAATCGATGTGCGATCCCGTACAGAGGAATGAACCGGACTGTTTCGCAGGCTGCGTACCACGTCATCCTCTTCATCCATTACTGTGCTGGTCACATCAACTTTTTCAACATCAATTGCATCACAAAGTTGCAGGTACTTTTCTCTATATACCACAAGAGAGTATAAGAATATTTTAGAAGGCGTTAAATAAAAAAAAATGAAGTAAAAGATGGATAAATATCAGAATATTCACAAGCTTGCCTATGAAGCTTCTCTATGCGGGCACCAAATGTCTGTACAGTAAGTGCCTCATGCTTTTGACGATCAATAACTTCTTGCAAATCTTCTAAGCAGGAAACCATGTAAGGCAGAGACTGTTCTTCGTCTATAGCCGTGCTTGCTACACATCGAGCAATATCAGCAAGCTCAATTATCTGCAATTCACACCAATATGAAAAATCACTACAAACACTATCAGTTGGTGATGGTAACTTCCAGTTGTTTAAAAAGATTACTCAAGAACAGTCATCCCCAAAATCACAGTTTAAATGAAAAAATGACAGCACTCTGGTACAAAATCCACATCAAATATCCCCATCCTCTTCTCATGTCAATCAACTGTTATGACCAAGTACATGTTTAGCACTGTGGAATAGAATATAAATTGATTGATATTGAGGCCCGAGGATTATAATAAACAAGACGAGAAATCTATTGGGCAAATTAAAATATAGAGACGGAAAGAAAAGGGACTATAAAAAATAGGAAAGATACAATATCTCTCAACACTTCTCAAGATAGAGCATAGAAATCAATCATGCTCAACATGGGAACAACTCTTGAATGGCCCTCTGGCTAGAGCCTCGGGGAACAAATTTGATGTCTGTGCTCCTGAGCTGACGTGAGAAGTAGAGATAACGCACTTCCGAATCATGTCATGAGTGTAGTGACAGTCAACCACAATATTCCTAGTACTCTCATGGAGGGAGTTAGAGTTAGTTTTTGTTATTGGGTTATTTATGGAAACGTGTAACCTGTCAGGATCTTTTATGTAATTTTTCTATTTTTTCTCTCTAGGGTTTCATGCTATACAAGAAATCCTACACTCCTTGAATAAGACAATTCATTCATTATCCCATTCTTCTCCACATGATATCTGTTAGAAAATCGGAAGCGGAAACGTAACATGGAAAAAGATAAATAACAAAGAAAAGAACAACGGGATTTTTACGTGGAACCCTACTCCGTGAGGAGCGGGATGAAACCACGGGAGAAGCCCTCAAAGGGGCGGATATTCTATTCCTTTTTCTCAATGGATACAGGAGGTCTGGGGCTCCTTATATAGCCTCTCCAGAGCCTCCAAGTCCCCACCGTTGGACGACGTGGGACTAAACACTAGATGGGGTAAATGGATCTCCTCCAGGATCCCATTTACCCTGCTACCATGGTTTTAAAAAGCGCCGCCTCGAGGCGCAAAGGCGTACGCCTCGAGGCGAGGCGTGGCCAAAACGCCCCGAGGCGCACGCCTCAGGTGTATCCAAGGAGGCGTACGCCTCAGCCTCGCCTGAGGCGCTCGAGGCGTGAGGCGCTCGAGGCGAGGCTGAGGCGTCAGCCTCAAATTTCGTTTTTTTTTACATTCCCGGTCACGTGCAAAGCACGTGACCTTTTTTAACATTCAAAAGGTCGGGGCTGGGGTTTGGGGAAGGTTCTGTTCGACAGAAACCCTCCCCCTCCCTTCCCTGAGCCCCGCACCTCCCTGTCCCGGCCCCGCCTCGCCGCCAACCTGCCATCGCCGCCCTCCGGAGTCGTCGCCCAGGCCTCCTCTCCATCGCCGACCCTCTCGCCGTCCAGCCGGAGTAGGTATGCGCCGCCGCCACCTCCGAGTTTGTTTTTTTTATTTTTTTTTCATTTTTTTTGTGTTTTCCAATTGTTGGGTTAAATTCTTACATATGCTATGAGTTATTAGTAATTTAGTAGAGAGTTCTCTATTTTTTTGCAACATTAATGATTATTTCACATCTTAGGGTCTTTAAACGCCTTCTATTTTCTTCTATTTATTCATCGTGTTTAATGGAATATTTTTTGCTGGTTATGAGAATAAAATTCTGAGCCTCATGTGGTCTGGTGGGCTCTTGATTTTATTGTATTTTACCCATCTTCTGATTTTCAAGTTTCAACTGCTTGTTGGGAAGTGTCTGAAGACAGTGTAAGTGATGCTATTATAAAATTGTTCCCTTTGTGTTGTGATGGGATTTTCTTACCTGTGATCTTGATGCCATGCTGTTTTGGAAGTGAAGTTAGACATTCTTTGTGACGAGTCGTGTCCAATACAGTTCTTTCTCTTTGACATAACACCTAGGGATAGGATGTCATGTATGTGCAAGTGCAACTATGATGTATGTGCATTTTTTTGCTAGGCTATTTTTTTTCAACTATGATGAAGGATTACATGTATGTGCATCTTGTAGTTAGTAATTAGTATATATCAATATGTGTATGTTATTGTATAACTTGTAGATATGGGAAGGAAAGGCCAAAGTGGGGGGCGATCGGATCCCGGATGGAGATACTGTCGAGAACTTGAAATGGACGAGCATCACAAAGGGAAAGGATATGTATATGTTGAATGCAATTTTTGTTCGATGAAGATCACCGGTGGGGTGAAGCGGCTAAAAGACCATCTTGCAAAGACACGCAAGAATGTGAGAGCTTGTCCAAGCGTTCCTATTGAAGTACAACAAGAGATGAAGATGTTCATGGACAGCAAGGGTAATGAAAAGAGAAGACGGTTTGAAGAAATGGAAGAAGTTTGTCGAGTTGGGATGCAAGGGCCATCTGGAGGTGACAAAAATGAACCGGCACAAAGAGCACCGACAGATTCTAGTGGTATCAAGCCAGCTCGAGGACCGATGGATTTTTTCATTGCACATGGAGGTAGGGGTGCAGGTAGTTCGGATCCTCCCGCTCAACAAGTCACTTTGAATGCAAGCTGGAAAAAAGATGAGAGAAGGAGGATTTGCAGGAGCATTGGGAGATTTTCTTTGAGAATTCATTGGCATTCAACATAGCCAATAGTCCTTCCTATCTGGCGATGATGACTGATGTATGTGGATATGGAAGGGGTTTCAAGCCACCAACCATGCATGAACTCCGAACTTGGATTTTGAAAGAAGAGAAGCAGGCCATTACCACTCTTGTTGATGAGGCGAAGGCTTCTTGGATTGCCACGGGTTGTAGCATCATGTCGGACGGTTGGACCGACACGAAAGGACGCACTTTGATTAATTTTTTGGTGAATAATCCCAAAGGCACTTACTTCTTGAAGTCAATTGATGCATCCGATCAAGTTAAAGATGCTAGGATGCTTTTTAAAGTGCTGGATGAAGTTGTTGAGGAGGTCGGAGAGACGAATGTTGTCCAAGTCATAACGGACAATGCATCCGCTTACAAAGCTGCTGGACAAATGTTGATGGATAAAAGGAAGAATCTTTATTGGACACCTTGTGCAGCGCATTGTATAGATTTGATGTTGGAGGATATCCTCAAATTGCCACTTCATGCATCGGTGTTCAAAAAAGCCAAAAAAATTATCAATTTTGTGTATGCTCATGCTTGGGTTTGGCAATGGTGAGAAAAATTGCAGGTTGTGATTTGGTGAAACCTGCCGTTACAAGATTTGCCACTGCATTTCTTACGTTGCAAAGCTTGATTAGAGCCAAGGATTCACTTGAATCCTTCTTCACTTCCAGAGCATGGAAGAACAGTTCTTATGTGAATCGCCCATTGGGCCAAAGTGTGGTGAACATTGTTGTGAAGAGCAAGTCTTTTTGGGCCTGTATATGTTCTCAACACCACGAAGCCTTTGGTCACCGTTTTGAGGTTGGTGGATTCTGAAAAATTTCCACCGATGGGATTTATTTATGAAGCCATGGACAGGGCCAAAGAGGAGATTGCTAGAAATCTTGAAAATGACGAGACCAAATATAAAGTTATTTGGGATATTGTGGATAGCCGTTGGGATCGTCAACTTCACAGGCCTTTACATGCTGCTGCTTATTTCCTCAATCCCCACTTTCATTATGAACCGACATTCTCCAACCACTTAGAGGTGAAAATGGGATTGTTTTCATGCATGGAAAGATTGATCATTGATCCAGATGCGAGGATGAAAGCAGATTCACAACTTGATTCCTTCATGCATGCAAGAGGTTTTTTTGGATGGGCAAATGCAGTTAATTCAAGGAAAACAAGAAGTCCTGGTGAGTATTGTAAATAAATTTTAAGAGTTTTCCATATACTACATAATTACTAAAATGTGTGGTTGACCTTTACCAGCGGATTGGTGGACGTTGTTTGGTGATGAAACACCTGAATTGGCAGCATTTGCTATTAGGGTGTTGAGCTTGACTTGTAGTGCTTCTGGGTGTGAGCGTAATTGGAGCTCTTTTAATCAAGTAAGTGGTTAGTTAAAGCATTATTTAATTTTATGATAGTGTTTTTGTTTCATGTTAATCACTTAATCCGTACGTATGTCTATATAGGTCCACACTAAGAGAAGAAATCGTTTGTCACAAGCGAAGCTCAATGATCTGGTTTATATCATGTTCAATTTGAAATTGAAACATAGAGAATTGAGGAAGAAAACAATAGAAGATCCATTATGTTTGGAAGACATTGACTCTGGTGATGAATGGATTTCAGAAGCACACGATGTCGAGGCGTATCAGGATCTTGATGCGAACATACCCCTTGACGATGATCCTCTTGAGGAGGAAGGAGGTCAAAGAGGTGGAGGAGCTCAAGTCGCTCAGCCTAAAAAGAAGGGGAAGAGAAATGACAAAGGTGAAATACAATATTATAAATTAAAAGAATGCTCGATGCATTATGTTTGGAATTGTGTTTCAAATGGTTGACTATGCAATATGCATATTACTTTCTTGATTAGGTAAAGGAAAAGCTCCAATTAATGTTGACGAGGAGGAGTACTCCAATTCTGAGGATGGAAGCGAGGATAAAGATGAAGATGATGTGAACTTGAATTTTATGGATGACTCCGATGATGATCCAATGAGTAGCAGTGACGATGACGATGGCGGCGACAACAATGCTGAGGGGCGAGATGATTGAAGTTGATTCGTTGAATCAATTTTGATGATTTGTGATTTTGATGTATCACACAATAGTGATGGAACATATGTTGCATTAATTTCATGCTTGTGTGAAACTTTATTTCCTACTTTGTGTTTTCTTTTCTACTTTCACAATCGTATTTGAACTTTGGACAATCATAGTTGTAGTTTGTAGTTTGTATTGAACTTTAGGACAATATATTGCAATTGTTAGTGTTGTTAGTATTTATTCCAATTTATTTTGCTTTAATTTTAATTTTTCTTTCCAAAAAATTGAGGCTTACGCCTCGACCGCCTCGAGGCTTACGCCTCGCCTCGATTTTAGGAAAAACGCCTCGGACCGCCTCGCGCTTTTTTAAACCTTGCCTGCTACAACTCAATACGGTGCATACACGAATACTCCAACACTCCCCCTCAAGCTGGAGCATACAATGCTCAGCTTGGACAAACAGAAAGAAACTCAACTCAACGCTACAGGACACTGCGGACAATATCAACCCAACGCGCACATGCTGCAGTCAAGGACGTTGCTTCTCATGCCGTGCAGGTGAGGAGGACGAACGGGCTGGAGTGTGAGTCAACTGAAGACTCGTAACCTGACCATCGAGTCTGAACTGCGCCTGAAGTCTCCTCGTCGGAGAACTGGGTCTCTCCCATCTGGCTCAGAGAATGGTGCACTGCTCTAGTGCATGAAAACCCTTGCCCTCAAGGGAATAATCCTCTGCTCTGGAGTCCCTATGGCTCACATGAAAACTCTGGCCTAACAACAACAAGAATGATGGGGACCTCGAACTGATGATGGCAACATATGCTCATCTGAAAATAACCGCACACTTGTGCGAGTCTGAAACTGAGGACTCGGGATCAATCATCGAGTCTGACAAAATCTGATCATCTGTAGAGTCTGAAATTCTGAACTGGTATGGAGACTGGATAATCTGAATCTGGAGAATCTGAAATATCTGGATATGGAGAATAGACCTGTGACTCTACCCATACACTCCCCTTTCTCCCATACTTGTCGGAAAACATGGACGTCGATCAAGTTGGGAGAAGACAACAATGATGGGGAGAAAACATTCTCAAAAAAATTTCCTTACAGCTTTCCTTTTTTTTAAAGCCGTTGACATTTTTTTCGGCTTTTCATCCCTCTTTTTTTTTCCAATTTGCGTACGGCTTTTTCCTTGTACGTGCCTTTAAAAAAACAATTTTTTTCCTTTTTTTTTCATCGGCCCACTTGGGCCCAACTCTTTCTTCCTCTTTTTTTTATTTCACCAGGCCCCCTTTTTTTTTAAATAAATTGGGCCTTATTTTTTTTTCAAAGGGTTGAACAATAAACAACCCCCTTCTTAGGGTTCCTAACATGGGAACCCTTCCACGCAGGATATGCAAATGCCGCCGCTGCCTAATGCCGCAGGAGTGGCCCCGCCTTAGGGTTCCCGATCGTGGGATCCCGTAGGGCCTTCAAATACCACCGCCGCCCCTAGGTGTTTAGAAAATTAAAGCCCTTTTTTTCTTTTACTGGCAATCGTGGGATCGTGCAGTGGCGAGAGCGGCGGGACACAAAGGAGTGCCGTCGAGTAGGGAATCAGAAGGTGCGCGGCTGTTGAAGCTCCTTGGCGTGGGCGGCGTAGTTCCTCGTGGGATGTGCCTGGGGAGGTCTCCCCCTGTGCTGAAGAGACGAAAATGGAGGCCTCCGCCTGTGCTGCCCGGCAGTTTGCGGGGGTATCTTGCCGCCTCGAATGTTCGCGCGCGGGAAGAAAGCTGCGCAGGGGCATCGTGCGTCGCTGATCTGGGAGGAGAGCAACCTCCTGTGCGAGAAGGAGGTTTGAGGATGAGGGCGCGATTGACCAGGGCTCGTCGCCTGCGCGAGGCTTCTCCTACTGTGGAGGATGCTCGTGCGAGGGATCACAGGGGGGGGTTGCGCCTGTGCGCGCTTGATGCTCTGTGGAGCGCCGCCTGCGCCTGTTTGGAGGGGCGTGACTTTGTCGCCTGCTTGGAGCAACTGATTTGCGTCGCCTGTGCGCGATCTGGAGGAGAATAAGGGCTTCTTGGTGCAGCCTGGAGAACTACAAAACAAGGACGCCGCCTGCGTGTGCGAGAGAAGAGGTGGCCCGAGATGCGGCTTGGAACTATGGATCTAGGGTTGCAGAAAACCCTGGAACTCAAAACTTGTACAGATTTCCCAACAATAATCGAAATCTTGAAAAACAATGATCTTCGATAACAATGGACGACATATCCGATAACTGAATCTTGAATAACTAATGAACATAAAACTCCTCGAGAATCGACCCGCTCTGATACCATGTTAGAAAATCGGAAGCGGAAACGTAACATGGAAAAAGATAAATAACAAAGAAAAGAACAACGGGATTTTTACGTGGAACCCTACTCCGTGAGGAGCGGGATGAAACCACGGGAGAAGCCCTCAAAGGGGCGGATATTCTATTCCTTTTTCTCAATGGATACAGGAGGTCTGGGGCTCCTTATATAGCCTCTCCAAAGCCTCCAAGTCCCACCGTTGGACGATGTGGGACTAAACACTAGATGGGGTAAATGGATCTCCTCCAGGATCCATTTACCCTGCTACAACTCAATATGGCGCATACACGAATACTCCAACAATATCAGAGTAGCGGTCCTAGACCGGCGTTCTGACCTAAATCTCAGCGCAACCACCATCCTCGCCTCTCTGTAGCCACCACCAGCCCTTGTGTAGGCCCTCCTTCTAGAATCTAGGGCCCCGCGCAAGGTCTCCTCGCATAACGAGCGATTAGGGTTCCATCTGGACACATCGTATTGCGCCACCAGCCTATCTGGGGCTCCATCTGGGCACCTACAACCCTAGCCAAGAACTTTGTCTGGCTGCAACCCTTCGCCTGGGCACCTAAAGTTCTCTGTCTAGGATGTTGCAGCCCTAGGGCTCTGCCTGGGCACCTCCAACGGTGCCGCCAACCCATCTATGGCTCGTTCTAGGTATCTCCAGCCCTTCTTGGGCGCCTGCAACTTTCGAGCAGCCCATTTGTGGCACCTCATAGGGCATCTCCAGGCTCCAGCCCCCTACAACCCGTGTTGGGGCTCGCCAAGCCTCCATCGCCCTCTTTGGGACTTCTTTGGATGTATCAAGTTCTTCTTAAAGTCTGATCAGTGGCATATTATCCATAGTTCACTGCAAAGAAAGTTCAACAACATGCTGAAACGGTGATTCAGGTCACCCATATGATTGTTTGAATCTCTCTTATGCTTGTTTGAAATAATATCTTCTTCTAGGTCATTTTTTTTCTTGACATGTGAGACCACGATGACTTCCACCGAGATCAAGCCCATGTACTCGACTTCTTCTATGATGGTATATGGTACTTCTATCAAATTAAAGGGCACGAATAACTATGTGCTCTGGTCTCGAGCCTTCAAGATATTCGTCGGCGATCAAGGGACTTCTATCACTCGTCTAATGAAGGTTCTGCAGAATTCTACTTCAAGGTAGATTAGTTCTACTATGCACCTAGCTACGACCTCAGATATTGTAGCCGACTCTGCCTCTGCACTAGCATCAACCTGGATCATTGACACTGGTGCATCTCCTCACTTGACTGGAGAAGGCAGTTTTCTGACCTCTTCTCAACCCTCTTCTACTGTGAAGTCGGTTCGAGTAGCCAATTGTGCTCATTCTCATGTTACGACCGTTGGTACTATGGAGTTCTCCTCAAAGCTTATGCTATCTGGCATTTACCGCGCATCAGATTTTCCTCTGAACCTCTTATCAATTCATAAGTTGTGTGCTGAATTAAATTATCAAGTGATTTTTGATGAGTTCCATTGCTATTTTTAGGACATCGGACAATTCAGCTTTTTTGTAGGGGGCATGGAAAGAACGGTCTTAAATATTTTGGTATCCATGTTGACCAAACCTTTGCATGTGTTGCCTCCGTATCAACTGACCCGTTCTTATAGCATTTGCGACTTGGTCACACATCTGCCCAATCTCTTTCTGATATGTTTCCTGGATTGTCATCTCTGAAATCATTTGAGTGTTAAGCATGCCATTTCGGCAAAAATCATCGTGCTTTTTTTCCATCAACGATTGAGCCACATCGATCATTACCTTTCTCGTTAATCCATTGTGATATTTGGGGGCAATGCCATGTTCGTATTATTGCCAGTCATAGATACGTTGCTGTATTTGTAGATGATTACAGCACGTCTCATTGGGTCTATTTCATCAAGGAGCGATCGGAAATTAATAACATTATCAAGACTTTCTTTCAGCTTATTAAAACATCTTTCTCTACATGTATTCAAACTATCAGGACTGACAATCTTCTTGAGTTCACGCAACAGGACTGGGTATTACCACTCAAGGGACCCTTCACCAGACCTCTTATCTGTATACCTCAAAACAGAATAGGGTAGCGGAAATAAAGCTTCGCCACCATCTAAACATTGCTCGTACCTTACAAACTCATATCAAGGTTTCCAAAATCCACTGGGGAAGGTTCTCACTGCCACCTACCTCATCAATAGGGTCCCATCTTCAGTCCTCGAGGGGGCAACTCCTTTCTCACTCTTATATCCTAACGAGGAACGTTTTCCTCTTTCATCGAGAATTTTTGGTTGCATTGCCTTCGTACCTAATTTTCAAACTAAAGATAAATTGACTCGCTATACTATCAACTGTGTTTTCCTTGGATATTCTCATACCCAAAAGGGATACATGTGCTACGACCCTACAGGTCATCATTACTACATTTCTGCAAACGTCACAATTTGTCAGCGACATACCCTTGAAGATCCCACCATCACCCATTGTCTACAAAAGGAAACACACTAGTCATTCTGAACATGTACCGCTACAAGTTCCTTATTTGCAGGATGATGTACCATCTTCCAATGTCCACACCACTACAGCTCTGGATGCTCCACTATAACTCCATATAGCTCTGTGTTGGACAAAAAGGCAATGTACTATACATCAGGTGTCACATTTTACTTCCACTAACAGTCTATCCAGTTGTGACAGACGATTTGCAAATGCTCTTATGGCTATTACTATTCCCCGTGATCATTGCAGTGTATTGCAGGATCATGGTTGGAAAAAGACCATGGATGAGGAGATGGACGCGCTTACATCCAAGGGCACTTGGGATCTTGTGACGTGTCCTACAGGTGTCAAGCTTGTTGCCTATTGATGGATCTTCACGACCAAACAGTCTCCTGATGGTTCTATTGACAAGATAAAGTGTAGCAAAGGGATTTACCCGGACTTATGGAGTGGATTACTTTGAGACGTTTTCTCCTGTAGCTAGGATGGGTTCAATTCGCACCAATGTTGTAAAAGTCTCCCGACTGACCTGACTAGTAGGTCCGACTAGTCTAGTCAGTAGGGTGGCCGACCGAGTACCGACTAATTCCGACTAGGTACACTAGTCGACCAATTTTTGCTTGAAGATACCATACTTTTATATGTTTTTTGCTTTTTTTATATTCAAACTTACTATAATATGCTTAATATTTTATTTAAATTCAATTACTTTTTGCATTTTACTATGATAGTATAAAACTGTACAAAATCTATGTAAATATATGAATAAAAATGAGTTATATATTTAAAATAATCATAAAATTCAAAGACGATTAAAGTCCGACTAAATCCGATTAGTCGTCCGACTGCCGATTAATCCTTAGTCAGTGGCCCTACCGACCGAGTACCGACTACCGACTTTTACAACCTTGATTCGCACTATTCTCTCTGTTACAGCTAACAAGAATTGGCCAATCTTTCAACTCGATGTGAAGAATGCATTTCTATACGGTGACCTCGGAGAGGAGGTCTATATGATGCAACCACTGGAATACTCCATCGAGTGGGAACATGTGTGCCGACTCCGTAAAATCATTTACAGTCTAAGGCAGAGTCCACGAGCTTGGTTTGACATGCTTACCATTGAGATAGGCTCTCTTGGCTTCCACAGGAAAAACATCTGATTATTTTGTATTCACTTGACAACGATCCACTGACATTGTGATACTTGTTGTCTATATTGATGATATGGTGGTTACTGGTAATGATGACAGAGACATTCTAGAGTCCAAGGCCTTCCTCCAGAAGGTGTTTGTCGCCAAGGACCTTGATCAACACCGATAATTCCTTGGTATTGAGGTGATACGCACTACAAAGGGATTTACGCCCTATCAGAACAGAAATACTGCTCAGATATTCTTATAGGGGCTGGTTTACTTGGATGCAAACCATCTAGCATCCCAACAGAGGTATGAAAACATGCTACATCCGTTGATCCCGAGTTTAAGGATACTACATAACATATAAGCCTCATAGGCAAACTGATCTATCTCATTGTTCCTAGGCTCGATATATCGTATGTTGTGAGTAGAGCCATCCGTCACATGGAGAGATCTCTTTACAGTTATTAGCAAGATGTTCTTATGATCCTTCGATATTTGAAGGAATCTCTAGGGCGAGGCCTCTTCTACAGGGTCAATGGTCAAATTGATGTCACTGCTTATGCATATGCAGATTATACCAGTTCATCTGAGGATTGACGATCCATTACAGGCTATGCTATGTTTGTCAGTGGCCAAGGTTGCAAAAGTCGCTAGTCGGTACTCGGTCGGTCAGGTCACTGACTAAGGATTAATCGGCAGTCGGGCGATTAATTGGATTTAGTCGGGCTTTGATCGGCTTTGATTTTTTAAATATATAAATCATTTTTTTACATATATTATTATATATTTACATAGATTTATATATTTTTTGCTATCATAATTAATCAAAAAGAAGTAATTGAATTTAAATAAATCATTAAGCGTATTAGAATAGGTTTGCTTTTAAAAAGGTAAAAAAATATGGTATCTCCTAGCAAAAAATGGTTGACAAGTGGACCTAGTCGGAATTAGTCGGTACTCGGTCGACCACCCCACTGACTAGACCAGTCGAACCTACTAGTCAGGCTAGTCGGGTGACTTTTGCAACATTGTAGGTGGCAACCTTGTTACATGGTGAAGCAAGAAGCAGACAGTGATTTCTTGATCGAGTGCAGAGATAGAATATAGGGCAATGACCTATGACACTTGTGAGATTACCTGGTTGTCTCCTTTTTACAAGAGCTTGGACTTCTTGTTATTACTCGTGTATCTTTATATTGTGATAACAAGTCTGCTACATACATTACAACCAATCCAGTATTTCAGGAGCGGACTAAGCACATTGAAGTTGACTGACACTTCATTCGAGATGCGATATGAGGAGGAAAGATCATTACACCTCATATCTCCACAGATCATCAGCTTACCGATATATTCGCGACAACACTACCAAAGAAATGACTCTTATTGATGATTTCCAAGTAGGGCATAATCGATAGATATGCTCCAACATGAGGGAAGTGTTAGAGTTATTTTTTGTTATTGTGTTATTCATGGAGTCATGTAATCCTTCGAGGTGTGTTGGAGTATAAGTTGTATGCGTCACTTATGTGGGAGATGGGTAACTACATCCCTCCAGGATCCACTTACACCATCCAGTTATTTAGTCCCACATCTACCAGTTTGGAGATGTGAAGGCTAAGTGGGGGTTATATATAGACTCCACACCCCTGTAGTCAAATGAGAAAATCAATGGACACATATAGCCCTCTGAGGCCTTCTCTCGTGGTTTCATCCCACTCCTTATGGAGTAGGGTTCCACGTAAAAATCTGTGTCAAGTTTAACTTTCTTTTCTTTATGCTCTGCTTATCAAATTGCTTCTGCATTCCTATTTTCTAACATGGTATCAGAGCGGGTCGATTCTCGAGGATTACATGTTTTCCATTTGTTCGATATTCGAGTTTTTGATGTGATTGAAGATTAATATTCATGAAGTTCATGTTCAAGATCTGTTCAAGTTTGTCTAAGAAATTCTAGGGTTTTCCTCCAGGAACCCTAATCTATAGGAGCATCACGCGCTCCTCCATCTCTGTGATGGTGAACAGATTGCAGCGGCTTCTCTTCCGGTACAGATCTTCCAACCGCGGTTCGAAGAAAAACTCCAGCTCCTTGCGGGAGCGCTAGTACCCGCTGCACATCATTCCAGCAGTGTTGCACGCACCTCGAGCACTCGATGAACAGGACGAAGGCGATGCCGCCTTCATCTCCATCTCCGGACGGCAATCCAAAGAAATCCTCTAGGTGGAATCAACCCCACGCGAAGCTGCCCTCCTCGCAGTCGCCTCGCGCATCCCAGGCCTCTTCTCTGTGCTCTTGCGTGAACAAGAAGTGAAGCTCCATCGGAAGCGTATCATCCAAGTCGAGACCCCGCAGTCGAGCCCTATCTTCATCGCTACAGGCGGAGCTTCGCACATATGGCATAACAGCATCTCCGCAACAAGCCCTAGCTGCAACGATCCAGGACTCCCCTTTGTTGTCATGCGGCACAGCATAAGGGGCGACATCGCCAGCCTTCCTCGTGCGTGCACCCCTGGGCGTCGCTTCTCTCCAACTCACGCAAGGCAGCGTGATCCCCCTGATCGTATTCGCTTCTCCCCCTCGAGCGCAAGACGGTGCGATGCACTGCGCGCAGCCCCCTCGCGCGCCTCTCCAGTCTTACGGGGACGGAGTCCTGCGAGCCCATGCGGCGACCGTCTGGAGGCCATTCCTCTCCCAGCACCGCCACAGGCTGTGCATATCTCCGGTGGCACCCTCCATCTTTCCACTCGACAGCGGAGGGATCCCATCGTGGGAACCCTAGGCTCGAAGGCCCGATTTTTTATTAAAAAAACAAAACAAAAATTGTAAGGCCCAGTTGGGCACCTGCTGCATTACAAAAAAAATTGGAGCCCAACAGGGGGCAGATACAGGGTTTATAAAAAAAAATTTAAAAAAAGGAAAGAAAGAAAAAGACAATTACCCACATTACCAAGATCCATCAAACATCAATTATAATTAATAAAAAGGCGATATCTTAAATACGGATCATATAATCAATATATGAAAATGTTAAATATGGGTAATTGAGGTAAGATGAATAAGTCAGGGGATTCATGAATACAGAACAACTTGTAAACTGATGCAGCGTGGGACGGCCAATTGGGGCTCAATTAGAGGATTTCATCCATTGAAATTTAGCAAAATGGGGTTTAATTTCCGTTCGTTAATTAAACTCGAATTAATGTTACATTTTATTGAGTCTGTGTAATTTTATTTTAAATAATGAGATCGTTTGTGATCTCAAATTAATTAGCTAGTTGGTTAGAGTCAATCAGGATAAGTTAAGATTTGAATTTTATTCAATTAGTTAGTCAGTTAGAGTCAATTTTAATTTTGAATTTTAATTTCTTTCTATTTTTGTGATATCACCCCTCCTATATAAAGGGGATGGTAGTCCTTTGTGTAAATTCAAGTTGAAATTAATTGAGATTTATCTCATCTCTCTCCCTATCCCTTCTCCCTCCACATGTTTGTGCGCTTCTCTTTCCCGAATCTCAAGCAGTTGGTGCACTTTCTCTACTCTCTCTCCCTTCGACTTCTCTACCAAATATTTCCCACCATCAAAAATTTATTTTTCACAGTTGTAAATTTTTCGATTTGCATCAATTGGTATATGGGACTCAGATAGTCCCCACGATCTGACAATCCCTCCCGTCGTACACGCAAACATAAATCCAAAGGATCTCGCTGCAACGACCGTGCATAGCGTGCTGAGGTTATAAAAACTTTTTTCGATATGCTTCAAGTGTGTGCAAACATTCAAGCTTGGGCGAGAGAAATGTGTGAGCCACGAAATGTCGAGGCATTGTTGTGACAACTAGCAAAAAAACGTCGCAAAAAATGCTGTCAAAAGGGCCGGTGAAACACCACCTTGTGCTCACGAAGCCGTTGTCCATGTTTCCCAAGAAAAAAAACAAGACGGAATCATCATTATCAACGACATGTTTGCTGTCCGGACAATTTCAGACCTGCAGTCAATAGAGAAATTGATCCCAACACCATCTGCAACTCTCTCACGAGTCACCGCTGCAACCCCCGCACTTCCAGAGAACTCCCTAGCCCTCGTCCCCCGCTCTCCACCTCACTCACTCTCCCTATCTAGTAGCATCACAAATCAATTTCCATGCAAGTAGCTCATTAAATTTAATAATTAAACCCTATCTACTTGCTTTCTTTTGAAGCAACTAAATTACCTACTATTTTTAATCGATTAGATTGTGCTCACCTTTTATCGATATTCTTTTCTCCCTAAAACATGGATTGCAGGTAAAGCACCTGCATCGCAGTAGTCCGTCAAACAGACCCTAAGCTTCCGTAGTTACTTTTGACAGTACACATGTTTTAGATTTTGTTCAGGATAATGTAAATGTTTTTCTTTTCTTCTGTTATATTTGGGATATATGTACATAATGCAGTTTCTATTGTTACATATAAATTTATATGAAAATTAATGCAATATAAATTGGTGACACAATGTTGTTCAGTAGTTGTTAATTAATTGTGAATGTCATTCAAAACACGAAAAATTCTCTCATTTTTCAAATAGCCTAATGCTATCTCTAGCGAACGTGATAATATGAGTGTTGTGTAAACGGGTATCCCGAATCCGTGGGTGTCACAATTGTCACACATCATTGTCATAGGACTGGGATGCAGTTTTTGAAGGTCATTCAATACAGATGTAATCCACATCAATTACATGTTAGTTTGGGTCATTGCATTGTATTCAGATTCCACATTAGATCGAGCTATAACAACATGATTCTTAATTATCCAAGTTACCAGTTTTCCACCGATGTAAGTCGAGGATTTTCTATCAATTGGACATCCAGCATAGTCTGCATCAGAGAAAGCTATAACGCCCAATGAGTTACAACACGTGAAGAGAAGTCCATTTCCCGAAGCAGCCTTCAAGTATCTCAAGATCATCATGATAGCATCCTAGTGTACTTTCTTAGGTTTGACCATAAATTGACTTGCTATGTTAACTGCAAAGGAAATATCTGGCCGAGTAATGGTGGCATACAGTAGCTTACCCACTAGGCACCTATATTGTCCTGCATCAATAAAATCCAACACGTCTTCGTAGAGGGGCGCATCAGGATCTGTTAAAGGGAAAATAAGAGAGTTGTATTTCATGAAGCCCTAAAGCTCTCTTATATACGAGAAAAGCTCTATGGGAAAATTACATAAGATAAACTGAAAAATAAACAAAAATAAATAAAGACCACGAGACATAAGAATCTCAACACCCCCCTCAAGATGGAGCATATATATCTATCATGCTCAGCTTGGAACAACAACGATATAAAGGACACCTCGCTAGAGCTTTGGTAAACATATTTGCAATCTGATCTCCTGAAGCAACGTGAGTAGTAGAGACCAGCCCCTTCTGAATCAAGTCACGAGTGTAGTGGCAATCTACCTCAATGTGTTTTGTTCTCTCATGAAAGATTGGATTGTTAGCAATGAACGATGGTGCTTGATTATCACATTTGAGGTGCATAGGAAGGGGTACCTCAACAGTTAGGTCAGTCAGAACGGATTTAACCCACATCATTTCTATACTCCCTTGGGTCATAGTCCTATATTTTGATTCAGCACTAGATCGAGCAACAATTGTCTGTTTCTTACTTCGCCATGAGACCAATGACTACCAATAAACACAATGAAGCTTGAGGTGGACTTCCTATCCTTGGGACACCCAGCATAATCCACATGTGCACATCCAGTAACTGTGAGAGATGTATCTCTTCTGAAAAGAAGACATGCTCCTAGAGAAGATTTCAGGTATCACAAAATCATGCATATTGTGCATCCATGTGAGCATGTCTGGACTGCTCCATAAACTGGTTGACTTTGCTCACAACAAATGATATATCAGGCGTGGTAATAGTAACTATTGGGAGAAAAATGAATCATGCATTTAGAATAGACCGAGGGCTCTCTTATATAGGAGAAAAGCCCTTGGGTAAATTACATGATAAGTACATAAAGAAAACATAAAACATAAAATAGACCGAGAGAGATATTTATCTCAACACTCCCCCTCAAGTTGGAGCATATATATATCATGCTCAGCTTGTAGCAACACCTCTGAAATGGACCTCTAGCTAGGGCCTTGGTGAAGACGTCAGTCATCTGATCTCCCGTGGAAACATGGGAGGTAGATATGAGACCATTATAGATCATGTCTCTAGTGTAATGACAATCCACCTCTATATGATTCGTCCATTCATGAAAAGCGGGATTATTGGCAATAAATAGTGAAGCTTGATTATCACATAAAAGTTGCATAGGAAGAGGAACCTCAATAGTAAGGTCGGTCAATAACGATCTAACCCACATCATCTCTGCACTCTATTGTGACATGGCCATGTATTCAGATTCTGCACTTGATCTGGCCACCATTGTCTGCTTCTTGCTTTTCCATGAGACAAGTGAGCTCCCGACAAACACAACAAAGCCCGAAGTAGACTTTCTGTCTCCGGGACAATCTGCATAATCAACATCTGCACAAGCTATCACCTCAAGAGATGCATTCCTGTTGAATATAAGACCCGAGCCAGGTGAGTTCTTCAAATATCTCAATATCAAATAGACAACATCCATATGCACCTTTCTGGGATGTTCCATGAACTGGCTAATTTTTCTTACTGCAAACATTATATCCGGCCTGGTGATAGTGGCATATAAAAGCTTCCCGACCAGCTCTCTATATCTCATGCTATCTATCTCCTCAGTGTCCTCATCATATAATCTCATACTCGGATCCATAGGGGTAGTAGCAGGCTTGCATCCTGTCATACCTGTCTCAGAAAGGAGAACCATCACAAACTTCCTCTAGGTCATCACCAGACCACGACGGTTCCTGGCGAACTCCAACCCAAGGAAGTATAGAAGAGTGCCAAGATCCTTAGTCACAAATTGTTGACATCGGAACTCCTTGTCAGTCTGAATGCATTGGTCATCATCCCCTGTGACAACAATATCATCCACATAAACAAGAATAGCAACAGTACCACTCTGTATCCTCTGAACAAAAAGTGAGTGGTCTGCAGTAGACCGCACAAACCCCTGTTGCTCTATCAACTCCGATCGCTTCTGATACCAAGCTCTCGGACTTTGCTTCAGGCCATAAATCGCTTGTGGAGCATGCACATCTTCTGGGACTCCCCTCAGTAGCAAACCCCGGTGGTTGTTGCATGTAAACTTCCTCTTGAAGGTCCTCGTATAGAAAGGCATTCTTCACATCAAGTTGATACAAAGGCCAGTCCTTTGAAACAACAATGGAAAGAAGAATGCGTCGTGTCGAATGTCTAGCCACAGGAGAAAGGTATCTTGATAATCCACCCCATAGGTTTGGGTGAACTCACGTGACACAAGTCTTGCCTTGTAGCGGTCCACTCTGCCATCTGCCCTTTACTTGACTGTAAATATCCATTTCCCCGCCTATTCGCACTGGTGGCTGATAAGGATGCTAAGGTGGCCTCCTGCTGGGATGGTGCTTCTTGGGGCCCCAGGTTCGTGGCTAACCTCTCTGACCGGCGGCAGGTGGATTTCTTCGCCTTACTGGCAATTCTCGCTGACGCGCCCACGCCCTCTGTCGGTCGCGACCATTTACTTTGGAAGGACGGCTCCTTCTCCACTCGTGCGGCTTACCTTGCTATTCTTCCTCCTCCCGGTGCGGCTGATGTTTCTCTCTATCGGGACTATCAATTCTTTTGGGGCCTCAGGGTCCCCGAACGAATAGGCATATTTCTGTGGCTCTTTCGGCGTGGGCGTCTGCTGACTCGCAGCCGGTGTGCCTCGCTTTTTCCCAACGTCACATCTAACTGTGGCCTTTGTGATTTGGAGACGGAGACTATCGACCATCTATTTTTTCGATGTGGCAGAACCCATGGCATCTGGGCTGATCTGGACTGGCTTGACGTGCCGTCTTCTTCATCTTTCTGTGACAGCTTGGTTAGCTCTCGTGCCAGGGCGAGGATGGACCTGCTTACACCTATTGCGCGGCTTTGGAGCATCTGGCTTGGAAGAAATGATGCCCTCTTTGCTCGTCAGAGATTCTACTCCGAAAATGTCCTCATCTCGGCATCGCGACTCCTTCGTGATTGGACTTGATGTATAGGGGGTTTTTGCTGTAGTGGGGGTATCTGATTTCGATACCTTCTGGTTCTGTTCTTTTTTGTTTCCTGTCCGCATTTCGTCTGTAAGTTACCTCTTAACTTCTTAATAAATCGGGGCGAGCACCATCGAGTGCGTCCCCCGCTTTTGAGCGTCAAAAAAAAATATCCATTTGCATCTTACAACAGAGGTACCTTTAGGAGCAGATACAATGATCCATGTTCCACACGACCTCAAAGCAGTTATCTCCTCTTCCATTGCAAGTCGCCACCTACCGTCCTGTAGCGCCTCCGGATATGTACGTGAGATAGTAACAATAGAGAGTCCCACTACAAACTTCATGTACTCCTCTGAAAGATAATCCAAAAAAGCATGTGCAACAAGAGGATACGTGGCACATTGGCGACGAGGCTTCCTTAGGTCAATAGGAATCTCCAGTTCATCCGCCACTCTGTCTTCTGGAATCAACTCGTCATGTGTATCATGCAAAACTCCAGTGCCATCAGTAGAAACAATGTGTCCATGATATACCTGAGGCGTAGTGGATGATGTAGACGACGCATGAGCAGAGGGACGAGTAGAAGACATGCGAGTATAAACAAGGGGTAAGAACGTGGACTGGGTAGATGGAGGTGGAGGTGGTGGGGCGGTGGAGATGGAGGTGGAGAAGGCTGAGGTGCAACATGGGGTTCATATAGTGGAGGAGACAGATGTGGAGGAAAAACAACATCCTCTCCAGAAGTAGCATGGGACAACCTATCACCTGTAGGAGAGAAATACATAATCGACTCAAAGAAAGTGACATCAGCACTCACATAATATCTTCATCCTACAAGATCAAAACATCTATACCCTTTTGGGGTACGAGAATAACCAACAAAAAACACATTTAATAGCTCTAGGCGAGAGCTTGTCACGTCCAGGAGTGAAATTGTGGATAAAGGGCACATAACCAAAGACTCTGGGAGTGAGAGAAAATAGTTCCTTCTCGAGAAACGCAATCAAGAAGGGAACCTTCTCTCCAAGAATGATGGACGGCATGTGGTTCACCAAGTAGCAAGCAGTAAGAACCGCGTCCCCCCAGAAAGAATGAGGGGTACGACTCTAGATCAACAATGCTCTTGTGACATCAAGAAGGTGACGATGTTTACGTTCAACCACACCGTTTTGCTGAGTAGATATCCATGGTAGCACATGACATCTTCTGGAGAGGAAGGTGGCCAAAGCGAAGATGCCACATGAAAGGAGAAACAGATCCTGAAGGAATAGTAGCAATTCCAACACATGGTGGTATGGCAAGCTTATACAATCCTCTTTGCTCACGGCCATGACCAATCACATGCCAGTTAGTATGTCCTGAAACACAAAAGAAGAGGGATCAAAGATGGCACGGCAATGTAAATCTTTTGTAAGTTGACTAATGGACAAAAGCTTCATCTGAAAGTCTGGAGCATATAAGACGTTATGAAGATGCATAGAAGGGGCTAAAACAATCTTCCCATGACCAACAATGGTTAGACGAACCCTATTGGCAATAACCACAGATCTGCCAGGTAGGATAGACCTGTACGAACTTAACTGTGTCCGATCTCCACACATATGACGTGACACACCAGAATCTATAACCCAATCAGTCAAGTCTGAAACGCTACTATTGGTAAACACATAATGAATACCTTATGAACGTCCCTGTCAGTAGTTGCTGCATCTGTGGAACCTGGAGTCGGAATCGTAGGATTACTCATCATCTGGAGTAGGTCCAGAAGAAGCCTCAATATGGAGTAGGTGCAGAAGAAGCCTCAATCTGCTCAGCAACACGTGCAGACGCTGGATATCCATGCTTCTGAAAGCATGTCTCCTCGGAATGACTAGGACAATGGCAATGGGAATAAGGACCACCCTGTTGGCCTCCCCCTCGACCACGAGACCCACGGCCACGAAACTGGGACGACCACCCCGACCACGAGTAGTTGTCATAGCAGAAGGAGTCATCTGGGCCGTAGTAGTGGATGTGGTAGTAATCCTACTCAATCTCTTGTAGACCTCCATCGACGGTATTGTCTCGCCAGTCAGAAGTTGAGTACAAGCGGCATCGTACTCAGAGTCGAGAGATGACAAGAAAACTCCTGTCATTGTGGTATTCCGATATGCTTGGTGTTGTTCAGTGCTGGTGGTAATAGGCATGAAGCTGTGTAGTCGCTCAAACATGCCTCTCAGATGAGAGAAGTGGGTTGGAGCGGTCAACCATTCTGTTTGGTCGAGAAAATGTCGAACTGCAGTAGAAGAATCCTGCTCTCATTCTTTGCTTGCCCGTATGTGTCTGCCAATATGTCCCACATAGCCTTTGCAGTTGGCCGGTTAACAATCTCATTAGCAATCTCTGTTGTAAGTGTCCCAGAGAGCCAGATACGAGCATAGGCGTCATGTTGCTTCCATGAAGCATTGGCCCCAGTCTTGTCCATCGACTCTAAATCAGTCAGAATGTGCTCCTTGTTATGGCACTCCATCAGGGTGGGAAACTGCATGTACCACAACTCATAGTTGGTCCCATCCATCTTCACGATAGGAGCCGATCCCTTGAAGACATTGGAAGAAAACAAAACGTCACCCTTGTTCTCTGACATAGTACCACGAAGCCGGAAGGCGGAACAACTGGGAAGTAAATCACCGAGAAGGTGTCTACAGGACCATAAGAAGGTTTGGTTGTATCTGTAAACTCATACAACCATCCCTATGTCCTCTTGCGAGCCCTAGATCGCACAACGTGGTTTAAATCAGAAGATTTCACTATATACGGACCAAATCAGATCTGTAAGCCACCGGAAAAAGGTGGCTCGACGATCGACATGGCTGGCTGGAGCCTCTAACGGCCCTGCTGGATGTCGAACAGTAGCGCATGAGGTCAGGAACCCCTCGCGTGGTGGCGCAGGAGGTAGGGAACCCCTGCGCGGTGGTCCCGAAGCAAGGAGAAGCTCCGTGCGGTGGCGCTGGAGGCTGGTGCTGCAACCCGGCATCGACGTTGGAGGAGTTGGGGATCGTGCAGCACCCCGACGGCGGGGAGGGGGGCGTATGTAGGGTTAAGGTTAGGGTGGGATAAGGGAACCCCGGTCTAGGACCGTTGCTCTGATACCATGTTGGAAGAAAAATGAATCATGCATTTAAAATAGACTGTGGGCTCTCTTATATAGGAGAAAAACCCTTGGGTTAATTACATGATAAGTACATAAAGAAAACATAAAACATAAAATAGACCGAGAGAGATATTTATCTCAACAGTGACATATAACAACTTTCCTACCAGCTCTTTGTAACGTCTCTTATCCACCTCTTCAGAGTCATCATCATAGAGCCTAGCATTAGGATCCATCGGTGTAGTGGCAGGTCGGCATCCTGTCATACCTGTCTCAGATAAAAGGTCAGTAACATACTTCTATTGCGTCATAACCATACCATGTTGATTTTGTGCAAACTCCAAGCCAAGGAAGTAGCGTAGCGTACCAAGGTCCTTGGTCGCAATCTGTTGTCCAAGGAAATCCTTAGCTGCATGAATGCTCTGTTCATCACTAGCAGTAACAATGATGTCACCAACATAAACCAGAACAAAAAAAGTACCTCTCTGAGTTCTCTTAACAAAAAGATAATAATCTGCAGTGCATCGGAGGAACCCCTACTGTTCAATCATCTCGGAGAGCTTCTGAAACCAAGCCCTCAGACTCTGCTTAAGACCATATATGGCCTTATGAAGACGGCACACCATACTGGACTCCCCCTTAGCAGCAAACCCTGGTGGTTGTTGCATGTAAACCTCCTCCTGCAGGTCACCATACAAGAACGCATTCTTTACATCTAATTGGAAAAGCGGCTAGCCATGTACCACATCAATAGCAACAAGAATTCGTAGTGTAGAGTGACGCGCAACATGAGAAGACGTGTCCTGGTAATCCACCCCATAGGTTTGGTGAACACTCGAGCAACCAACCTGGCCTTATATCTATCCATAGTGACATCCGCTCGGTGTTTCTCAGTAAACACCTACTAGCTGCCAACCACAAATGCTCCTGGTGGAGCATGTACAACGCTCCATGTACCACGTGATTGTAAGGTTGTCATTTCCTCCTCCATAGCTAGACGCCAATGGCTACTCTGTAACACCTCCTGATAGATCTGTGGTATGTCTACAGAAGATAGTCCCACAACAAACCTCTGAAAATCCTTGGAAAGATGATTCACGGAAACATGTGAAGCTAGAGGATGCATAGAGCAAGCCCGCTTCTGCCTCCGTAGAGCAATAGGTATGTCCAGATCCGCACTACTTCTAGAAGAAAAAGTATCCACGACATCTTGTACCCCAGTCTGTACATGCAAATCACCAGTGCCATTAGAAGAACTCAAATGTTCAGTACAAACCTCGGGCGTGCTGGACGATGGAAGAGGCACATGAGCATGGGACCGTTGCTGGTAAACCTGTGGAAAGAAAATAGGAGACGGTAGGGGTGGCAGTGGAGGCGGGGGTGGCGATAGTGGGGGTGGCGGTGGAGGCGGGGGTGGCAGTAGTGTAGGTGGCGGCGGTGGTGGTGGAGATGTAATGGGGATCGGAGGAAGAGGCATATAGACCTTTTCTCCATCCTCTGATGAAGTAAGTGTTGGGAAAAACAAATGACTTCTTCTATTCCATAAGCCCTAGGCTCTCTTATATAGGAGAGTAGCCTATGGGTAAATTACATAAAGAGGACAACAGAAAAATAAAATAACGAAGAGGTACAGTTATTCTATATGCGTCAACACTCCCCCTCAAGATGGAGCATAGATATCAATCATGCTCAGCTTGGACGCACACTTCTGGAATGGGCCTCGAAGTAATGCCTTGGTGAAAATATCAGCAGTCTGATTCTCTGATGTGACGTGAGATGTAGCAATGAACCCCTTCTGAACCATGTCACGTATGTAGTGACAGTCAACCTCAATGTGCTTGGTCCTCTCATGAAAGGCTGGGTTATTTGCAATGAACAAGGCGGCCTGATTGTCACATTCCAACATCATAGGAAGAGGTATATCGAGACATAGATCTGCGAGTAAAGATTTCACCCACATCATTTCTGTGCTAGCCTGGGCCATAGCCCTGTATTCGGATTCAGCACTGGATCTAGCTACCATTGTCTGTTTCTTGCTTCTCCACGAAACTAGAGCATCTCCAACATAGACTGCAAATCCTGATGTGGACTTCCTGTCCTTGGGGCATCCTGCATAGTCTGCATCAGCACATGCCGTGATAGAGATCTCCTTTCCTTTCTTAAATAACAAGCCTGCACCTGGAGATGATTTTAAATATCTCAGAATCATGTGTATTGCATCCATATGGGCCTGACGTGGTTGCTCCATGAACTGGCTCACACGACTCACTGCAAATGATATATCAGGTCTAGTGATCGTGACATACAGTATTTTGCCTACCAGTTCTCTGTACCTTCTCTTATCCACCTCTTCTGTGTCATCATCATAGAGCTTCATGCTAGGATCCATTGGTGTCGTAGCAGGTCGACACCCTAGCATACCTGTCTCACTCAATAGATCTGTAACATACTTCCTCTGTGACATTACTAATCCATATGGATTTCTAGCAAACTCCAGCCCCAGAAAATATCTAAGGACTCCCAAGTCCTTGGTGACAAACTCGGTCCCCAACCTTTCCTTTGCCTGCTTAATGCCCTGCTCATCATCACCTGTAATCAAGATATCATCAACATAAACCATGATTACAATGATACCTCTAGCCGTCTTATGTACAAACAAGGAATAATCAGCATTGGAGCGTTTATATCCTTGTTTCTCAAAAAGATCTGAAAGCTTCTGAAACCATGCTCTGGGGCTCTGCTTAAGGCCATAGATGGCCTTATGTAATCTGCATACCTTGGAACACTCCCCCTCAACAGCAAAACCAGGTGGTTGTTGCATATAGACTTCCTCCTGCAAGTCGCCATACAGAAATGCATTCTTCACGTCCAGTTGATAAAGCGGCCAGTCTCTAGCAACTGCAACTGATAACAAGATCCGTAGAGTGGAATGACGCGCCACAGGGGAGAATGTGTCAAGGTAATCTACCCCGTACGTCTGTGTGAAGCCACGTGCAACAAGGCGTGCCTTGTACCTGTCAATGGAACCATCTGCATTATGCTTCACTGTAAACACCCATTTGCAACTCACCGGGCTGACATCTGGAGGTGTAGGAACCAAGCTCCAGGTTCCTCTGGATTGAAGTGCCGCCATTTCTTCTTCCATTGCTAGCCGCCATCTAGCATCCTACAAAGCATCATGATGATTCCGTGGAATGTCTGTAGCTGAAAGTGCCAATGCAAACGTCCTGAAGTCTCCAGATAGCCTCTCAAAAGACACAGCTGCTGATAATGGATATTTGGCACAGCTTCTCTTCGGCTTGCGTAGTGCAATTGGAACATCCAAATCATCTGTATTCTCACCATGCTCCTGCAATACATCCTGCTGAGAAATGTCGTCAGATCCATCAACATTAATATTTTCATTACATACCATAGGTGAGCTAGTTGACGGGTCAGGACCATGAGCTGGCGGAGGCCTGCGGGTGTAATGGAATGGTAGTGGAGATACTAGCGGTGGCGGTGGTGGTGGCGGTGGCGGTGGTAGTAGCGGTGGTGTTGTTTGTGGCGATGGTGGTGGTGGTGCCATTAATATGGCATCAGGAGGTATAGGTGGTAGCTGCATGTCTCCAGATGCTGAAAAATACATAACAGATTCAAAAAATGTAACATCTGCACTGATCATATACCGCCGACGCACTGGATCAAAACACTTGTACCCCTTTTGAGTTCTGGAGTACCCCACAAAGACACACTTGACAGCCCTAGGAGAGAGCTTGTCAGTACCAGGCGACAACTGATGTACGAATGCGACTGACCCAAACACACGAGGAGTAAGAGCGAACAAATCCTTGTCTGGATAAATGAGTGAAAAAGGAATCTGTTCATTCAAGACAGATGAGGCATACGGTTGATTAGGTAACATGCAGTAAGAACTGCATCACCCCAGTAGGAGTAGGGAGCATGACTCTGTATAAGAAGAGATCTTGTGACATCAAGAAGGTGACGGTGTTTTCTTTCAGCAATCCCATTCTGTTGAGATGTATGAGCACAAGAGGTTTGGTGAATAATCCCTTTTGAGGAGTAGTAATTGGCCAAAGTGTGGGTGCATAACTCTAAAGCATTATCACTTCTCACAAGTTTGACAGATGTGGAGAAAACATTCTGAATTTCATTTAGAAAATGGATAATAATATTTCCTGCTTCAGATTTATTTTTCATAAGAAACACCCATGACACTCTCGAGAAATCATCCACAAATACAATATAAAACATGTGTCCCTGATGATCAGGAACACGACTCGGACCCCAGACATCTATATGAAACAACTCAAATTTGGAGTTACTACTCCGACCTGGACGACTGGGAAAGGACGACCTGTGATGCTTTCCCAACTGACATGCCTCACACTGAATAGGTGTGTGAGAGAGACCATAGGGTAGAACTCGACACAACTTCTGAAGCGGTAAATGACCAAAACGCAGATGCCACAGGAGAGGAGATACTTGTCCAGCAGGAGAGGATGTGGTTCCGGCAAATGGGGTCTGGTTCAGACGGTAAAGGCCTCCTTGCTCATAGCCATGACCAATCACGTTGCCCGTACGGATGTCCTGAAAAATCAAAGAAGATGGATCAAAAATAGCTCGACAATGGAGATCCTTCGTAATCTGACTAATTGACAACAGATTCATAGAAAAATGCGGTGCATGTAGGACATTCTTAAGCTGCATAGAAGATGTCAATCTAATCTCCCCCTGACAAGTGATAGGGGAATGCGTGCCATTAGCAATCACTACTGTCCGTCCTGGAGGGATCTGAGTGTATCCTGTAAGTAGACTCTGGTCGCCACATAGATGATGTGTAGCGCCCGAGTCCATGATCCATGGCAGTGTATCAGATCTACTACTGTGGAGTGCAAGTGTACTACCTGAAGTACTAGTAGATGCAGAGGCAGAAGCAGCAGCATCAGTATGACTCTCTGTAGTCGGTGCTGGACCAGATGGTGGGATGATGCCCCTGAGGCGGGCAACTAGATCATCAAATCGTTGATCCAAGGTAGCAGCAGATGGGGGTTCTATCTGCTCAGCGGCTCGTGCAGATGCAGGGAATCCGTGCTTCGAATAGCATGTGTCTTCATTATGTCCGACTCGGTGACAATATGTGCATGTTGGCCTAGTGCGGCCACCCCTTCCACGAGGTCCATGTCCACGGCCCTGTTGATGAAATCCGCGGCCTCTGTTTGCCGCCATGGCTGAGGAATTCTGACTCGCAGCTGCTGAAGGCATTGTGATCCTACTCAATCTGTGAAAAGCTTCCTCCATGGGAGGAATAGTCGAGTCTGCCAAAATCTGAGACTGTGCTGCCTCATACTCTGGATCAAGTGCAGCGAGAAACACACCCACCATCGTCGCATTCCTGTATGTCTTCTGTTGTTCTGGCGTGGCGGTAAGAGGCATGAAGCTATAGAGCTTCTCGAACATCCCTCTCAGTGATGTGTAGAGAGAATGTAAAGGACGGCCATTCTGCTTTATTGTGAATATATCATGTTGCAGTTGCAGGATCTTCGTTTCGTTCTTCGCCTGAGAATATGTCGCCGCCAGGATATCCCACATGTCTTTGGCTGTGGGTTGATGTAGAATGTCATTGGCAATTTCAATAGCCTATGTGCCAGATAGCCAGACCTTGGCATATGCATCATCGGCCTCCCATGAGGCATGGACTCCAGTCTTCTCTGCAGGCTCAGGTTCGGTAAGAATGTGCTTCTTACCTGTAGACTTCATCATACTCATGAACTGCATTGCCCACAGTTCATAGTTCGTACCATCCATCTTGACAATGGGCGCTGGACCACGAAATGCGCCAATAGACGGGATATCTGCCTTGCTTTCTGACATACTGGAGACGGAAGACTGGAGCGATTGACAGAAGATAATCTTTGTCTACAATGACATAGACGGGATTAGTTGCATGTGTAGACGTCAAGCAACTATCCCCATGAATATGTGCGCGCTACGGTCTTGACACGCGCAATCAATCACAATGACGCACGCAAACTGTGGGCTGGCGCACAGAGTTCACGTGCAGGGGCGCACAGTTACGCGCGGCAAGAACACGCTACGTGTGTGTGCGACCAGCAGGCTTACACGCAAGTACTGAATGGAGAAGTCGCGCAGGAGCGCGCGTGTGTCTCGCGCACAGATCAGATCTTCAGGCTTGGGCGAAGAGGCGCACACGTGGGCATGCGCACGCGATGCGCTATGAGGAGAAGACGCTACAGGCCTGCGCGCAAAAGCAGTGCGCTGATGCGCAGAGAAAGCTATGCGCACAGGCTACAGATCACGCACACAGACACGCACAGATGCGCACAGATCGGAAGACCGCAGGCGATGCGCTAGGCGATGCGCACAGGCTACGCTAGGCGATGCGCACAGGACTGGAGCACCGCAGATCGGAGAAGGAGACCGCCGCAGATTGGGTGGGGTGGGCGGCGCCGAGTAGAGAGAGAGGAGAGAGAGGCCGGCGGGTGGGGTGGGTTAGGGTTTCGAGAACTCCAGTCTAGGACCGTCGCTCTGATACCATGTTGGGAAAAACAAATGACTTGTTCTATTCCATAAGCCCTAGGCTCTCTTATATAGGAGAGTAGCCTATGGGTAAATTACATAAAGAGGACAACAGAAAAATAAAATAACGAAGAGGTACAGTTATTCTATATGCGTCAACAGTAAGCATGTCACCTGTTGAAGATAAATACATAATGGACTCAAAAAAGGTAACATCAGTACTGACATAGTACCTTCGTCGAACAGGGTCAAAGCAACGATATCCCTTTTGGATCATAGAATACCCAACAAACACACATTTGACAGCTCTGGGAGAGAGCTTGTCAAGACCAGGAGACATTTGATGAACAAAAGCTACTGAACCGAAAACACGAGGTGTAAGCAAGAAAAGATCCGTCTCAGGAAACGCGATCAAGAAATGGATCTTCTCCCCCAGCACCGAAGAGGGAACGATAAAAAGCAGTTAGAACCGCATCTCCCCAGTATGAATGAGGAGCACGACTCTGAATCAAAAGGGTTCTGGTAATGTCCAAAAGATGGCGATGTTTTCGTTTAGCCACCCCATTCTGTTGTGAAGAATATGCACAAGACGTCTGATGCACAATACAAAGAGACCTAAGGAATTGAGAAAGCTGAGTAGTGCAAAATTCCAGTGCTTTATTTGAACGTATAAACTTGATTTTTGCTGAAAAAAGGTTCCTTATTTCATTAATAAAGGACCAAATAACAGGACCAACATAAGACTTGTTCTTAAGAAGAAAGATCCAAGACAATCTCGAAAACTTATCAACTGCAATAAGATAAAACATGTCCCTAAAGATCTGGGACACGACTGGGACCCCACATATCAAAATGGATTAACTCGAACAAACTATGACTACTTCGACCCTGACGACTCTGGAAAGTGGACCGTTGATGCTTCCCAAACTGGCAGGCCTCCCACTGGAAAGTAGAGCGATGAGAAATCTGTGAAAGAACATGACTTCCTCTGCAGAGGAAGATGACTAAATCGAAGATACCACAAATATGGAGAAATAAATCCAGTGTGAAGAGAAGAGACACCGGCATATGGAGATTGCATTAGTCTATATAGACCCCCTTGCTCACGGCCAGCTCCAATCACCCTGCCCATGAGTATTTCTTGAAAGACAAGAGCAGATGGATCAAATATGGCACGGCAATGTAAATCTTTGGTGATTTGACTAATTGATTGTAAATTCATTGAAAAATCAGGAGCATAAAGAACATTCCGAAGCCTCAATCCATGAGTCAACTGCAGCTACCCCTGACCAGTAATGGGAGAATGTGTCCCATCTGCTATCACAACCAAACGTCTAGGCTGAGTCAGATGAAAAACACTAAACTGGCCTTTGTCACCATAGAAATGATGGGATGCTACGGAATCCATGATCCATTCTGACAAGTCTGCCATGTAACAACTAGGAAAGGCATATGTTATACCTGACGCAGAAGCCAATGCTGAGGAAGCTACTTCTGAGGATCCTGAAGGAGAGCTGGTAGATCCAGATGTAACATGCATAATCTCCCTTAGCCGCACCACAAGCTCATCAAATCTCTGGTCAGATACAGGTGATGGACTCCCAGTCGGTTGTGTCTGCTCTGCAACTCGAGCTGAAGCAAGAATCCCATGCTTAGAATAGCAGGTTTCCTCAGAGTGACCTGCCATGTGGTAGTAAGTGCATGGCTGACGGGATTGACCACCTCCTCTGCCCGGTTAGGGCCTCCCCTACCACGATATGGTATAGGGCTTCCTCTATCACGTGATACAGCCATAGCAGAAGATGTCTGAGACGGTAAAGTACTACGAGAGGATATAGACAGTCTACTCAATCTGCGATATGCCTCCTCCATCGGAGGTATGGTAGCATCAATAAGAATCTGGGCACGAGTTGTGTCATACTCAGGGTCAAGGGCTGCTAGAAAGACCCCGGTCATCATAGAGTCTTTGTACGCCTTGAGTTGTTCTGGCGTAGCAGTCAAGGGAATATATCCATGTAGCTTCTCAAACATATACTTCAAAGAAGTATAGAGGGTATGAAGGGGGCGACCATTCTGCTTCGATGTGAAGATATCGTATTGAAGTTGTAATATCCAGTGTTGTAAAAGTCGGCCGACTAGGCCGACTAGTCGAGTCAGGGGGGTAACCGACTCGACTGGGCCAAATCAGCCTATAGTCGGGTTGACCCGACTAAGCGGGCGACTAAGCGGCCTAGTCGACCGACTAATCGGCTGATTTTGACATAGCTTTTTAAAAAAAATAGTGTCCGCCACAGTGCACCCGAATACCCGAACCCAAATAACATGCGGTAGTCGGGATTTGAGGTTCTACGAAACAAAACCTAAAAACCCCACTCGACTCCGCCCTTCGTGTTTCCCAGACCTCCGCCGGCTCGCCTCCTCCTCCGCGTTGGTGAGTCGCGTGCGGCAACTCCGTTGGAGCTGAACCTCCACCATCACCTGTCTCGCTGCCTCGCCTCCTCCTCCTCCGCGTTTATGAGCTTCCTGCAGCGACTCCGTCTGGTTAGGGTTTTGAGAAAAGTTTTTTTTCTTTTTTCTTGATTTATCATTTGATTTTAGTTGTCAATGCTTAGTCTATCATGCTAATTTGCATCTTTTGTTAAAAAAAGTTAGTTTTTAGGTTATTTTTGCTTGGTTGCTTAGTGTATGTTGCTTAGTTGTTAAAAAATGTTTAGTCTATCTTGTTTGCTTTGTTAAAAATGTTAGTTATTTGGTTATCTATGATGTGTATGTTGCATTGTATTGTGGGGTTTTTACCCAGCAGACCCTATAAACGTTTTAAAATGCCTCTACGACCTTTTGCACAACGTAATTACTCCATCGACCCTGTAAATTACCCCAAGAACCCCCAAGGGCTTAAAACATATTACCCGGAGGGTTCATGGGGTAAGAGTTGACAAGTTTACGGGGCCGAGGGGGGAATTAGGTTGTTTCAAAGGTCGTGGAGGTGATTGGCAAAGTTTATAAGGTCTGCCGGGTAAAAATCCCTTGTATTGTTGCTTAGTTGTTTTTTGCTTGGTTGCTTGCTCATGAGTCATGTTTATTATTCTCTAAATCTTTGTTAACATATGCCCGCCCATTTCTAATGTTAGTTAGAAATATGTTAGCTAATTAGGAGACATGGGAAGGAAAAATGCTTCTAATGTTTTTTTGTTAATTTTAGTTAAAATCTTAGTTAATTTGTTAGTTAATTAGGAACATTAACATATATTAGTTAATTGTTAACATATATTTTAGTTAATATTTTTTGTTAACATATTTAGTTAATCTTAGTTAATTGTTAACATATGTTAGCTAATTAGGAACATACTTCTAATGTTTTTTGCTTGTGATTTTGCTAGTTAATTAGGAAGTTCAAATTGTGAGTTTAGTTAGATTTGTGTTTGTTGATTGATTGTGAGCTTGTTGACTATGTACCAAACAATTTACTCTTAATTTGCTTCATATTTTCTTCTCTTGCTATATATTTTTAAGCTCTTAAAAATTTTAAAACTACTAGATATATGAGTATAAATGAGAGTATATGCTGAAAAAATTGAATTATATAAATTAAAATATTTAAAAATTCAAAACCGACTAATGCCCGACTAAATCTGATTACTCTCCCGACTGCCGATTAATCCTTAGTCAGTGACCCTACCGACCGAGTACCGACTGCCGACTTCTGCAACCATGGTAATATCTTCGATTCATTCTTCGTCGGTGAGTATGTAGCAGCGAGAATATTCCACATAACCTTTGCAGTAGGCTGACTCAAAATAGCATTGGCTATCTTCGCGGACACAGTATTGGATAGCCACACGCGTGCATATGCATCATATGCCTCCCACGAAGCATTTGTCCCAATCTTGTCACATGGCTCCTCGGTCGTGAGGATGTACTTCTTGCCATTGCATTGCATTAAACTATGAACTGCATGGCCCATGATTCATAATTCGTTCCATCCATCTTCACAATTGGTGTCGGACCTTTGAAAGCACCCAAGGATGGAATATCTGCTTTGTTGTCTGACATGATGACAACGATCTCTCAAGACTGGGGTTGCAAACTGGACAAATAATGTCTACACAGACATATAGGAAGATGGTTGTGGGTGTAGACTCAAACCACAACCACTTCCATTCCTTGAAGACTCATTTGGGTCGCTGGGGTATCTTTAGACAATTAGATCACACCTTATGAGACCAAGTGGGAGCCCCTAGAAGACACCTGCGACTGCGAACGATGGAGCGAGGGGGTGCCTACGTCACTGGAGCGTCACGCAAAGACTAATCCGCATTGGGCACATGCACACAAACGTGCAAGCACGCAGGCGCGAGTGTGCGAGGAGGCGCACACGAAGGCACGTGTGCGAAGAGGTGCTGGGCACGCAGGCGCACACGGAGGTGCATGCGCAGACGCACGCGAGGACGAAGGTGCACATGGAGGTGCGTACGCAAGGACTCGTGAGAAAGAGGCGAGCGACACGAGAGGGATCCGCCTTCGACGACGGCGCGCGGCTGGCCTCAACGGTGGCGTGCGAAGGTTCTGGTGGGGACGGATCTATGGCACAGGCTCCGGTCTAGGACCGTCGATGTTAAAGGGAAAATAAGAGAGTTGTATTTCACGAAGCCCTAGAGCTCTCTTATATAGGAGAAAAGCTCTATGGGAAAATTACATAAGATAAACTGAAAAATAAATAAATATAAATAAAGACCACGAGACATAAGAATCTCAACATGATCCATTGAAATTGATGTCGGTTTGGCTCTTATCATCATAGTCTCTTGCAATAGATAAATGACATACTATCTTTAAGAAAATATCAATCCACGTGTGTTCCCCGACTACTTCAATGCCTAGAAAGTAGTGAAGTCCACCTAAGTCCTTGGTGAAAAATGCTTCGCAAGATAGGTCTTGATCTCCAGTAAGGATAATGGCATCCACATACACTAGCGTTACAATAGTTCCATTCTATGTTTTCCTGACGAATAAATAGTTCTCTGCAGTTGAGCGGGTGAGTCCTATCTTGGACACTATATCTAATAGCTTCTGAAAGCAAGCTCTCGGACTCTTTTTTAGACCATAAATGGCCTTATGGAGGCAACATAATTTGTGATAGCCTCCCTTGGTCTTAACCCTAGAAGTTGCTGCATATAAACTTCTTCAAAGAGATCACCACACAAGAAAGCATTCTTGACGTCAAGTTGATAGAGAGGCCATGATAACTGGACATCCACTAAAATCAGAATGCGCAGGCAGTCATGTCATCGGAGAGAATGTTTCCAAATAGTCTATCACATATGTTTGTGTTGGAGCATAAGTTGTAAGCGCCTATTGAGTTGTAGCAGGGTAAATGGATCCTGGAGGAGATCCATTTACCCCATCCAGTGTTTAGTCCCACATCGTCCAACGGTGGGACTTGGAGGGTCTGGAGAGGCTATATAAAGAGCCCCAGACCTCCTGTACTCATTGAGAAAGTGCAATGCATAACACGCCCCTTTGAGGGCTTCTCCCGTGGTTTCATCACGCTCCTCACGGAGTAGGGTTCCACGTAAAAACCCGCTGTTCTTTTCTTATTGTTCTTTATCTTTATTCCATGTTCGCTTCCGCTTCTGATTTTCTAACATGGTATCAGAGCGGGTCGATTCTCGAGGAAATTTTTGTTCTTTATTTTTTGGATTCGAGATTCGAGATGTGATTTTAGGTTTTATAATTTGGATTTGGGTTTCCTGGAACCCTTGTTCTCGAAGTTCTGGAAAATCGTCGTCGACTTTGTATGATCTCTAGATCCAGGGTCAGCAGATGTCTCGTGAATCCCTGCTCCTTACACGCGAGTGCTCCAGGCGATCTCCAGGCACAGCCGCAGGTGGCCGTGGAATCTTATCTCGATGAGGGCGGCTCCTCCAGGCGGCTCAACCTTCTGCAACCTCCAGAAACGGCGCTACCCATGTCTTCAGGCGAGAAGAACGGTTCCTATGGAACCTTAGTTTCAAACAGTGCCATCGCAACCCCGCTCCTGGCGGCGCCGCACATCCAACCGCATCCCAGGCGGAGGCTGCCTCTCCCCTCGGCGACGAGCCCCATCAGCCGCAGACCTCCCAGGCGGCGCGGGCGGCATCCTCCAAGTATCCATCGTGCGCCAACGCGCGACGCTCCCCTCCGCAGGCACTGGCGGCCATCTCCCAACGCCGAGCGGCGATTTCCTCTCGCAGCGCAAGGCGGCACCACGCGCTACTTCTAGGCCCTCGTGGCGCTCGAGGAAGGCCGCAACTGCGGGCACCTTCCCGCGCGGCTGCTGGCATCGCCGCCTCCTGGCTCTCCTCCTCCATCGCAGGCGCAAGGCCCAACCGTGTCTCCTGTTCCGATTCCTTCTGGCGGCGGCCCCTACTTTCCCAGATGAGAAGGGTCCCGATTGGGAACCCTAATGGGCGTTATCGGGGCCCATATGTGGGCCTGATTTTTTTTAAAAAAAAAAGGAGGAGAAAATGAAAGAAGTCCACTGGTGGGCTAAAAAAAAGATGGAGTTAAAAAAAAAGAAGAGTTGAGATAAGGAAAAAAAGGCGCGTACATCTAGAAAAAGCCGTACGCAAATTCAAAAAAAAATTAAAAAAAATAAAATTGCAAAGCCGTAAAAAAAAAGAAGGGGAGAGTTGAACGGCTTATGGAAAAAATGTGACGGCTTAAAAAAAATTACGGAAAGCCGCAATGAATTATTCAAGAATTTTCATGTTATGTTTACCCCCTATTTATCTTGTCTTCTCCCAACTTTGTCGATGTTGAGTTTCCGATAAGTATGGGAGAAAGGGGGAGTATATGTAGAGTCACAGGTCTTCTCCAGATGTCAGAGCTCCAGATCCAGATGCAGATTCTCCAGACCAGCCGATTTTCAGACTTTATAGATGAAGATTTTCATGCGCATGATTTAGACTCAACATTCAGATTCCGAGTCACAGATGTGATGCGCAGATTCAGACTCGATAAATTGGTCAGAGTCCAAGTTCGAGGCACTCCAAGATGAGAGGCCCATTTTCGAGATCTCCAAAGAGAGACTCTCAGTTTCAGACACGCACGAGTTTGCGGTCGTTGTCAGATGAGCATATGTTGCCATCATTTGTTCGAGGTCCCCATCATTCTTCTAGTTATCAGGCCAGAGTTTTCATGTGAGCCATAGGGACTCCAGAGCAGAGGACCATTCCCTTGAGGGCAAGGGTTTTCATGTGGTATCATAGGTACACCAGAGCAGTGCACCATTCTCTGAGCCAGATGGGAGAGACCCAGTTCTCCGACGAGGAGACTTCAGGCGCAAGTTCAGACTCGATGGTCAGGTTCCGAGTCTTCAGTTGACTCACACTCCAGCCCGTTCGTCCTCCTCACCTGCACGGCATGAGAAGCAACGTCCTCGACTGCAGCAATGTGCGCGTTGGGTTGATATTGTCCGTAGTGTCTTGTAGCGTTGAGTTGAGTTTCTGTCTGTTTGTCCAAGCTGAGCATTGCATGCTCCAGCTTGAGGGGGAGTGTTGGAGCATAAGTTGTAAGCGCCTATTGAGTTGTAGCAGGGTAAATGGATCCTGGAGGAGATCCATTTACCCCATCCAGTGTTTAGTCCCACATCGTCCAACGGTGGGACTTGGAGGGTCTGGAGAGGCTATATAAAGAGCCCCAGACCTCCTGTACTCATTGAGAAAGTGCAATGCATAACACGCCCCTTTGAGGCTTCTCCTGTGGTTTCATCCCGCTCCTCACGGAGTAGGGTTCCACGTAAAAACCGGATGTTCTTTTCTTATTGTTCTTTATCTTTATTCCATGTTCGCTTCCGCTTCCGATTTTCTAACAGTTTGATTGTAACCTTTAGCAACTAGCATCGCCTTATATTTTTCCACCGATCCATCAGGTAGATGTTTAGTGGTAAAAACCCATTTACAGCACATAATTTTGGCATCCTTTGGGGGGTCAACCAAGGACCATGTACCCCTATTGAGTAAAGCTTGCATCACCTCAATTATAGTTGTCTTCCACTCCGAAGCTAGAAGAGCAAGATGATGTGTCACATGAATAGTAATAGTTGAATCCATAGCCTCAAATTTCATCGAAATTCGATCGAATTTCTTTCAAATATCAATATCCCGTCGAAATCGAAATTCAACCGAAATGGCTGAAAGGATCGAAATATGGGGGGGCCTAGTACAAAAAATGACCGAAATTCTGTTTCGGTTTGTCACTGAAATGGTAACCGAAACCGACATTTTGGGGCTTGGCTGAAATCCCACCTACAAATGTCCGATACCTCGAGGACAACTTTGCCATGGAGGCATAATTAGAAATAGGGTGCAACGTGCATGCAGTGTTCAGAATGTCAGCCTAGGGGGCCGCATATGCGGCTGCATATGCGTAGGCGCCCCCCCTACCGCACCGAGTATGCTATACTCGGTCAATATGCGGGTCAGGGGTACACTCGGCGGAGTAATCCGCATATGCGGCCGCATATGTAATAGAGGTAACTCTTTGCTTATCCGCCACCTTTATGACTTCCACATGGGTTGCTCCTCTATCTTTTTCTCCCCTGTCAAGGTTTGTTGATTGATCTATTTAACTCTAAATCTCTCTATTTTTTAGATTCAACAACGAGTCTATTTTTTTAGATTCTCCAATGACAACTCTGACTTTTACATTATCTCATAATTGCATGAATATAGAATAAATTATATGTGTTTATCTTAGATCATTTTTAGGATAAAATGAATATAGATGTCAGATTTGCATGGTTTAGCTGTACAGAGCAAATTGCATATATTTAATTTAAATGGTTGAATTTTTTAATATTTTACTTTGAGTAGACAAATACATCATTTACTAAAATACAAAGGTTCATGGTTGTGTTTACTAATAATATTACACTTCCAAAAAAATGTTACCTTCCAATTCAGACAAGAATATCCAAAAAAATCTATCTTCAATCAATTTACAACTTTTTTTACTCTCTCCATCGTTAACTTAACATATTTGTCTTTTGGAAATGAATGACCTTTGAAAATGCTTTGGTTGATATCATATTGTACAAAAAAATCTTGACTTCATATTTATTCCATGTTATATTTTTTAACATAAACATCTAATGTTTGAAATTATTATTATATTTTTAATTAATTTTAATTAAAATAATAGAAACCGCATAAACCGCATATACTTCCGCATGTACTTCCGCCTACCCACTTACTCTCTCTAGACCGCCTGACCGAACGAATACCGCATACAGACTTTCTAAACCTTGCGTGCATGTATGCTTCCCTTCCCGTATGGAAATAGGTAAATCATTATGTAGTTGTATATGTTGAATGTCGTCCTCGACGGCTTACTCATTTGTCAGTACAATATCGTCACTATTTTTATCATGACATACGTCTGGACCAACTGTGGATATGGTCGTTGTACGTACCAATCTTCAAACATATATATGCTTAAAAGGCTTATCTTGGGAAGTATCCGGATGAGGTGGTGAAGTCCGGATGGGGTAGAGATGGAGACGGTGATGAAGTATCTGGTTGGGTTAGATATGGATAGGGAGACGGAGCGGAGATAGTATAAGTATAGGAATGAATGAGGCATCCTCATTGTTTGGAGCACTCATATGAGAGCATGAGACAAAGTAGTATGAAAACTCGAAGAATGTAACATCGGCACTCACATAGCACCTCCTATGGATCGAATCACAACGTCGATATCCCCTTTGGGTTCGTGAGTACCCTACAAAAACACATTTCATGGCTCAAGGATTAAGTTTGTTTCGACCAGTGGAATTATTATAAACAAAGGAGGTGCATCCAAAGACTTTAGGTTGCATATGGAACATCCTCATATCTGGGAAGAGAAGAGACTAGGGTAATTGTTCTACCAAGATGGTAGAAGGCATACGATTAATTAGATACGTAGCAGTCAGAACGGCATCACCCCAAAAGGAAAGAGCAGTAGCACTCTGGACCAATAAGGTTCTAGCCACATCCAGGATATGCATATGTTTTTTTCAGCAATCCCATTTTGCTGGGATATGTAAGGACAAGATGTTTGGCGAATTATTCCCTTCTCAGAGAGGAAAGTGCGGAGGGAAGAGTTACATAAGTCAAGGGCATTATCAATGCAAATAAACTTAGCCTGGAAATCAAAAACGTTACTCATTTCCTGAAAGGAATTCCTTATAATTGTACTCACTGAGGAGAGATCCTATGAGAGCCAAAAACTGTGAGAGCATGAGATCATTGATCCTGAACCACATGATTATGGCTTCTCTCTCCTGATCTTCTCTCTCCTGGTTGAATCATGTGGTCCAGAATCAATGCTCTCATGCTCTCACAGGTTTTGGCTCTCATAGGATCACTCCTCTGTACTCACTTTAGATTTTGATTTTATGAGAAACACCCAAGAAACACAAGTAAAGGCATCAACAATAACAAGGTAAAAACAATGTCTGATAGATCTGAAGTCTGACTGGGGTCCCAAACATCAAAATGGACAAATTCCAAAATAGATTTAGTACTACGAGAAGAATGGCATGGGAAAATGGTGCCTTTCAAATTGACATGATTCACATTAGCGGAAATTTATGGTAGAATTCTTCGCATCTTGGTAAAAGAAAGATGACCAAGACGGAGGTGCCAGATATACGCAGACGGAGTTCCAGAAGTAGCAAACACATGACCAGCGAATGGAGATTGGGTCAGATAGTAAACTCTCTGTTCGCCACGGCACACATCCAATGGCATAGTCCGTCAACATATCCTGAACAGTAAGAGATACTGGGTCAAATATTGCTCGACGATTAAGCCCTTTAGTGATTTTTGAAACAGATAACAAGCTCATAGGAAATTCAGGATCAAAAAGGATATTGTTCAATCGAATCTATGGAGTGACTTGAACATGTCCATGTCCAGTAATTGGCGAATGACTTTCATCTTCCACCACAATTCTGCATCCCGGCAACACAACTTTTCAAAAGACTGAGATAAATCATATGTGTCTCGATGCACATCCTTATTCCCACATATGTGTCTCGATGCACCAGAGCCAACAAGTCATTCAAAAGACTGAGATAAATCATGGCACGCAAGGCATTTCAAAGTATACCAGAAGGACTAGCAAATGCCACAGTTTCTGCCTCTGTAGAGGACCCTTGTGAAGAGATGAGACGGTGATGATTCAGCCTTTGAATCAAGTCATCATATCCTGCCATGGATATAGCTTCTGTTGTGATATATGGCAAATTGGTAGACACTTAGTTTGCAATTGGAGGTTCCTCATGCTTTCCCCAACATCGATCATCAATACGGCCAATACATACACAAAATATGCACTGGGGTCAGATGCACCAAGGTGTGTCACAATCACGGCCTCGATCACGAAAGTATGTGACACGACATCTACCGGAAGAAGCAACTAAGGATAAGGTAGTCTCAATTTGCATATCAATCGAGATAGACAATTGACTCAAATGACTGTAGGCAGCCTCCATCGAAGGAATCTCAAATGCAATAATCATATGTGTTATGGCTGCCTCATATGGAGGATCCAGACCTCCAAGAAATAAGTCGACCAGAAGTTGGGAACTAAAGGAACTCTTATTCTCACAAGTGTAAACAGGCATGTAAGAGTTAAAGTCTTTGGAAGTTCGAATTCAAGGCTGAATAATATTAAGCCAAAGGGCGGCCATTATATTTGATCTGAGACATCCACGTAGAGCTGGAGAATCTTAGCATAGTTCTTCTCTTCAGAATTTTTTTTGGCAGAAGTCGTCCCACATCCACATAGCAGATTTATAGTGCACAATGTCATTGGCAATAAGCTGCATACAATTGTTCATAATCCATGCTTTGACCACTGCATTGTCCTTCTTCCAAGTCGTATATTTGTTGGTCTAGTTTTTCAGTTCCTCTTCGGTAATGATATGTTCTTTGTCATGACTTTCAATCACATTCAATAGTGATTGGGACGACAGCACAGAGTTGCCTCCATCTAACTTAGTGATGGGGCCAAAGAGAGTCGCAGAATCGACAACTTCATACATTTTTTTCACGAGTTTGGAACCACAGACACAAATCACAGCAAATACGGAGCAAGAAAGTGACAAATCACATCAATCTGAAGTTATACTGGCCAATAAATAATCTCAGCTTTGGTTGAGATTGAGATTACCGGAGTTATAGACGAGGAAGCAACTTGGGTTGTTGCTACTAGTGCACGATCAACAGGACTTCGTCACAGGTTGCTCACAACAACTTGAGGTGTTGCGGGATTGCTGCCCACGGCCAAAATAGGGTGATCATGGCTGCTGACGATGATGGCGATAATGGCTGGTGATGATGACTGGCGATAATGGCTAGCCAAAATAGGGCAATGATGGCAGCGATAATAGCCGACGAAATCGAATGATGGCTGCTGGCGATGATGCAGTTGGGGCGATGCTGGATGGGGCAAAAGAAGCTGTTGGAGTCGTGGGTGGGTGATGAAGACAAGTGGCGGAGATGACGATGAAGGTGAGTGACGGCAATGAGAAAAAAAACAGAGTGAGGAATTTAGTTCACTCGAGAGGAAAAAACTCCTCTAGGGCTCTGATACCATGTTGATTTCTCTAAATGGAAAAATAATGTTATATCTTCATAAGAGGGGGATCCCTTCCATTTATAAGCAGAAGAGGGAAACAACAAGTAAGGCCTTACAGAAAAAAAAAACACTTAGAAAAAGAAAGAAAGAAATAAGAGAAATACAAATGTCAGCAGTATTCATAATGATGATATATTGATCCTATGAATAAATGAAGCTTTTGGGTGTGTGCCTTCATGGTGGATGTCCCTTTTCACTTAAGATGATGATACATTGAAGATGCTACATCCATTTAATGGTTACCAGTCTACTCAAATGGATAATAGATAATTGTTGTTGTTTTTAAATCAAAGACAATGGATAATTGTTGTTACTATAATAGTTGAAAGAAATTCTTACAATTTTGCAGAGTTTTGAAGATGTTGGTGCACACAATATGTATATCTTAGTCCGGGCCAATTAGGGAATTATAGGTATATGCTCACACCAACTTGCATAAACTCAATCAATAATGCAAACCCTTTAACGTCACCAAACATCACCCTAGATAAAATCACCCCATTACATAACTAAAGTACTGAACCACCTCAACAACTTCCACATAGAACAACTGAATGTGTCTATCACTCATCTCGTTCCATTGACCTCCCGCACCATTATTAAGAACCATTGAGCACCAACCATAGATTACATAAGCTTCACAGTGAAGCCCTACAAGCGGAACAGCCCTAGAGAAAGCAACGAAATGTTCCATTGAACCACCAACAAGTATCGGAATATTCCACCAACAATACCTCTCAAAAAGCTTCAGTGATGACCCCCACTAGCAGATTTACCAATCAAGTCACCCAAGCATGACTTGGTAGCAGCCTTGTTCTCATCCCCCATGGCACAATAAACTCGGTCGGCCATCAAGGCAACATCGACTAAAAGATCCACATGTACTAACCAATCATTATCCGAGATAACTGCTTCAAGCTCGAACATAAACCACCGCTCAACATTACAATCACTTCAAAAGATCCATTTGAACATTTCCGGTATGCCTGTCCATCAATAAGGTAAGCACAAGATATATATGTCCAACATCATGAAATGGCGCACCTTATCCCCCCATCCCCATCCCACACTTAAAAACCGATCCAAGACAATAAAGAAGATCACAAAAGATGCAGATGATTGCAGCAGACAAACTTTGTTAGGGGTGAAAAAGTGGCAATATAAATGTACATGTAGGAGCATTCTCAACTCAAGAATCGGAAAAGTATTCCATGGTAGCCAAAAGAATTATGTTGGACATTGAACTCTTATTAATATAAACTGAACAAAATAAGAATTAATCGGCTATCATTAAACCATACTGGTCCATTAAAATAAAGAATAATTTGTTACCTGGGGAAGATCATTAGTTTCAGCAAATAAAGATTTTCCAGCTGAAATTGAATCGATGTAGCTGGTTCTAGGCGTCAATAAAGGTGATCTTGGAGTCATGCTGCCAGCAGAAGATGTGGCCATTCCCTGGTCTGATTTTGGACCAAATCGTGTCTTGCATGTAATTGAAGGGAACCCCTTCACATCATCCACATTCACAGCATTATCAGCCTCCTGCAAATAATCAAGCATATCTGCTGATTCCCGACGTGGCAAGTCAAACAATTTTGGCGATAGACCATCCATTTCTTCCGTAACACTTGAGTTAGCCTTTGTAACGTCTGGGCTGCAGACAGAATTTTGTGTTTCCAACTGGGAACATAATTCTATCAGCTTTTCAAGAGTCTCTGCGATTCTAATTAGACGCTCATCAACACTTAAACCTTTCTGGTCACATCTGTCGGCCACCGTGCAAACTTTCAAGTGTTCTTCAACGTGAGAAGTCGGAACATACTCCTCACAAATCCGACACATTATTGATGTGTCATCAGAAAAGCTTGGTTGATCTCCCCAGTAGCCCCAAGAAACTTTGTGCTGGTGCCTAGAAGCAAAAGTCTCTTTTCGACAAGCAGATTCAGAAGGACTACTAGCCGCAAGACTAGATGCTGAAACATCTTGCCTTTTTTCATCACATGCACCAATGATGGAGACAGTTTCCTTCTCACTGTTCCCACCTCGTGGATGAAAGGCCTTCCATGATGATATCTTCTCCCTTCCTAATTCTGTTTCTGAGATTTTCACAGTATCAATGTCAGGTGGAGGGAAAGATTTACCAGGCTTGATCTCATGACTTTTTCTCCAGCTTAAGATATGTTGTTCTTGGCTGTAAGATTTCCTAGATGATGCTAATTCAGTTTTATTTTTTGCCGCTTTCTTACTATCATCTCTTACCTTTCCTGATGGTTTCTCTTCAGAGAAATGCAAAACTCTTGGTTCACGACAGTCCAAAACAACCTCATCTTCAGCAAAAACACTTTCCTTGTGAAACTGAAGCAATCTAGTACATCTAGTCAGAATGAAAAGCATGCGAGTATGAAGTTTCTTCAGGACACCCATGGGTAGCAACTGTCGACGGTCGTCCAGATCCTGAACAATACCTTCACACTGCAGCCAAAAATCCCCAGGGGATGTAACAACACAACTCCTGGCTAGCAATAGCAAATCCTCCAAAGTTTCATTCCACTCTGGATGATTTTCTGCATTCTTCTCCATTATACCAACAAGCTCGCCAGCAAAAATAGCTAGATCAGAGTTCACCTCTTCCTTTGCTTTCTCAAACTTCATTTGAATAACCTTCACAATTTCCTGTTGGTAGCAATTCAGGAACAATGAGAAATGTGTTATTTTAATAATAACCAGCATATGGAAGCTCTTCAATAGAGGACAGCTAAAATTGGGGTGAAAGTCTTTTCAAAAAGAATTTGGAAGTTACAGTCAAGGATCATAGAGCATTAGAAGCACTTTATTCAACTTGAGAAACAATTACCTTTAGATTAAAGCCCCGAGGCTTCGAAAATGGATATGGTCGAACTCCTTTGGAGTTTAACTCATGAGAAAAACTTTTGATGTCTGCAGGAAATCTCTTCTTAGGAACGCTTGTAGCATCCATGATCGCTTTGAATCGTGGCGACTCTGATTCCTTCGGTGTTCCACAATCATCAAATGGAGACTATAACATATATAACTATAGTTAGTAGCATAAACCGTGAAGTTTGGCATGGGAATTGGGTTTGCAGAACTAAATTTTCCTGCAGAGTGATTTTAGAACAGTAAAGTTCCTGGTTGCACTTACTACCAGACTCACAGATTTTAGCAAAGAACATTTGTATTAAAAGTTCAGTAATGCAGAAATCCTGGTGACAGACAGCAGATGCAGAATTACCGGACTCCAAACTGAATCTATATCACAGTAACTGTGGAAGGGGAAAATAAAGTTGTATTCCATCTAACCCTAGAGCTCTCTTATATAGGAGAAAAGCTCTAAAGGTAAATTACATAAGCAGGACAATAGAAATAAACAATATGAAAAAGAAAGACAAAATAACATAAATATCTTAACACTCCCCCTCAAGCTGGAGCATATATATCTATCATACTCAGCTTGGAACAACAGTGATGAAAAGGACCTCTAACCAGAGCTTTAGTAAACATGTCTGCAATCTGGTCTCCTGATGATGCATAAGATATTGAAATAAGCCCCTTTTGGATCAAATCACGAGTGTAGTGACAGTCCACCTCAATGTGCTATGTCCTTTCATGGAATGCTTGATTATTAGCTATAAACAAGGCTGCATGATTGTCGCATTTGAGATGTATAGGAAGAGGCACTTCAATCGATAAATCGGTCAAGACAGACTTGACCCACATCATCTTCGTAGTACCTTGGGCCATTGCCCTATATTTTGATTCCGCACTAGATCGAGCAATAACAGTTTGTTTCTTACTCTTCCATGAGATTAGTGAGCTGCCAACAAACACAATGAAGCGTGAACTAGACTTCCTGTCTTTAGGACACCCAGCATAATCTGCATCTGCACACCTGTAATTGAGAGAGACGTATCTCTTCTAAACAGAAGACCTGCACCTGGAGATGACTTCAGATATCACAGGATCATGAATACCGCATTCATGTGCGCCTTCCTGGGATGCTCCATGAACTGACTTACTCTACTCACAGCAAAAGATATATCATGCCTTGTAATAGTAACATACAATAATTACCCTACCAGCTCTCTGTACCGTCTCTTGTCCACCTCCTCAGATCCATCACGGAGCTTCGCATTAGGATCCATCGGGGGAGTAGTTGGACTACATCCTGTCATACATGTCTCAGATAGAAGATCAGTAACGTACTTCCTTTGTGTCATAACCATATCCTGCTGATTTCGTGCAAACTCCAGGCCAAGGAAGTAACACAGCGTGCCAAGGTACTTTGTAACAAACTGTTGTCCAAGGAAATCCTTAGCTGCTTGAATGCCTTGTTCATCGCTGCCAGTGATAACAATGTCATCAACATAAACCAAAATGACTACAATACCTCTGGTTTCTCTTTACAAAGAGAGTATGATCTGCAGTAGATCTGACAAACCTCTTTTATTCAATCAATTCTGAGAGTCTGAAACCAAGCCTCGGACTCTGCTTAAAGCCATATATAGCCTTATGAAGACGGTACACCATACTGGACTCCCCCTCAACAGCAAACCCAGGTGACTGCTGCATGTAAACCTCTTCCTGCACATCACCATACAAGAAGGCATTCTTAACATCCAATTAGAAAAGTGCCCAGTCACGAACAACAACAACAGCAACAAGAATCCGCATGGTAGAATGGTACGCAACAGGAGAGATGGTGTCCTGATAATCCACGCATAGGTCTGGGTGAACCCACGAGCAACCAGCCTGGCCTTGTATCTGTCTATGGTACCATCAGCCCGATGCTTCACAGTAAATACCCTCTTCCTCACAACAACAGACACACCTGATGGAGCACGGGACACACTCCACGTACCTCGTGACTGTAAAGCTACCATCTCCTCCTCCATAGCCAGACGTCACTGGCTACTTTGTAGTGCCTCATGATATGAACGTAGTATCTTTATAGCAAACAACCCCACAATAAAGTACTGAAAATCCTTGGATAGACATTCCAAGGAAACATGAGAACCAATGGGGTGCATAGTGCATGCTCTTTTCTGTCTCCTAAGTGCAATAGGCATATCCAGATCCTCCGCATGAGTTACAGAAATAGTATCCGCACCCTGCACCTCAGTCTGTACATGCAAATCACCCATGCCATTAGAAGAACTCAAATGCTCAGTACATACCCTGGGCGTGCAGGATGATGGAGGAGGCGCATGAGCATGGGGCCTTCACTGGTAGACCTGTGGAAAGAAAACAGAAGACGGTGGTGGAGGTGGTGTGGTGGTGGAGGCGGTGGTGGTGGTGGAGGCGGTGGTGGTGGTGGTGGAGGTGGAGATGGAGTAGAACATGGTAGTGACGGAGGAGGAGGCATATAGATCTCTTCTCCATCCTCTGAAGGAGTAAGTCTGCCACTTGTGGGAGAAAAATACATAATAGACTCGAAGAATGTGACATCAGCACTAACATAGTATCTTCGTCGAACAGGGTCAAAACAACGACATCCCTTTTGGGCAATGGAATAGCCAACAAACACACATTTGACAGCTCTGGGAGAGAGCTTGTCAAGACCAGGAGAGAGTTGATGAACAAATGCAACATAACCAAAAACATGAGGCGTAAGCGAGAAAAGATCCATCTCGGGAAACGCAATCAAGAACGGGGTCTTCTCCCCAAGCACCGAAGAGGGCATACAATTTACCAGATAACAAGTAGTTAGAACCGCATCTCCCCAAAGGGAATGAGGAGCACGACTCTAAATCAGAAGGGTTCTGGTAACATCCAAAAGAATGCGGTGTTTCCTTTCAGTCACCACATTCTGTTGGGAAGTATATGTGCATGATGTCTGATGCACAATACCATTAGACCTTAGAAATTGAGAAAGTTGAGCATAACAAAATTCTAATGCATTATCAGAACGTATGAACTTGACTTTTGCAGAGAAAATGTTCTTTATTTCATTAATAAAAGACTGAATAACAGAACCAAGACTTGTTGTTAAGAAGAAAAACCCAAGACAAACAAGAAAACTCATCAACTGCAACAAGATAAAATATGTGTCCTTGATGATCTGGGACACGACTAGGACCCCAAATATCGAAATAGAGCAACTCAAAAAGACTATGACTACTTGGACCCCGACGACTCTGGAAAGTGGACCGATGATGCTTCCCAAGCTGGCAGGCCTCGTACTGAAAAGTGGAGCGAGGAGAAATCTGAGGAAGAACATGAATCAGCTTTTGCAGAGGAAGATGACCAAACCGCAAATGTCACATATATGGAGAAACAGATCCGGTGTGGATAGAAGAAGAGGTGCCAGCATACAGAGACTGCACAAGTCTGTAAAGGCCCCTTGCTCACAGCCAGTTCCAATCACTCTGCCCGTGAGTATGTCCTAAAACACAAGAGCAGATGAATCAAATATGGCACGACAATGTAAATGTCTAGAGATTTGACTAATTGATAATAGATTCACAGAAAAATCAGGAGCATAGAGAACATTCAGAAGCCTCAATATAGAAGTCTTGCACATCCCCCTGACCAGTGATGGGGGAATGTGTTCCATCTGCTATCACAACTGATCGTCCAGGCTGAGTAGAAAGAAAAACACTAAACAGACCTTTGTCACCACAGAGATAATGAGATGCGCCGGCCGGAATCCATAATCCATTCAGATAAGTCCGCCTTGTAGCAACTAGTAAAAGCATATTCTATACCTGATGTAGACGCAGATGCTGAGGCAGCAACCTCAGAGGATCCTGAAGGAGAGCTAGTGGATACATGCGTGTCAGGCATAATCTCTCTCAGTCGTGCTACAAGCTCGTCAAACATTTGATCAGATGCAGGAAATGAACTCCCAGTCTGTTGTGTCAACTCTATAACCCTGGCTGACGCAGGAAACCCATGCTTAGAATAGCAGGTTTCCTCAGAGTGACATGTCCTATGGCAGAAGGTGCACTGTCGACCGCAGCAGCCTCCTCCTTTGTCGCGGTTGGAACTCCCCCTGCCACGATATAATGTATGGTTTCCTCTACCACGTGACACAAATATAGCTGAAGAAATTTGTTGCTGTAAAGTACTCCTCGAGGGGATAAATAGTCTGCTCAACCTGTGATACGCCTCCTCCATAGGAGGTATGGTGGCATCAGTGAGGATGTGGGCACGAGCTGCATCATATTCTGGATCCAGGGCTGCTAGAAATACCCCATTCATCACAGAGTCTCTGTATGCCTTGAGCTGCTCTTGAGTAGCAATCAAGGGTGTGTAGCCATGTAACTTCTCGAACATACCCCTCAAAGAAGTATAGAGGGTGTGAAGAGGGTGACCTTTTGCTTCGATGTGAAGATATCATGCTGGAGCTGGAGTATCTTCGACTCATTCTTCGTCGAAGAGTATGTCGCGGCAACAATGTCCCACATAGCCTTTGCAGTAGGCTGCCTCAGTGTATCATTAGCTATCTTCGTGGATACAGTCCCAGATAGCCATACGCGAGCATACGCATCATCCGCCTCCCATGAGGTATTTCATATTTGTCCCAGTCTTGTCACACGACTCCTCTGTCGTGAGGATGTGCTTCTTGCCATTACATTGCATCAAACTCATGAACTGCATGGCCCACAGTTCATAGTTGGTTCCATCCATTTTGACAATGCGTGTCGAACCTTTGAAGGCACCCAGAAATGGGACATCCACCTTATTGTCGGGCATGATGACTACTATCTTCAAGACTGGGCTCGCAACAGTAGATCATGGCCTCAAATTTCGCCGAAATTCGACCGAATTTCGGTCGAATTTCGGTTTCGGTGGGTCACCGAAATGTGACCGAAATGGCCTATATCGGCCGAAATTTGGGGGCCTTTAGTTCAAAAAATGACCGAAATGACCGAAATTTCGGTCGAATTTCGACCGAAATTCGGCCGAAATGTCGTTTCGGTCAGTCACCGAAACGAAACCGAAATCCGACATTTAAGGCCTTGCAGTAGATACCACAACCTCTTCCATTCTTTTGGAGAGTCCTTTGGGTAACTAGGTTATTTCTAGGGTTTTACGTTATACCCTAGGTATCCAAGGATCCGCAGGAGAACTATGCGTGGAAGGCTAACTGCCTACTACACAAGGGCAGCGGCAGCGACGGCAACACGTGAGGCTGAAGATGGCGGCGAGCCCGTGAGAGCAAGGCGGCGGCGAGCCCATGAGGGCAGCGAGCCCTTGAGGGCGACGAGCCCGCGGGGAGGGAGCTAGGCGACGGCGAAACCCGCGGAGGCACGGTGGCACGTGAAGACCGTGAGGGCTAGGGTTTTGGTGGGGGTAGGACTCTAGGGCACATGCTCTGGTCTAGGACCGTGGCTCTGATACTATGTGGAAGGGGAAAATAAAGTTGTATTCCATCTAACCCTAGAGCTCTCTTATATAGGAGAAAAGCTTTAAAGGTAAATTACATAAGCAGGACAATAGAAATAAACAATATGAAAAAGAAAGACAAAATAACATAAATATTTTAACAGTAACAACGGTGTGCCACTTTTAGACGACCTATAACAAACAAAGTGCATGCACACAAGCATGCATGCATGCAAGTACATGCATATCATTAAGATGTAAACATGCACATGTATAAGCCCATTCCCATACAACTGTGTGCACTGCATATTTATGCAAAAAAAACATGCATAAGTATGCGCACAATACATTTAAGAATGCGACGGGCCATAAAATATAGAGATTCTTACATTGTGAATCCTATAAATTTTGCCAATTTCCCATTCTCTCCTATATTCTTCGTTATCCCAAAATCTCTTTAAACTTGCTTGAGTTAATCACAAGTTAATCAAACCACAACTAACTCCAAGGGTCGATTTTCCTCCCATCTCTCGCATTCCTTCTCGTCCCCTCTTCTTCATATTCCTCTCCCTTCCTCCATTACCATCTTCGGCTTTGTGTTGCCTCCGAGTGATGTTGCACCCGCAGGTGGTATTGGTGCCGTCGATGCCATGTCTCACTGCGGGACAGCAAGACTCATCTTCTTTGTCCCCAGTTGGGACCACTCCCTATGTCTTGGTAAATGTTGGAAAGGAAGGAGATGATGGTGAACATCATTGATGGAGCATGAGGTGGGCAAGCATTATCGTTGAGGAAATTGTTGTGGAGAGGGAGGCGGACATCTGTCGAGGTCCTTGGCCTTGTTCAATCGAGAGTTGGAAGGTTAGAATATGTCCAGGGTCAGTGGTTCTAAAGTGGGTTTCCACCACAAGTGGGAGGTGGCAGCGGGAGATCGACGAGGGTCATGGGGTAACGGGACGAGGTGGCCTAGTTTCACCGCAAGGGCGCCGTAGAGACTGAAGTCGATCATGACAAGGAGAAGGGATTGCATACCTTCAAGCGATGGGTGGCAACATCGAGCTGCAAGGGAGAGTTGCTCGTCGCGACGCTTCCCGCGAGTGTGAAGGGACAATGATGTTCATCAACCAACGAGGGTGCTACGACAGTGGGGAGAAGCTCATGCCAGTATTGCTCGTCATGTGCACGAGCTAGTGAGTAGAGGAGAAGAGGGAAGCGAGGGAAGAGGAAGAGGAATGACATAAGTTTGTAATTTTAGTAAACAAGGAGGGCATATTTAACATAATTTTAACAAATTATGTCAACTTTGAAGGTCGGATAGATGGGAGTTAACCACATGGGTTGTGATATAAGGGTTAGTAAGAATCAAGATTACAAGAATTCTGAGATAATTACAAAAAACACAAGTACGAGTGGGTGATTAGCAAAGTTTTTAAGGATCATAGTGTAAATATACCTAAAATATATTGAATGATTAGAACACCTATATAAATATCTATATTCAATTGAACACATATCTATATTCAATTGAACAGTCTCTTGATATAAATGCATATAAATAACACATTTAATTACATCAATAACATCACATTTACATATTTAGACATATCGGTATAACCAAGTATGTATCATATTTATGATAAAGTGATAACAATAGGTGTTTGTAATCATGTATCTTTTCACTTTCCTTTTAATATAAATATCCAGGGGCAGACACCATAGTGTATTTGCTCCTTTTAACTAAATTAATAGATGTTTGTAGCTAAGGTAATAGAAATATTCAGTTTAAATGAGGTATAATGGATTCGAGCAATTTATTTCCACGAAAAATATGATGCACAATGATTCAAATTCGATCATTCAAAAGAGAAAGAACTGTCCAAGTAAAAAAGTTCTCAGCAAACTGTTAGAAAATATAATGCGGAAGCGAATATCAGAGAAAAGAAATAAAACATTGAGGAACACGGGATTTTTACGTACAACCCTACTCCGTAAGGAGCATGATGAAACCACGGGAGAAGGCCTCAAAAGGCTATATGTTTCATTGAACTTTCTCATCCGTTACAGGAGGTCTGGGGCTTCTTATATAGACTCCACAGACCCTCCATCTCCATGTCCCACCACTGGTAGATGTGGGACTAAACAATGGATGTGGCAAATGGATCTTGGAAAGATCCATTTACCCAATCTGCATGATAAGTAACACATACTCTAACACTCCACCTCAAGCTGGAGCATACAATACTCAGCTTGATAAACAGAAAGAAATCACTCAAACTCACACTGAAAAACACTACAGACAATATCATCTCAACGCACACAACTGTCAGTTGTTGTCGAGGGTGTTGCTTCTCATGTTGTGCAGGTCTCCCATCAGAGAACTTGGTCTCTCCCATACTAGCTCAGAGAATGGGATCTCTATTCTGGAGTCCCTAAGAAACCACATGAAAATCACAGCCCACATGACATCGGGAATGGAATATCTACTCTGGAGTCCCTATGAAACCACATGAAAATTATAGCCCATGTGACATAGGGAATGGGATCTCTACTCTGGAGACCCTATGAAACCACATGAAAAATGTTGGAGTATTTGCTTGTGTACAGGATCCATTTACCCCATCCATATGTTTAGTCCCACATCTACCAGTGGTGGGACTTGGAGGCTCTGTGGAGGCTATATAAGGAGCTCCATACCTCCTGTATCCATTGAGAAAAAGGAATGCAATATCCGCCCTTTTGAGGGTTCTCCCGTGGTTTCATACCGCTCCTTATGGAGTAGGGTTCCACGTAAAAATCACGGTGTTCCATGCTTATATTTCTCTTCTTATGCTCTGATTATCATTCGCTTACGCATTTCCTATTTTCTAACACGGTATCAGAGCGGGTTCGATTCTCGGGATTTGTTCTTGAAAAATTATTTGTACGAGATTCGATTTTCTATCATTTATTTGAGATTTGTTCAAGTTCAGAGCAGGATTTAGGGTTTCGATTGAAACCCTGATGATTTGGTCAAGATCCTATTGTTCTTATTCGAGATTCAAGTTCAAGTTAGGTCAAGGCTTTAACGTTCTGTTCTGGAAGCCAGAACCCTAGTTCTTGTTCAACATGCATCGCCGCAACCCCTTCAGCAAGTCATCCAAGCCTTCGCGCAACCCCTTCAACAAGTCATCTAGGCCTTTAGAACCCTACGGGTTCCTCTCAGCCGCGGCTACGCAACACCCGAACCGCTTCAAGCGAAGCCTAGCACAGGACCTCTAGCAAGCAGCACCTAGCGCCAGGTAGTGTAACATCCCAGTGCGCGGTCCTTGCACGACCTCCCATCTAGCACGACGCCCTCTTGAGAAGCCTCCAAGCCACATCAGCAAAGCCTCACATGATTTGGCGCACCTCCAGTTGTCGGCCCTCCAGCGGTCGGCGACGAACGGCGATCTCCCTCGTGACTCCAGGATGATCCAGGAGCTCCTTTCCTGGAGCCCTTGGCGCAGGCGGTGCTGGCTTGACCACCCCCCACCTCTCCCGACCCCACATAACCTCTTACCTCCACAGACGGCGCCGCCAAGAGAAGCGGCGATGACAGCAGTGCCATCAAGTCCACGCGGAGGCTTCAAGCCTCAGGCGACAGTCCTCTGAGCCACCTGCTCCAAGCGGCGCTCCCCTCGACCCCATCTCACGCAGGCGGCGACCCTCCCCTCAACCATCAAGTAACAGCTCCACGCGCAGGCGATGCCTCCTGCCTCAATCCTCGACGGTGCATTTCTCCAAGATAGCCTCGCAGCTTCAAGCTGTGGTGGCGTGCGGACCACCCAGGCAAGGTCTTAAATGTCGGTTTCGGTCACCATTTCGGTATCGACCAAAATAGAATTTCGATGGAATTTCGGTGGAATTTCGACCGAAATTTCGGTCATTTCGGTCATTTTTTGTACTAGCAGACCCATATTTCGGTCATTTCGGTCATTTCGGTCGAATTTCGATTTCGACTGGATATCGATATTCGACAGAAATTCGAATGAATTTCGCTGAAATTTGAGGCCATGCACCCAGGCGATCTTCCAGCGGTGTCGCGGCATCACAGGATCCCCCTCTCCATCGAGAACTCCTCAGCGACCGCAATGGCGGCATAGGGAACATCTCGCGCAGGGGCGGCGGGCGTTAGCGAGAGGGGTTCCCACGATGGAACCCTAGGGCAGAGGGTCCTATTTATTAAAAAAATCATTAGTCTGCTATTGAGCCCATGTGGGTTGATGATTGTAAAAAAAAGGGAAGACGGCATTTATTAAAAAAAATTGGACAGACCAAGGGAGCTGATTAAAAAAATGAGAAGAGACGAATACATAAGAAAAGTCGTACGCATACAATTTATTTTTAAAAAATGATGATTTGAAAAGCCGATAAAAATTGAAACGGCTTTAAAAGAAAATGTTTCGAAAAAAATTGATTTGCAAAAAAAGATGAGATGAAAAGCCGTAACAAAATGTCAAAGGCTTATTAAAAAAAGAGATAGAGATTTTGACGGCTATTAAGTGTGAGAAGGAAAAAATCGAAATTTGAAATGGCTTGAACAAAAAAACAAGGCGGCTATTTAAAAAATTTGACGCAAAGCCGCAAGTTTATGTTCTCCACACTATCTTGTCTTCTCCCAACTTTGTCGATGTTTCTGTATTCCGACAAGTATGGGAGAAAGGGGGAGTATTGTGTAGAGTCAAGGGCTTCTTCAGATGTCATATTCTTCAGACCAACCAGTTGTTCAGACTCTACAGTTTTGCAGATGAAGATTCTCCATGCGCAGTTTCAGAATCGAGGTTCAGATTTCGAGTCCACAATTTGATGCGTAGTTGTTCAGACTCGACGATTGGTTCTGAGTCTTCAGTTTCAGACACGCTCAAGTATGTGGTTTTTTCATATGTGCACATGTTTGCCATCTTTTGTGTGGCATCATTCTTGTTTTCGGCCAGAGATTTTATGTGAGCCGTAGGGACTCCAAAGTAGAGGACCATTCCCTGTGCCATGTTGGCAAGGGGTTTCATGTGGTATCATAGGGACTCCAGAGTAGAGTATCATTCTCTGTGCCAGATGGAAGAGACCCAGTTCTCCAACGAGGAGACTATTTCAAACTACATTCTCCAGCGACCGTGGACTCCGACGAGGATTGCACTTCCATGGCCCTTTTCAGTTCAGCCCTTTTTAGAGATGGAGCAGTTGTCCACATGTTGTTGCGGGCCAGAGAACTCCTACGAGGAGAGTCATTTCCAATTGCAGTGACTCTGACAGGCGCAGTACATAGCACATGCTATCCGACGAGGAGATTCAGTTGACTCACACTCCAGCCGTCCGACCTCCTCACATGCACGGCATGAGAAGCAACGTCCTCGACAGCAGCCGACAGTTGTGCACGTTGAATTGATATTGTCTGTAGTGTCATGTATTGTGAATTGAGTTTCTTTATGTTTGTCCAAGCCGAGCATTGCATGCTCCAGCTTGAGGGGGAGTGTTGCAATATTTGGTTGTATGCCATATGAGTTGTAGGAGGGTAAATGGATCTCTCCAGGATCCATTTACCCCATCCAGATGTTTAGTCCCACATCTACCAGTAGTGGGACTTGGAGGCTCTGTGGAGGCTATATAAGGAGCTCCAGACCTCCCGTATCCATTGAGAAAAAGGAATGCAAAATCTGCCCCTTTAAGGGCTTCTCCCGTGGTTTCATCCCGCTCCTTAGGGAATAGGGTTCCACATAAAAAACAAGGTGTTCCATGTCTGTATTTCTGTTCTTATGCTATGTTTATCATTCGCTTCTGCATTTCGTATTTTCTAACAGAAACCATATCCCAAATGGCATAGGAAATGGGATCTCTACTCTAGAGTCCCTATCGAACACATGAAAACTTTAACCAAAATAAAAGATAGGGACAACTGAAAAAGTGATGGCAAACATGTGCACATCAAACTGAAGACTCGAAAACATCTGAATGTCGAGTCTGATCATCTGTAGAGTCTGGAAAATCTGGTTCGCCTGTAGTCTGGAGAATCTGAAAATGCGGCCTATAGAACTCTACACAATACTCCCCCTTTCTCCCATACTTGTCGGAAAACAATGGCATCGACAAAGTTGGGAGAAGACAATAAAATGGGGAGAAACATGAATCAAATACGTCGCCTCAATTTCTAAGCTTTTCTTCTCAAAAAAAATCAAATCATTTTTTTCCTTTGGCTATTTCATTCATATTTTTAAAGCCTTCACATTTTTTCAAATAAGCCACTCATTTCATTTTTCAGCCTTTTTTTAATCAATTTTTCTCGTACGAGCTTTTTTGTACGATCCTTTTAAAAAAATATCTCAGCCCAAAAATGGCCCAACCCTCTTTTTTTAACTAACAGCTCACCACTTCTTTTTCTCATTTGGCCCACTTGGGCTCTTATAATAGCTGAAGCCCACTTGGCCTGGAATTTGCGGCAACTTTTTTTAAAGAACCTCGGGCCTTTCCCATCGTGGGAATCCTCCTTCGAAGACTCTTACCCCTGATGGGGCTTCTTCTATTGCCGCTGCCAGCGAGCGGATCGAGTTGTTGAAGGAGGGTGCGATCGGAGGGCGGCGCGATGGCGGCTTCGCTTGGAACTGGTCGCGCCTGGATTCGCGCGAAAGAGAGGAGAATGAGGTAACGTCGCCATGTGAAGAATGCCTAGGAGTCAAGGGGTTGCCTGGAGCAAGGACGATGCGGTTCGCACGGAGGGCTCCGTGGCCATGGGAGAAGAGCGTCGTCGCCAAGGGTCTGTTGCTATGCTTGGAGGTCGCAAAAGGGAGGTTGCGCCTGGAGGGGCCTCCGCTTGGAGATGGGGTAGAAGTGCAGCAACGAAGCAGGAACCTACTGGGATGTGCCTTGGATTGCAACGTCGCCATGAGAGATAAGGCCGACGTCACTGGAACATCGCGCGGCCTGGAATGCCCCGCCCGCGCGAGTTGCTTCTGATGTGAGCACTAGGGTCTTGCATAGGAGTGGTCGCGGCCTGGAGATCTATAGGACAGGGGCTTCATGTATCTTCGAGAAAAATCAGATTAGGGTTTCCAAAAAAACTTGATGTTCTTGCTGATCTTCTACACATGAAAAGATTGCAGAAGAGAATAATACTCTTCATCATAATAATTTCTAAGAACAATGGAAGAATCAACTCTTGACCAAAACATGAATTAGGGTTTCACGAAACCCCAAAATTGAAACACAAACTCGACTGATCCTAAAAAATCTTCAAGAATAAATCTCCAAATACAACCAAGAATGGCATGCCATGATACCATGTTAGAAAATATAATGCGGAAGCGAATATCAGAGAAAAGAAATAAAACATTGAGGAACGCGAGATTTTTACGTGGAACCCTACTCCCTAAGAAGCAGGATGAAACCACGGGAGAAGGCCCCAAAGAGTCATATGTTTCATTGAACATTCTCATCTGTTATACGAGGTCTGAGACTTCTTATATAGCCTCCACAGACCCTCCAAATCCCACCACTGGAAGATGTGAGACTAAACAATGGATGTAGAAAATGGATCTTGGAAGGATCCATTTACCCATCTTACATGATAAGTAATGCATACTCTAACACAAACACTTTCCAACCAACTGCTAAAAAACAGATAATTCAAATTGGAAAGAAACGTCCAAACAACGCAAACCAATCAATCAACTCTAGCTAATTTATCCCAGATTATGATAAAACAGCACCATCAATCCATATAGTGCAATACCAAACAACTGTGTTGCTCAAAGGACAAAAATCTAAATCAAATATATATTAAGCAATATACTTCTTTATTATCACGAGAAAATGTGAAAATAAGGGGCATGAAAAGTTAAACTACGCATTTAGGAGACAGGAAAATAAAAGTGTCATTTACATGAGAGAAAATAATATTTTTAGAAGAAAGAGGATTTTCCTTCTCCTTTCTGTCGAAAAGAAGCCTCATCGCAGGCTAGAAGTTAACCAACTAAAATATATTATTAATAATTTAACAAAATTATACCACTGATATGACAACTAAGAGGACTTTTGAAATTTAATATGTGATAGGCAATATTGTGCACAAATAATTAAAGGAAAGTGTGTGAGAAACAAAGAGGTTTAAAATGGGTTATGATAAGTTCGGTGATTTTGGGAATGAATATAAGTGTGACTGCTACATAAGCATCCTAAGATAGATGGTCTGGATAAAAGAACAAAACTAGACTTTTGGGAGTAGTTGGACAACTTTCTTAAAGTATTCCCGCAAAAAACTAGTTTATGTAAAGCATTGCATGAAGGTGTGGAGAAGATGTTTTGGAGTTCTCAATTGAACATGGTGATCAGAGTCTTGATGCATATTTTTATTTTTAGCTTGTGGAAAATGATAAGTGGATACAATAAATAAGAATGAGTAAGATAAATATGAGGAACAAGGAAGATTTTACGAGGAATCTTGCTCCCTAAGGAGCGGGATGAAACCACAGAAGAACGCCTCAAAGGGAGGATTCTTGTATTTCATTTTCTATCAATGAGTGCAATGAGTGCAGGGATGCGAGGCTCATTATACAGCCCCACTGACTCCTCCAGAGTCCCACTAATAGACGATGTGTGATTGTTCTCATGATGTGGTAATTGGATCATGGAAAGGTCCAATTACCCACATAGGTCATTCTTCAACACTCCCCCTCAAGCTGGAGCATGCAATACTCGGATTGGACAAAAAGAAAGAAGACACAAAATCAGTTGATGAAAATACATGACATTGCGCATCATAACGACTCAGTGTATCCACAACCGGTTGTCATTAAGGAGGGTTCTTCGTATGTCATGATGGTGAGGATGAACTAGAGGTCTGATCGATGTAATGAGTCGCTTATGTTGTCGAAAAATCAGTATGGTCGGCGCGTCACCTATGGGGGAATAGGTCATCTATAAACTTTTTCTTCATGACGTGGGAATATCCATACAAAGGTCTCCGAATGCGAGTCTCTCTCTTGGGAGCTCGAAGTGTGTTCGCTATCTTGGGAATCTCAGAAGGATCTCGTACTAGACAATCATTGGAGTCCTCATTGCCTGCATTGAGTTGTTCTCGGTATAGAATCTCTTAAAATCATGAATCTATGAATCTCACGTACTCTCTCACTCCCCCTTTCTCCTATATTTATCGGAATTTGGAGAGGTACTCGACAAAGTTGGGAGAACAAATGAAGGGAGACAACAAAACTTCATCATGTTCATTTTCTTCACTTTTTAAATGTTTTTTTGTGTTTCTTTTTTCATAGATACCATTCCTTTTTGTAGTCGTCTTTCCATTCCTTCGGCTATTTTCTTCTCTGGTTTTTCCGGTTGTCTTCCCTCTTTTCCTTTCGACTTTTCTATTTTTTCAATCGGTCTCCATTTTTTGCAAAGCTCCTCTCTCTTTTTAAATACAAAAGAATAGAGTAATGGGCCCAATAACCCCCTTTTTCCTTGTTTTAAAACAATGGCACGTTTCTTTCCCCCTAATTTTCCTTTTTCTGCAATAACCATCAAAGATAAATGGTCATCAACAGCAACCAGATAAAAACGATGTCCAAGGTGATAAGGGACACGACTCGAACCCCAGATATCTAAGTGAAGGAGTTCAAACAACTGAGAACTGCTTCGACTCTGATAAGACGAAAAAGAAGAACGGTAACGCTACCCAAGCTGACAAGCCTAACACTGGAAGGAAGATCGTATGGAGATCTGTGGGAGGACATGACACAGATTATGCAGAGGAAGGTGGCCAAACGAAGGTGCCACAGGTACAGTGAGACTAGTCTAGTAGGAATAGCAAAGGCACTAGCATGAAGAGGTTGGACCTGTATGTAAAGCCCTCGTTGCTCATGACCACTTCCAATCACCCTACTTGTGAATATGTCCTGAAACACAAGAGAAGAGGGGTCAAAAATGACATGACAATGCAGATCTTTTGTAATCTGACTAATAGAAAGCAAGTTCATCTGAAAATCAGGAGTATATAAAACATTCTGCAAGCGCATAGATGGCGTCAAATGCACCTCGCCATATCCTGTGATGGCTACGTGAAAACCATTTGCAATGACGACCCATCTACCATGGAGTATAGACATGTAAGACCTAAACTGAGCTCTGTCTCCACACAGATAGTGAGAAGCACCAAAGTCCATATCCACTATGTCATATCTGCACTGCTACAACTAGTAAAAGTATATGCAATACATTAGGAGCTCGAAGAGGTTCTAGCTGCAGCTGTAGTATATGTGGATCCTGTAGTGGTAGTGTCGGCAACTGGAGTCATGATCTCCCATATACGAGACATGATGTCGTGAAGTCATGGATCTGCATGAGGAGTTGTAGTGTCTAAAGGCACAATCTGCTCTGCCACTCGAGCAGATGTGGGGTATCCAAGTTTCTGGTAGAATCTATCCTCAAAGTATCAGGGACGATGACAGTAGGTGCATGGACCGCGCTGATGTCCACCACCTCTACCACGGAATCACGTCCTCTTAACTGAGTATAACCTCCTCTGTCGCGAGAAGCATCTATCCCTGAGGAAGGTTGTGTGGTGACAACATGTGTAATAAGAAGCTTGTTGAGACGACTGTAAGCCTCCACCATGGGAGGTATGATCGGCCCAGTAAGGAGTTGTTCTCGTGCTACCCCATACTTTGGGATAATCGCAGCCAAGAAAACCCCAACCATCATGGAGTTCCTATATGCCATTTGATGCTCTGAGGAGGTCTTAATCAGCATGAAACTGTGAAGCTTCTCGAACAAGCCACGAAGCGAGGAGGAGAACGTGTGCAGTGGACGGTCATTCTATTTTGCCTTGTATATATCAAACTAAAGCTGAAGAATCTTGGTCTCGTTTTTTGCTTAAGCATAAGTGGATGCCAGAATATTCCATATCGCCTTGGCGGTAGGCTGGTTCACAATATCATTGGCTATCTCTATGGTGAGGGTCCCATAGAGCCAAATACGTGCATACGTGAAGCATTGTCCCTAGTCTTGTCCGTCAATCTGACTTTGTCAGAATATGCTCCCCGTTGTTGCATTGCAGAAGGGTCAGAAACTGCAAAGACCCCAACTCATAATTGGTCTCATCCATCTTCATGATGGAAGACGAGCCCTTGAAGGCACCGGATGAAGAGAATGCCGAAAAACAGAACTCGACTGGGGAAGTAGACCGAATCGAGCAAGTCTATACGATCATATGAAAGATTGGTTGTACGTGTAGACTCATACTTTTTTTGAAGAAAGAAGTATGAGTCTACACGTGTAGACTCATACAACCATCACCATTACTCTTCAAGCCGTATTAGGGCCGAAAAACGATATTTATAGTTTTTCTGGTCAAAATCAAACCAAGTCAGAGTGCAGTTTGGTCACTGAGGGGAGAATAAACATCCATGTGGGTCGAAAAAGGTCTCGTCGTAGCTCGCGGATGATTCCGCAAGGGTCGACGGCACGCGTAGGGCCGGGAAGGCCCCTACAGATGGTTGGGGCCGCTGTACAGTGGCACGTACGGAAGGGAAAGGCACGACAATGGTCCAGCGGAAAGAGATGGATAGGCGGCGATGTGGGGAGGGGGGGGTCGACAGGTGAGGTCTAGGGCATCGTAGGGTAAAAGAACTCCGGTCTAGGGTCATCGTTCTGATACCATGTGGAGAGAAAAGAATGAATTATTTATTCAGGAAGCCTTATGGTTCTCTTATATATGAGAATAACCTATTAGGCAAATTACATGAAGAAGACAAATAAATAAATCATACATAAAAAACAGAAAGGTAACTAATATCTCAACAAAGAATATATAGAAATGTTTTAGGTGGCCATCTTCTCGACAGCCTACCCATATTCCTTTCAAAAAAAGTTCACTTCTATGAACTATGATTTTCAGCTAGAGTCGGCAAGGGCTTGTTCAATCTGTTCAAGTTGTGTATAAGCAATAACAAAAATTGACTTTCGGTAATACGACCACCAAGATTAAACATCATGGATCCAAAAACCCTATAAACACATAATCATGCAAAGGAAGACTGTGGACATATAAAGAGATCCATCGCATATATTTTCATGGAAGTTTATGGCGTAATTTACTTTCACTGTGAACAGATCAACTCTCTCGAACAAGTAGGCATAGACTTCTGCATGGACCACATGAAACACAGTCCACGGAAGAGTGTATGTGTGTGCCCTCTTTCACAACAAATATTACTCTGAATAATCATTTAAATTAGAACACAGCATGTAATACAGAAGAATCAACAAAGAAAAGAGACTGATGTGCACTTCACATTTGAATCGGTTCTTAGCCTTGATGGAAGTATGCAAGGGGTCTGCAAGCCAGGCATCAAAAGAACATTTGATCACAACTGAAGATGCATAGATCATGTATCATGTACACACGACGAATCAAACTAGATGTTATAATAGTGATTCCTCTGAACCTCCAATCCTGATAGTGTATGAAGCATGTGACCCACATTTTGGATAATATGAGCATGATGCAGAATGTTTAGAACATGGAAGGCCGTATCGGCGATATATCGACGATATATCGCCGATATATCGGTTTCGAGAGGGTAGGGGTTTCGATATTACCAGTATCTCCCTCTACAGGGATATCGGCGATATATCGACGATATATCGCCGTATCGGCTCATATCGGTCAAAAATGGCTGGATTCTGTAGAAAAAATACAGGATACCGATCGATATCATCGATATTTCGCCGATATCTCTATATATCAATGCTATTATTCATGCAAGATTGATTCAACTACTTATCTATCTACACCCAGTATTAAAACACATATTTCTAGCTATACCTAGTATTAAAACACATAATGGTTTAATATATTTTGTTTCGGGTCGGGGGCGCTGCCCCCGCACCCCCGCAGGGGGGGGCAACCTGGGCTCCCCCAGCCTCCCCAGGCTCGCTGACCGGGCAGCGAGACCCCCGTACTAGTAGGGTATGGTGCGACATGAGGGTGCATACAATGGTTCTTCAACTTGGTGTATGCTTACAAGTTGTTCCTGCTGTAAGACTTGAATGAAATCGATTTCCAATATCTATAAGTCAATTCTTCAAAAACAAAATATCTATAAGTCAAGAATCAAACATTAATATCGATATGTTCAAAATGATCGATATATGCGATATAGGATTCATAGATTGATCGATATGTGTAATCTAAGAGTATATTTGTAAGCTATTTAGTGATCTAAGAACTTGGATGAACTCCATTTTCAATATATATAGGTCAACTACTAACAGTACCAGCGATATGTTCGATATGATCGATATGTTCAATATAAGGATCATAGTCTTCACAAATGATCTATGTGTGTCATCTAAGTGTATATATGTAAGTTGTTTAATGTTATAAGAACTTGAATGGAATCCATTTCCAATATCTAAAGGTCAGGAATAAACATTAACAGCGATATGTTCCATATGATGATCGATATATGCGATATATGGTCTATAAATGACCGATATATGTGATATATGTGTGTATTTGTAGGTTATTTGTTGTTCTAATATCTTGGATGATTTTAATTTCTGAAAAATGGCAAAAAATAGCTTTTTTGAGCCATTTTCGACATTTCCACCGATATCGTCGAAATGTCCACCGATATCGTCGATACATCAACGATATATCCCGATATATCCATTTCCGGGCGGACCGAAACAATATCGATATCGATACGGCCTTCCATGGTTTAGAGTTGTAGCGTTTAAAATCATGACAACACGAGCGAAATTGTGTGCATACTTGTGATATACCTTCGCATAGAGAAGAGTATCAAATGGAGGAATTACAAAGAAATGTAAAAACACAGAGATAGCTACAAGAGTATATTATTCTGATAGAAATGACATAGAGAATAGAAAAGAAACCTCTGCCTGAGGAATAAATGTATCCATTTTTTTTGACCCCCCAGATTGCATCCATGAAGAACTACTCAGCGCTGGAAGAGTAACACAGATAAGTTAGTCATAGCATCGCTGAACAACCCAGCATGATAATATAGAAAAGAAACTAAAAAAGGCACAAATTGCAAGACCACTGAAATGAGCATCACATCTACGAAGAAAAGCACAAACACTGACATAAAAATCTGTAAATGATATATAGTCAAAGGAGGAATTCAAAGAGTAAGACAACACTGCAGTTTTTTTTCAGATAACAACTGTGTAATAATAGATAAAGTCTATTTCAACGCATATCGTTGTGTTTTTCTTACTGGAAGATCCACTTGGTATTGCTTCACATTTCACAAGTTACAACTACAGTTTATCACATTTCAAAGAGTAATACAACACTGCAATTTTTTCAGATAACAACTGTGTAATAATAGATGAAGTCTATTTCAACGGATATCGTTGTGTTTTTCTTACTGGAAGATCCACTTGGTATTGCTTCACATTTCACAAGTTACAACTACAACTGAAATGTACATGATTGGCATTTGTTGGAGGAAAAGCATTACTTCCATTAGAAGTAGGGGTGCTAATCGAATCGAACACCTTCGAATCCACTAGGATTCTGATTCAATTCATTATAAAAGTTTCAAATCCGAACTTGAATAGAATTTCAAATAAACTTACTAGCTTAAATTCAGATTCAATTCATTTTGAATTTCGAATATTCAAATTTGATTCAATTCATTTTGAATTTCGAATAAACTTACTAGCTTAAATTCAGATTCAAATTTCAGTGTATAAATAATATTTTATGAAGACTAATATAATATAAATAGTTTATTATATAATTCTAATTTTGAATGTATCTTACTAAAATAAGTTGAAAAAAAAACTATAAAATCAAGGAAAATATCAAACTAATACAATACAATGAATAAAAGTACCTAATTTTTACAATTATTATATGTCTTTTAAAATTTAAATATACTATTTTTCTATGATGAAGAAATGCATAAATACAATATAATTATATGAGCCTCTCAAAGAGATAGAATATCATAGACGAAAAATCTTAACACATTATAATTACCATTGCATGTTAAAGCAAGACAAAATCAAACTTATACAGAAAGTTGATACAAGTTAACATTATTATTTAAAATATTGGAAATAGTAAAAAACAACCTAGAAAGATAAAGCCTCTTCATTAAGCGTGGGGATCTTCAATATAATAAACTAAGCCATGAATATGAAATATACAAATTTTTGATGTACAAAGGAACAACTTACATTATGGTGATAAGAACTTGTATATTACTCATGTGATAATAAATGTCACTTGACAATGATAATCATCATGGATTGCCATATGTTAGAGTAATCGATACTCTGATGTGTTATTCCATAGAGCCCTCGGGTCTCTTATATAGAGAGAAAACCCTTGGGTAAATTACATAGACGTACGTTATATAAATAGGAAATACAGAACAGTACATCATAACATAATATAACCTCTACACTCCCCCTCAAGATGGAGCATAGATATCTATCATGCTCAGCTTGGAAGAACATCTCTGGAAAGGTCCTCTGAGCAATGGCTTGGTGAATATATCAGCAGTCTGATCCTCTGAACTGACATGAGAAGTAGATATGAAGCCCTTCTGAATCATGTCTCAAGTATAATGACAATCCACCTCGATGTGCTTTGTCCTCTCATGGAGGGCCGGATTATTGGCAATAAACAATGCTGCCTGATTGTCACATTGGAGATTCATAGGCAAGGAGACATCTACATTCAAATCTTCTAAGACTGCTCTAACCCACATCATCTCTGCGCTTGCTTGTGCCATGGCTCTGTACTCGGATTCAGCACTGGTGCTCGCCACAACAGTCTGTTTCTTGCTTTTCCAAGAAACCAAAGAGCTTCCTATGAAGATAGCAAATCCAGAAGTAGATTTACGATCTCTTGGACATCGTGCATAGTCTGCATCTGCACAAGCTGAAATAGACATATCTGTATCTTTCTTGAATAGCAGCCCTGTGCCTGGGAAGGACTTCAGATATCTCAATATCATATACAAGGCATCCATATGAACTTGCCTAGGCTGCTCCATAAATTGGCTCACCCGGTTTACTGCAAATGCAATATCCGGTCGAGTTATAGTAATGTATAAGAGCTTACCCACCATCTCTCTGTACCTTCTTTTGTCCACCTCTTCGGTATCATCATCGTACAGCTTCATGCTTGGGTCCATAGGTGTGCTTGACGGTCTGCATCCAATCATTCCTGTTTCAACCTAGCAAGTCTGTGACATATTTTCTTTGAGTCATTACCATCCCTTGTGCATTTCTGCAAACTCTATCCCCAGAAAATATCGTATCGTGCCCAGATCCTTCGTAATAAACTGGCTTCCCAACAGGGATTTGGTTATCTCAATTCACTGAGCATCATCTCCTGTAACCAAGATGTCATCAACATATATCATGACAACAATTGTACCTCTAGGGGTCTTCTGGATGAACAGTGAATGGTCCGCATTTGATCTTCTGAACCCCTGTCGTTCAATTAGCTGGGAAAGCTTCTGGAACCAGGCTCGGGGACTCTGCTTGAGGCCGTAGATAGCCTTATGAAGTCTGCACACCATCTGAGTCTCCCCCTCAGCAGCAAACCCTGGTGGTTGCTGCATGTAGACTTCCTCCTGTAGGTCACCATACAAGAAAGCATTCTTGACATCAAGCTGAAAAATGGTCCAATTATGTACCACAGCAACAGATAGTAGGATACGAAGAGTAGAGTGTCGAGCCACCGGTGAAAAAGTATCCAAATAATCTACCCCCATAAGTTTGGGTAAATCCACGTGCAACAAGTCTGGCCTTGTATCTGTCAAGACGTCCATCTGCGTGATATTTCACCGTAAACACCCACTTGCAGCTCACCACGGATGCACCCGGAGGAATGGGAACTAGAGACCAAGTCCCTCGAGACTGTAAGGCACGCATCTCCTCCTCCATAGCTAGCCGCCAGCAATCAATCTTCATGGCTTCTTGGTAGGTCCGTGGAATGTCAACGGATGAGACAGCAGCTGCAAATTTCTGGAAATTCCCATTGAGACGATGAAATGAGACCTGGGAGGCAAGAGGATATGAGGCACATTTTCTTCTCTGCTTTCTTTGAGCAATAGGCCGATCAAGATTATCTATCACTGTGGTGACTGGCGGCTCCTCCTGTAGCAAAGGCTCCTGCATCGGTGCATTATCTAACCCATCATTAGTGATAACATCAGAACATACCTGAGGCGTGCTGGATGGTTGACATGTGGGCCTGTCCGCCTTGTATAGAACTTAGGAAATGGTACAATTGGAGGTGGTGGTGGTGGTGGTGTTGTAATGGAATGACCCAGGCTTGGAGGTGGAGGGACATAGATATTAGAATCCGTGGGTGTAGAGGAGACCAATCTGTCACCTGCAGGGGAGAAGTACATGACTGGTTCGAAAAAGGTAACATCAGCACTCACATAGTACTTGTCATGAACAGGGTCATAGCAACGATATCCTTTCTGTGTCCTGGAGTAGCCCACAAAAACACACTTGATAGCCCTAGGAGAGAGCTTATCAAGCCCTGGAGATAACCTGTGGGACAAATGCAACAGTGCCAAAGACCCGAGGTGTAAGTGTAAACAAGTCTCTGTCAGGAAAAATGAACAGAGATAGGAGACTTTTTCCCCAAGAATAGTCGCAGGCATGCGGTTAACCAGATAGCATGTTGTAAGTATAGCATCTCCCCAAAAGGCTAATGGGGCACAGCTCTGAATAAGTAATGTGCGAGCAATGTCAAGAAAGTGTCGATGCTTCCGTTCGGCAACACCATTTTGTTGAGATGTGTATGCACATGTGGTTTGGTGGATAATGCCTTTAGAAGAAAGAAAGTGAGCAAGGGAACGAGTGCAGAATTCCAAAGTATTGTCAGTACGCACATACTTAACGGTAGATGAAAAAACATTTTGAACTTCATTGACAAGATTTTGAATAACACTTCCTGCTTCTGATTTATTTTTTAAGAAGAAAAAGTCCAGGACACTCTAGAAAAATCATCAACCACAACTAAATAGAACCTGTGCCCCTGATGATCTGGGACACGACTGGGACCCCAAATATCTATGTGAAATAACTCAAAAGGGTAGCGACTGCTCCGACTCTGACGACTGGGAAGCTGGACCGATGGTGCTTCCCTAACTGACATGCTTCACAACGAAATGACGAACTCGGAGAGATCTGAGGCAGGAGGTGACGCATTTTCTGTAGCGGCAGGTGACCAAACCGAAGATGCCAGGTATATGGAGAGACGGAGCCCTGGGAATGCAGTGAGACGCCAGCATAAGAGTTCCGTACAAGACGATAGAGCCTGTTGTGCTCAGAACCACAGCCAATCACCCTGCCCGTTAGTATGTCCTGAAAAATGACAGACGATGGGTCAAAAATAGCTCGACAGTGCAAATCTCGTGTAATCTGACTAATGGATAGAGAATTCATAGAGAATTCTGGTGCATGTAGAACATTCTGTAAGTGCATAGAGGGGCAGCAAAGCCGTCTCCCCCCTGACCGATGATAGGGGAATGACTGCCATCAGCAATGAGTACAGAGCGACCAGGCTGAACAGCTCTATAGGACTGCAGAATATCTCTCTCACGACAGAGATGATGGGTGGCTCCAGAATCAACAATCCATCCTGTGAGATCATGGTTATGATATGAGACTGAAGGACTACCTGAGGCACTGGCTGAAGCAGATGTACTAGCAGACGCCGAAGCCGCAACATCAGAAGCGTCAGCACCCTCTGACGATGACTGTGGCATGATATCACGAAGCCGTGCCACTAACTCCTCGAACCTGTGATCTGGAGTAGATGCTGGTGGACCCCTGGACATGATCAGCGACACGTGCAGAAGGAGGGAAGCCATGCTTGGAATAGTACATATCCTCCGAATGACCAGTACGACGACAGAATGAGCACGTAGACCATACGCGACCTCCGCGGCCACGTCCACCACTTCCTCTTCCACGAAATGAGGACGAACTACCTCGTCCTCTGGAAACTGCCATTGCCGAGTGAGGTGGAGTCGCCGTATTCGATGGAACAGGTACACGACTGAGCCTCCTGTATACTTCTTCCATCGGTGGAATGGTGGCATCGGCAAGGATCTGAGAGCATGCTGCCTCGTACTCAGGGTCAAGGGCAGCAAGTAATACGCCAACCATAGTGGCGTTGCGGAACGTCTTCTGCTGTTCCGGCGTGGCTGTGAGTGGGATTGTGCTATAGAGTTTCTCGAACATTCCACGAAGCGACGTGTACAAGGAATGAAGAGGCCTCCCATTTTGCTTCGTGGTAAAGATATCATGCTGCAACTGTAGCATCTTTGTCTCGTTTCCGTACCTGAGAGTACGTCGTGGCCAGAATATCCCACATCGCCTTGGCGGTGGGCTGATGGAGGACATCATTTGCTATCTCCGTCGTGAGCGTTCCTGACAGCCAAACTTTGGCATACGCGTCATCAGCCTCCCATGAGGCATATATTTCCCGTCTTCTCCGGCGGTTCATCTTCGGTAAAAATATGCTTCTTACCACATGACTTCATAAGACTGAGGAACTGCATAGCCCACAGTTCGTAGTTCGTCCCGTCCATTTTGACGATTGGTGCCGAACCTTTAAAGGCACCTATGGCGGGCATATCGACCTTTTGTTCGGACATACTGCCGGAGAAGAACAACTAGGGATGATAGACCAAGAAAGTGTTGTCTACCAAGACCTTTGAGGATTCAAGTGCATATGTAGACATTATGCACTTGAACCCATCATCTATCCGAGACCGACCGAAGGAGAGGCGCCCTGGTGACGAGTAGAGGTTGTGGAAGCCTCTACGGAAGAGAGAGGCGGCGGCTGGGGGTCCCGGCGGCGAGGCTGGAAACGGCTGCCGGGGCCGGGGACGGCGGGGGGGAACCGGCGGGGGGGCGGGGGCCTGGATGGGGTGGCGAGGGGCCCCGCTGGAGGGCTGGAGTGGCCGGCTGGAGTGGCTGGAGGGGCCGGCTGGGCTGGCGGTGGCGGGAGGGGGTGGAGGGGGGGGAGGGGGGCGGGTGGAGAAAACCCTAGGGTTAGGGTTTTGGCTTTGATACCATGTTAGAGTAATCGATACTCTGATGTGTTATTCCATAGAGCCCTCGGGTCTCTTATATAGAGAGAAAACCATTGGGTAAATTACATAGACGTACGTTATATAAATAGGAAATACAGAACAGTACATCATAACATAATATAACCTCTACACCATACGAGGAAAATCAAAACAACAAAAAAACAAATGAGATGTATCTAGATAAATTTCGAATCACGACAATTTTTTTTGACATGAAAGAAGGGTGTGCTCCCGAGTCGGGAGTCACTGCTGATTGCATTAACATTCGGAAACAAGAGTCACATTATGAGGAGGCCCAAAAATTATACATGACCTTGAAGTGAGAGACAACATTGTCAGAGTAGAACCTCTGATCCGCCCCAATCAAAGGGCCCACAACACCGCAAACGGTTTTGGAGCAATTATCTGACGAACCCATGCTGACAGGGCAGATCGATCTCCAGAATGGGTCAGACCCAGTGGTCTCAACCCAAGTGACCTTTGTGTACTTCCAAAACCTGTCTTGACGTCGCGCATCCAAAAAACAAATGATCTGCATCTTCCACCGAGTCCTCACATCTGTCACACAACGTGTCGTCGATGCCAAACAATCTTCCCCTCCTTACCTTATCGCATATCCAGTTTCTTCTGAAGCACTGTAGAGGTTTGCGTTATTTTATGTTGTACCGTTACGTATTTCTTATTTATCTCATGTACATCTATGTAATTTACCCAAGGGTTTCCTCTCTATATAAGAGACCCTAGGGCTCTATGGAATAAACATAACAGAGTATTCTTTGCTCTAACATGGTATCAGAGCCAAAACCCTAAACTAGGGTTTCTCCACCCCCTCCCCCCCGCTGCCCGCCACCCCCCTCTCTCTCTCTTCCGTCGCCACCTCCTCTCCCGCCGGCGCCTCACCCCCGCTGCCACCTCCTTTCCCGCCGACGCATCCCCTCCCGTGGCCTCCTTCTCGCCGAGGCCTTCCCCCCGCCGCCGCCGAAGACCAGCCCTCTCTCCCGGGCTCCCTCGTTCGTCAACCAGCCCCTACTACTTCATGGATTCAAGTGCATCAAGTCTACATATGCACTTGAATCCAATCAGGTCATTGTAGACACCAGTCCCTTTGTCTATCAATCCTAGGTCTTCTTCTCCGGCATCATGTCAGAACAAAAGGTGGATATGCCCTCCATAGGTGCCTTCAAAGGGTCGGCGCCAATAGTCAAAATGGATGGGACCAACTACGAGCTCTGGGCGATGCAGTTTCTCAGCCTAATGAAGTCATGTGGTAAGAAAAACATTCTTACCGAAGATGAGCCGGCAGAGAAGACAGGAATATATGCCTCCTGGGAGGCTGATGATGCCAAAGCCAAAGTCTGGCTATCGGGGACGCTTTCGATGGAGATTGCCAACGATGTCCTCCATCAGCCCACCGCCAAGGCGATGCGGGATATTCTGGCTACGATCTATTCTCAAGTACGGAACGAGACGAAGATGCTGCAGTTGCAGCATGATATTTTCACTATAAAGCAAAATGGGCGACCTCTTCATTCTCTCTATACGTCCCTACGAGGGATGTTCGAGAAATTATATAGCACAATCCCGCTCACAGCCACCCCCGAGCAACAGAAGACATTTCGCAATGCTACTATGGTAGGAATATTGCTTGTTGCCCTTGATCCGGAGTACGGGGCTGCACGCTCTCAGATCCTTGCCGACGCTACTATTCCTCCGATGGAGGAATTCTACAGGAGGCTCAGTAGTATCTCTGTTTCCTCCAGCGCAGCTACACCACCTCCTTCGGCAATGGCGGTTTCCAGAGAACGCGGTAGTTCGTCTTCCTTTCGTGGCCGTGGAGGTAGTACCCGTGGTCGAGGTGGTTGTATACGTTTAACGTGCTCGTTTTGTCGTCGCACTAGTCATTCCGAGGATACATGCTATTCTAAGCATGGATTTCCTCCTTCGGCACGTGTAGTTGATCATGTTCAGTCTCCTTCAGCATCTACTCCAGATCACAGGTTCGAGGAGCTTGTGGCACGACTTCATGACATTATGCCTCAGTCATCATCAGAGGCTGCTGATACATCTGATGTTGCGGCTTCTGCATCGGCCAGTACCTCTACTACTGCCAGTACCTCAGGTAACACTCCTGCATTTCATCATAGTCACGATTTATCAGGATGGATTGTCGACTCTGGAGCCACCCATCATATATGCCGAGATAGAGATACACTACAGTCCTACAGGAATATTCAGTCTGGTCGATCTGTGCTCATAGCTGATGGCACTCATTCTCCTATTGTGGGTCAGGGGGAGACTTCCTTATTACCCTCCATGCACTTACAGAACGTTTTAAATGCACCTGAGTTCTCCATGAATTTATTATCAATTAGTCAGATTACAAAAGATTTGTACTGTCGTGCTATATTTGACCGATCATCTGTTATTTTTCAGGGCATATTAACGGGCAAGGTGATTAGTTGTGGCTCTGAGCATAATGGCCTCTATCGACTAGTTCGGAATTCCTATGCTGGCGTCTCACTTCACTCTCAGGGATCCTTTTCTCCGTATACATGGCATCATAGCTTTGGTCACCTTCCGTTCTAGAAAATGCGTCATCTCCTGCCACAGATCTCTCCAAATTCTACATTTTGTTGTGAAGCTTGTCAGTTAGGGAAGCATCATCGTTCTAGCTTCCCTGGTCGTCAGAGTCGAAGCAGTAGCTCCCCTTTTGAGTTGTTTCATATAGATATTTGGGGTCCGAGTCGTGTCCCTGATCATGAGGGACACAGGTTTTATCTTGTTGTGGTTGACGATTTTTCTCGAGTCTTTTGGACTTTTCTTCTTAAGAATAAATCTGAAGCAGGCATTGTTATCAAGAATCTTATCAATGAAGTGCATAATGTTTTCTCTTCTACTGTTAAATATGTGCGCACGGACAATGCATTGGAGTTCTGCACTCGCTCTCTTGCTCAGTTTCTTTCCTCTAAAGGCATTATTCACCAAACTACATGTGCTTACACATCACAACAAAATGGTGTCGCGGAACGGAAACATCGACATTTCTTGACATTGCTCGCACATTACTTATTCAAAGTTGTGCACCATTAGCTTTTTGGGGAGATGCTATACTTACAGCATGCTATCTGGTTAATCGTATGCCCTCTTCCATTCTTGGGGGAAAAGCTCCAATCTCTATTCTCTTTCCTGATAAAGATTTGTTTTCACTTACCCGTCGCGTCTTTGGAACAGTCGCCTTTGTTCACCGCTTGACTCCAGGACTTGACAAGCTCTCTCCTAGAGCTATTAAGTGTGTCTTTGTAGGCTACTCTCGGACACAAAAAGGCTATTGTTGCTATGACCCTATTAACAACAAGTACTATGTTAGTGCTGACGTCACATTTTTTGAGCCAGTTATGTACTTCTCCCCAACAGGTGACAGGTTGGTTTCCTCCGCATCTCTGGATGATAATGTCTACGTTCCTCTACCTCCAAGTCTGGGTCAATCTGAGTCCACTACACCACCACCATCACCACCTCCACCTCCATATCATCCCATTCCACAGTTCCCTAAGTACTACACAAGGCGGTCCGGGCTTGCTCAAGCTACACGTCAACAATCCATCACGCCTCAGGTATGCTCCGATGTTGTCACTAATGATGGGTTAGATAATGTACCAGTGCAGGAATCGTTGCTACAGGGGGAAGATCCGCCAGTCAGTACAGTGGATAATGATCTTGATCGTCCTATTGCACGTAGGAAACAGAAGAGGCAATGTGCGTCCTATCCTCTTGCGTCTCAGGTGTCTTTTCATCGTCTTACTGGGATTTCCAGCGGTTTGCGGCAGCTGTATTGACGGTTGAGATCCCACGGACGTATCAAGAGGCCATGAAGATTGATTGTTGGCGTTTAGCTATGGAGGAAGAGATGTGTGCTCTCCAATCGCGAGGGACTTGGTCCCTAGTTCCTATTCCTCCCGGTGCTTCTGAGGTTAGTAGCAAATGGGTATTCACAGTTAAATATCATGCAGATGGCAGTCTAGATCGGTACAAGGCCAGACTTGTAGCACAGGGCTTCACTCAAACCTATGGGGTTAACTATTTGGATATTTTCTCACCAGTCGCTCGATACTCGACGCTTCGCATTCTACTCTCCGTTGCTGTGGTACGTGACTGGCCCATTTTCCAACTTGATGTCAAGAATGCATTCTTGTATGGTGATCTTCAGGATGAAGTCTACATGCAGCAGCCACCGGGTTTTACTGTTGAGGGGGAGACTCACATGGTGTGTAGACTTCATAAGGCAATTTAAGACCTTAAACAAAGTCCAAGGGCATGGTTCCAGAAGCTTTCCCAGATGATTGAAAGACAGGGATTCAAAAGATCAAATGCGGACCTCTTTATTTATTCAGAAGACTACCAGAGGTACAATTGTCGTTATGGTGTATGTTGATGATATTCTGGTTACAGGAGATGATGCTCAGGGAATCGAGATGAATAAATCACTTTTGGAAAGTCAGTTTATTACGAAGGATCTAGGTACCATACGATACTTTCTGGGGATGGAGTTTGCAAGAAACGCACAAGGTATGGTAATGAACCAAAGAAAATATGTAACAGACTTGCTTGTTGAAACAGGAATGGTTGGATGCAGACCATCGAGCACTCCTATGGACCCGAGTATGAAACTGTACGACAATGATACTGAAGAGGTGGACAAAAGAAGATACAGAGAGATGGTGATACTGAAGAGGTGGACAAAAGAAGATACAGAGAGATGGTGGGTAAGCTTCTATACATCACCATAACTCGACCGGATGTTGCTTTTGCAGTAAACCGGGTGAGTCAGTTTATGGAGCAGCCTAGGCAAGTCCATATGGAAGCCCTGTATATGATACTGAGATACCTAAAGTCTTCCCCAGGCTCAGGTTTGTTATTTAGAAGGGACACAGATTTGTCCATTTCCGCTTGTGCAGACGCAGACTATGCAGGGTGCCCCAAAGATCGTAAGTCTACTTCAGGTTTTGTTATTTTTATAGGAAGCTCTCTGGTCTCTTGGAAGAGCAAGAAACAAACTGTTGTGGCAAGATCCAGTGTTGAATCCGAATATAGGGCCATGGCACAAGCAAGCGCAGCAATGATGTGGGTTAGAGCAGTCTTGGAAGATTTGAATGTAAATGTCTCTTTACCCATGCATCTTCAATGTGACAACCAGGCAGCATTGTTCATTGCCAATAATCCAGCTTTTTATGAGAGAACAAAGCACATTGAAGTAGATTGTCACTACACTAGAGACATGATCTAGAAGGGCTTGATTTCCACTTCATACGTCAATTCAGAGGACTAGACTGCTGATATATTCACCAAGCCATTGCTTAGAGGACCTTTCCAGAGATGTTCTTCCAAGCTGAGCATGATCGATATCTATGCTCCATCTTGAGGGAGAGTGTAGAGGTTTGCGTTATGTTATGATGTACCGTTACGTATTTCTTATTTATCTCATGTACATCTATGTAATTTACCCAAGGGTTTCCTCTCTATATAAGAGACCCTAGGGCTCTATGGAATAAACATAACAGAGTATTCTTTGCTCTAACAAGCACCATAGGAAAATCTTCACATTTTGTAGGATCTTTGCTTCCCAAATGATCTTCATATCCTTACACAGATCTTCATCCTGCTCCTCAGAAGCCGCCGACTCCTCATTGTCTTGTACGCCTTCTTGACCAAAAATCTCCCCCCTTCCCATTCAAAATGGCCCGCCTCCTGTGTCATCTCCCCTGGCGGCGGAATCTCTACCAACATCCTCATGAAGTCGCCGAGGCGTTGGTCCGAGAGGTCCGCGACGAACAACGGCCCCCACGCCCCGTGGTCTGCCACATGAGCAAGAGCTGCATTTTTTGACGCCGCCAGCACCTCCAGCCTAGGATATCTTCCCCCGAATCATGACAAATGTTAAGAAGGAACTCGAAGTAGCAAAACCATCATTTTCACATGCTAAGAGAAACACCACCACAATCTACCATGGATTTTTACGATCGTTGGTAGATAATGAAAGGGGGAATGGAAAAGGCATTGTAAGGAATATGGGAACATGAAAATAAATGTGTGGGTGAGGATTTAGAACAATCTTAAACATTTGACCTTTCTTATTAGATTTTATGACTAATATTTTTTACTCTTTTTTGTATTCAATATTTATTATTTAACTAATTGAATAATACAAACATATATACATATTAAATTGAGCATGGCTTAGAATGCTTTGTATCCTCTTAATGCCTCAAAATTTCCGAACAGCACGCTAAGATTGTTTATGGTACTTACACAAAGTAACTCATACCTAAGCTATTGTCACTAGGCAAAAATAAGAAGTAAAGACAAGAGTTTATATGTTTTGTATAGCCGATGCATGAAGGACCCACATCTCTAACTCATAACGTATTTTGCAATCAAACTACTTGAACTTAGCTATAAAGAGAAAAGGAAAGATATTGAGTCTCATTAAAGAGGCCTAAAGTTGCATATACACGCCATGCATTGACAAGTCACATCAGTGTAACATGAGAGTATGGAAACCATAGCGGTGAATGATGCACATGATAAATCATGTCAATGGAGCATAGATACGATTATAAAATTTAAAATTAACCATATAATCACTATAGTAATTGATTTGATAGTATCTTTAGTTGTTTGCACATGTTATAATTAGAAATTTAATGCAAATGTTAAATCTTTTAATATAAATTAAACGTAGTAACTTTTTAGTACATATTCATATATTCTTTTCTGCATCTAATTACTTACACATGTCAACCTTTTGATGTAATTATGTTATAATTCCTTACACAAGAATATTCAGAAAAGATCCTAGTCGACCCAGAGTGGTTGTTACATGTATGTAGGTAAATATGTATGTATTATATGCATGATATGCGTGTACTATGCATATATAAATACATGGATACATATATATACTGTGTGTATATAAATATCGAATCGATTCGAATTATTATCGAACGAATTCATGTTAATTCAAATGTGATTCATTTGATAATCAAATCCAAAAGTTAAATACAAATTCAATTCATTTTTTTTTCGAATTGAACTTTTTCCGAATTTTTATCGAACGAATCATAATCGGATCCGAATGATTCAGTTCAATTAGCACGCCCAATTAGAAGAGACCCTAGGACTCTCTTATATAGGAGAAAAGCCATTGGTTAATTATATGAAAAGTACATAAAGAAATTAGAAATGAAAAATAGATAATAGGAAATACACATATCTCAACACTCCCCCTCAAGATGGAGCATATATGTCTATCATGTTCAGCTTGGAACAACACCTCTGAAAAGGACCTCCAATAGGAACATGGGCGGTGGATATGAGTCCTTTCTGGATCATGTCTCTGGTATAATGGCAATACACCTCTATATGCTTGGTCCGTTCATGAAAAGCATGATTATTGCCAATAAATAAAGCTACTTGATTGCCACATAAAAGCTACACGAGAAGAGGAACCTCAACAGCAATGTCAGTCAAGACAGATCAAATCCACATCATCTTTGTGCTTCCCTGTGCCATGGTTATGTACACAAATTCTACACTAGATCTAGCAACCACAGTCAGCTTTTTGCTTTTCCATGATACGAGAGAGCTCCCAACAAAAATAGCGAAGCCATAAGTAGACTTCATGTCTCTATGGCATCATGCATAATCTGCATCTGCACAAGCTGTCACATCAATAGAAGTACATCTGTTGAATATAAGACCAGAACCACGTGAAGTCTTCAAATATCTCAAAATCACATAAACTGCAACCATATGAACCTTCATGTACTGCTCCATAAACTGACTAACCTTGCTCACAACAAAGGATATGTCTGGCATGGTAATGGTAGCATATAGAAGCTTCCTAACAAGCTCTCTCTCTCTCTCTCTGGGTAGTAGCAGGCTTGCACCCTTTAATAAGAAAATCCGTAACTTCCTCTGGGTCATCACGAAACCACACTGGTTCCTAGCGAACTCTAATCCAAGGAAGTATTGAAGATTGTCAAGGTCCTTAGTCACAAACTGTTGACTTAGGAACTCCTTGGCAGCCTGAATGCCCTTCTCAGCATCCTATGTAACAATAATATCATCAACATAGACAAGTAACAACAGTATCTCCCAGTGTCCTCTGAACAAAAAGTGAGTGATCGCAATAGACCGCGCAAACCCCTGCTGCTCTATCAACTCTGATAGCTTATGATACCAAGCTCTCGGACTCTACTTCAGGTCGTAAATCACCTAATGGAGTCGACACACCTTCTGAGACTCCCACTCAGTAGTAAACCATGGTGATTGTTGCATATATACCTATTCCTATAAATCACCATAGAGAAATGCATTCTTCACATCGAGTTGGTAAAGAGACCAGACCCGTGAAACAACAACTGATAGAAGAATGCACGATGTCGAGTGTCTGGCTACTGGAGAGAAGGTCTCCTGATAGTCCACCCCATAAGTTTGGGAGAACCCACATGCTACAAACCTTGTCTTGTAGCGATCTACACTGCCATCTGCCCGTTGTTTCGTTGTAAAGATCCATTTGCACCCCACAACATAGGCACCTGGAGGAGCAAGAACAATGCTCCAAGTACCACGAGACTGATAAATGACTGTCTCCTCCATAGCAAGTCGCCACCTAATATCATGTGCGGCCTCCTGATATGTTCGTGGGATAGTCACAGCAGAGAGTCCCACAACAAACCTCATGTACTCCTCTGAAAGATGGTCCAATGAAACATGCACAGCTAGAGGACACGTGGCACAGTTACGACACGACGTCCTCAAGGCAATAGGTACATCTAGGTCATCAACCTCTATGTTCTCTGGTATCAACCCATCATGTGTAGTATCATGTGGAACACTCAAATCTCTAGAGCCATCAGTAAAACTATGTGTTCATTACATACCTGAGGCGTGATGGTGATGGGGAAGGCGCATGAGCAGAGCAGCAAGTGTAAGACCTGCGAATGTAAAACCGTGGTAGGAACTGCGTCGGGGTAGACGGATGTGGAGGTGGTAAAGGAGGTGGTGATGAAGATGATTGAGACTCAACATGGGGTGTAGATGGTGGAGATAATAGGGAGGAACAAAAACATCCTCGCCAGAATCAGCGTTAGACATCATATCACCTGTAGGAGAAAAATGCATAATAAACTCAAAAAATGTGATATCAGCACTAACACAAGACTTTCTCCCTACAGGATCAAAACATCGATATTCTTTCTGCGTACGAGAATAACCAACAAAGACACACTTGAGAGCTCTAGGGGAGAGCTTGTCACGACCATGAGTGAAATTGTGGACAAATGCCACAGACCCAAAAACCCTGGGAGTAAGGGAGAATAGGTCATTCTCGGGAAACACAATCTACAAGGGGACCTTTTCTCCAAGGATAGTGGAAGGCATGTGGTTCACCAAGTAGCAAGCAGTGAGAATTGTTGGAATATTTGTTATATGCGTCACATGTATGGGAGATGAGTAAATGGATCTCTCCATGATTTATTTACCCCATCCATATGTTTAGTCCCGCATCTACCAGTCATGGGACTTGGAGGCCCAGTGGAGGCTATATAACGAGCCCCAGACCTCCTGTATCCATTGAGAAAAAGGAATGCAATATCCGCCCCTTTGAGGGCATCCCCCGTGGTCTCATCCCGCTCCTTAGGGAGTAGGGTTCCACGTTAAAAACCGTGTGTTCTTAATGTCCATCATTCTAGTTTATGCTCTGTTTATCATTCCGCTTCCGCATTTTTATTTTCTAACATGGTATCAGAGCGGGTAGACTCTTGAGGTTTTTCATGCTTTTTATTTCTTTGAGATTCGATTGTAATATTGTTCTTCAAGATCATCTATAATTCAAGTTCTGCCATTATTTTTTTTAGGTGTTGAAACCTAAATTAGGGAGGAGCACGCTTATTCTTCCAGCAGATTCAACACGGGCAGCGCCGCGAAGAAACCCCAGCACATGGTACTGGCGGAACGCGAGCCCCACACGCGCAGAGGACTCCAGCAACCAGCCCCAGCAGCATGCGAGCTCCACGCGCGCAGGCGATGCACCCCTTGCATGCACCCTCCAGATCGCAAGCGCCGTCGGCGACGCTCCTCCATCCTTTGCAGGAACTGGAGGCGCAAACTCCTCCCCTTCATCGCGTGCATGCCCAGGCGCAACTTTACGTGGGCGACTGCCCACCGCAACCTCCCATCTGGCTCAGACGGTGCCCTCGCGAGAAGCCCGACGGCCTCCAGGTGGAGCCACACATGCACAACGCCGCCCAAGTCTCCTCCTTGTGCGCACTCCATCTCCATCAGTCTCCCCATTGGGGCGGCGCGCACGAGCACAGGTGGCACCTCCGCGGTTTGCCATAGCGCGCTCCACCTCCTCTCCAGCGCTGATCTCCCATCCATCGGCCACCATCGTGTTGTCCTCCTTTCATCGTGCGCAAGCAGCGCACGGCTTCCCTCCTCCTCGCGTCATGCGATCAATCGTGCAAGTTGCGCGATGTTGCACCGCGTGCCCAAGTCGGCTCCTCCCTCGTGCTCCATGGGGGGCGACGGCATGTGAGCTCCCCATTGGGGGGCGGTTGGTCTTCCAAAGGAGGGTTCCATAGGAACCCTAAATATGTTGCACGTCCATGTGGGTCGTGCCCTTTTCTTTTTTAAAAAAATGTCTTTTGGAGATAATGTTTTTTTAGGCCCAAGTGGGTTGAACACTGCAAACAAAAAAAGGGGGCGGGCTTAAAAAAGTGCCCGCAAGAAAATTTTCGAAAAAGGCACGTACAAAAGAAAAGTCGTACAGAGGAATTTTTGCAAAAAAAAGATGAATGAAAAAGCCGACAAGAAATGTGAATGGCTTATTAGAGGAAAAATTTTGTGACGGCTATAAAAAAAATGAAAATAGCCGGGATAAAATTGAGAAGAAAAGCCAGAAAAAAATATTGTCGGCTTATTTGGTTTCTTGTTTTCTCACCATTCTTCATGTCTTCTCCCAACTTTGTCTATGTCATTTTCTGACAAGTATGGGAGAAAGGGGGGTATGTGTAGAGTCACAGGTCTATTCAGATTCAGTCTCCAGACCAGCCATTTTCCATACTCTACGGTTCAGATCCAATTTTAGACTCGACGATTGTCTTCCGAGTCCTCATTTTTAGACACGCACATGTATGCGGTCCTCTTTCAGATGAGCACATGTATGCCATCTTTTGTCGTGTTCCCCATCATTCTTGTTATTTCGGCCAGTGTTTTCATGTGAGCCATAGGGACTCCAGAGTAGAGGATCATTCCATATGCCATGTTGGCAAGGGTTTTCATGTGGTATCATAGGCACCAAGGTTGCAAAAGTCGGTAGTCAATACTCGGTCGGTTGGGTCATTGACTAAGGATTAATCGACAGTCGGGCAATTAATCGGATTTAGTCGGACATTAATCGGTTTCGATTTTTAAAATTTAAAAATCATTTTTATACATATATTATTATATATTTACATAGATTTATATATATTTTTACTATCATAATGAATCAAAAGAAGTAATTGAATATAAATAAAACATTAAGCGTATTAGAATAAGTTTGCTTTTAAAAAAGTAAAAAAACATGGTATCTCCAAGTAAAAATTGGTTGACTAGTGGACCTAGTCGGAATTAGTCGGTACTCGGTCGGCCAACCTACTGACTAAACTAGCCGGACCTACTAGTCGGGCTAGTCGAGTGACTTTTACAACATTGATAGGTACTCCAGAGTAGAGTACCATTCTCTGTACCAGATGGGAGAGACCCAATTCTCCGACGAAGAGACTTTTCAGACTCTATTCTACAGCGACCGTGGACACCGACGAGGATTGCACTTCCACGGCCTTTTTAGTTCGACTTTTTTCATAGACGAAGCAGTTATCCACATGTTGCGGTGGGCCAGAGTACTCCGACGAGGAGACTCATTTCCAGTTGCAGTGACTCTGACAGACGCAGTAAAGAGCACATGCTCTCCGACGAGGAGATTCAGTTGACTCACATTCCAGCTCGTTCGTCCTCCTCACCTGCATGGCATGAGAAGTAACGTCCTTGACAGCAGCCGACAGTTGTGTGCGTTGAGTTGAAATTGTATGTAGTGTCATGTAGCATGAGTTGAGTTTCTTTCTGTTTGTCCAAGCTGAGCATTGCATGCTCCAACTTGAGGGGGAGTGTTGGAGTATTTGTTATAGGTGTCACATGTATGGGAGATGGGTAAATGGATCTCTCCAGGAGCCATTTACCCCATCCATATGTTTAGTCCCACATCTACCAGTCGTAGGACTTGGAGGCTCTGTGGAGACTATATAAGGAGCCCCAGAGCTCCTGTATCTATTGAGAAAAAGTAATGCAATATCCTCCTCTTTCAGGGCTTCTCCCGTGGTTTCATCCCGCTCCTTAGGGAGTATGGTTCCACGTTAAAACGTTGTGTTCTTCATGTTTATCATTCTAGTTTATGCTCTGTTTATCATTCTGCTTACGCATTTCTATTTTCTAACAAGCACAGCAACATCTAAGAACGAATGAGGAGCTCGACTCTGAATCAAAAGAGTCCTCGTGACATCCAGAAGATGACGGTGTTTACGTTCAGCAACACCATTCTGTTGTGAAGAATAAGCACAAGATGTCTGATGAACAATACCAAGAGAACGGAGAAAATCATACAGTTGTAAATTGAAAAACTCCACGGCATTAGCAGTACGAATAAACTTCACATTAGCAAAAAAGATATTCTTAACTTAAATAAGAAATGATTTAATGACATGACCCGCTTCAGACTTATGTTTTAACAAGAACACCCAAGATAATCTAGAAAAATCCTCCACAGCAACCATATAGAACCGATGTCGCTGATGATCGGGAACACGACTAGGACCCTAGAAATCAAAATGAAAAAACTCAAACGACTGACTATTATGACGACTTTGACAACTCTAAAAAGAAGAATGATGGTGCATCCCAAGCTAACAAGCCTCACAATCCAAGGTAGCACGAGTAGAGATCTGAGGTAGAACATGACACAGCTTCTGTAGAGGAAGGTGTCCAAAGCGAAGATGCCACGTGAAAGGAGAAACAGATCCTGCATGAGTGGTAGCAGCACCAGTATACGGAGGCTGGACAAGTCTGTAAAGTCCTCTCTGCTCACGGCCACATCCAATCACATTGCCCATGAGTATGTCCAGAAACACAAGAGAAGAAGGATCAAATATGGCACGACAGTGTAAATCTTTTGTAATTTGGCTAATAGACAAAAGATGCATCTGAAATGTTGGAGCATGTAAGACATTCTGCAGATGCATCGAGGGAGCTAGAATAACTCCCCCTAACCAACAATGGGTAGATGAACCCCATTAACAATCACAATTGATCTACTAGGAGGGATAGACCTGTAAGAACAAAATCGTGCTCGATCTCCACACATATGATGAGGCGCTCCATGGTCCATGACCCAATCAATCAAATCTGAACTGCTACAACTAGTAAGTGCATAAGCAATACCTGACGAACTCGAAGAGGCTCTGGCAGCAGCTGCAACATCTGAAATATCTGCAGTCGAAGTGGTACGAGTAGTCATCATCTCTCTCAATCTAGAAATAATATCATCAAACCGTGCATCATGAGCAAGAGCAGAAGTAGGCTCAGTCTTCTCAACAACATGAGCAGACGGAGGATACCATGCTTCAGATAGCATGTCTCCTCAGAATGACCGGGACGACGCAATGTGTGCATGCGCCACGCTGACGTCCTCCTCCTCGACCATGTGGTCCGCGCCCGCGAAACTGTGAAGTACCCCTCCTCTGCCACGAGGGGATGCCATAACAAATGGAGTATGGGCCTTAGAAATGGATGATGTAGTGATCCTGCTCAGCCTCTTGTAGACCTCCTCCATTGGAGGTATCGTCTCTCCAGTAAGTAGTTGAGTACGCGTTGCATCGTACTTAGGGTCGAGAGATGACAGAAAGACTCCTGTCATAGTAGCATTATAATATGCATGTTGCTGCTCAATGCTAGTAGTAATAGGCATGAAGCTGGCATTCTGATGGGAGGAGGGGCATTACGAGACTGAAGCACCATCTTGTTGGCAACAACAAAAATGTTGCCAGGTGCACTTGTTGTCCCAGATAATCGAACTGGTTGTTTCTGCATTGCATATCATAGATGGCGACAAGAAGCCAACTATAGGAGTGATCTACGAGGCAATGCGTTGTATGAGGGAGAAGGTTAGAGAAGCAGTTGGGAGAGGATTCAAATCATGGTTGGATAAAATAGACGAACGATGATCCAAAATGCTCTCACATCCTCTTCACAAGGTTGGTATGTACTATCTACTAAATCATTTGTTCCCATTTTGGTAAGCACTTTAGAAGGATTAAAACTTGAGAATTATTCATCTCCAGCGTATTAGTTGAATCCGAATTACCAATACAAGAACAGTCTTGGTACAAATGCTAACCTTCTAACCGATGTACAAGTTGTGGTGGAGAAGCTCGTCAAGGACGAGAAGGCACAGACCTCGTGCATGAATAAGGTAATTTTGATTGTATAATGTACACTCTAGAGTATAGAGTGAGACTGAGTAACAAAATATTTATTGAGAGCATTATGTTACTTTTTATGACTTAAAGGTTTAAATAATGTGCAGATCAAGTACTTTAGGGATGTCTTGAGTTCTTTCGATAGAATTATTGCGGTTAATGGACGATGCAGTACTCTTCCTGATAAGGACTAAAACGAAAAAATCTATTGACTGTGATGTATAACAATTTTACAATTATCAACCGAATGGTGGTTACTGTATGAAATGGAAGCTCCCAACCTACAGAAAGTGGCAGTGAAAGTATTGTCATAAACCGCATATGTCGGTGGCTGTGAGAGAAACTGGAGCATGTTCAACTTGATTCATTCGAAGAGACGAAACAAGTTGGAAGAACAAAGGCTCCACGATCTTGTTTTTGTGCACTACAACTTGAGGTTGAACATGGAACATGCAAGGGAGGGGCATGACAAAGAGGACTACACAGACCCCCATCGATCTTACATATATTTTCAAGATGCATGATGACGATGCAGATGAAGATGTTCTGTAGAGGTGGTTGGATTCCAACGGAGCTCCATTGCTTGATCAACCGAGAGGCAGGCCAAATCAGAATATAAGCCAACAAATGGGAGCAGATGTTGGTGACTACATGGTCAGATCCGGGAGAATCACAGACCCTCTTGGAGGGTTGGAGCTTCATACAATTATGGGCGGTATTCTCTCCACTGGTCGAAATCCAAATCCAAATCAAAAGATGACAATGGGAGCGACGATGATGATGATGATGATGATGATGTTGGTGGTCGTGGTGGATCAGGTGATGGGGAGACATATTCTGGGGGGTCAGGGTCAACAGCAGGTGGTCACGGACCACATGATGATTCAAAATTCGATGCAGGGTGAGAATACATGGAGCACCATGGAAACACACATGGATAGTTTGTCCCAAGTATGAGTCCAGGACCTATGGATTACGATGCATATGGACGACATGGCCATCATCCTATAGACAATTACATGGATGATTTAATATCATATGTAGGTTCGTTGAGTTGCATAGACATTGACAGCCCATACCGCGGAGGAACACCAAGTCCCCTGGGCGGATATGGATCCTCAAAAAATGAAAGATCATTTGGGATCTTCCCTGAATATTTTCCTGCTCCTCCACCTGGACCTCCTCATCCTCCGCAGGTGCATACTCATCCATCATATGGATATGGTTACAACAGTGGGTATGGCAGCTACAGCAGTAAGAACTACCAAGATAGCCAACCCGAACAGAGCCAGGGTAGCTTCTTTGGAGGTGACAGTTTTGGTTTCTTCCCTGAGTACTATGTGCTCGTGCCTCCTCCTCCAGGTCCTTCTCCTCCACAGAGATCTTCTCCTACTCCGTCGTCATCATCCCGAGGATCTAAATCTAGTACTTCGCAGCCTCATCATGCACTTCATGACACCGGATCAAGATGCTTATCCTCGACTCAAGATACTCATAGATATTGAAGACCATCAATAGAGGTAGTATGTCATGGATTATAAGGCCATGTACTCGTACAAGACATGGGAAAACTATTGCGAGTTCATTGAGTCCACAATCCGCTATGAGAGACAACAAGGCAGGGGGTGATTCAGATCTGTCACGAAATTCTTGGTTTTAGGTAATCTCTTTTACAATATTACATTGATTTGAATATTTTTCATTAATTTTTGTAAATACATAAATCTTTATACCAAAGAAATATTGTATCATTAATCATTACTGACATTTTTTAAAACAAATGACTCTTCCCAATGCCATTCACTATGTCATGCATGGAAGGCCGTATCGATATCGATATCGTGTCAATACGATATTTTGACGATATATCGACGATATATCGCCGACCATATCGACGCACTTTTGTGAAGGAAATGCCTGAAAAAAAGGATATATCGCCATATCGATACCGATATCGGTCTCACCTCGATATCGATATATCGACTATATGACAATATTTCCTTCCATGATGTCATGTGACTAAAATGACCGATATGAGCGAGTGATATAAGGATCATAGATATCCATAATAATGTATTATCATATCTAAGTGTATATTTGTATGTTATTTCATGTTGTAAGAAATTAAGTGAAATCTATTTCCAATATGATAATATCTATAAGTCAATTCTTAAAAAAAATATCTATGACTATAGTCTATAAGTCAAGAATCAACATTAACATTGATATGTTCGAAATGATCGATATATGCGAAATAAGGTTCATAGATGATCGATATGTGTGATCTAAGAGTACATTTGTAAGTTATTTAATGATCAAAGAACTTGGATGAACTCCATTTTCAATATATATAGTAGGACAACAACTAACAGTATCAATGATATGTTCGATATGACCGATATGTGCAATATAAGGATCATAGTCCTCATAAATGATCTATATGTGTTATCTAAGTGTATATTTATAGGTTTCATGTTATAAGGACTTGAATGAAATTCATTTCTAATATCTATAAGTAAAGAATCAGCATTAACATCGATTGTTAGAAATAGTGTGATATCGATATGTGCGATATATGGTCTACAAATGACCGATGTGTGTGATATAAGTGTATTTTTGTAGGTTATTTGTAGTTTCAATATCTTGGATGATCTTAATTTCTGAAAAATGGCAAAAAAATTGGCTTTTTGAGCCATTTTCGACATTTCCACCGATATCGTCAATATATCGGCGATATATCCCAATATATCCTTTTCCGAACGAACCGAAACGATATCGATATCGATACGGCCTTCCTTGCTTCTGAATAACAAGCACATGTCTATCATCCTAGATGAATCTCGCTTGAGAAAGATCTTTGATCTTTCTTTCTCCTGCTGGCCAAAGAGTAACTGTAATTAGATTCCTTTTAAATTCTCATTTATTCATACACAATTCAAACTCCAGCTTCTTGTGCCACCTTTGTATCTTAGGGTTCAAAGAACCCATCATAATCGTTGATTCAAGCCTTCTTACAGCAGTCTTAGTGATAAAGCATTGTCATGTTGGCACCGCTGGGAGTTTCATGAAGCTTACGTTTGCTTCCAACACCAACATCACCACCACAAGCACGATAGCCCGCCCCTCCCTCATGCAGCCTCAAGCCTTCGTCAATAGTGTGACTGTCACCATTAGATATGCAGACTCCCGGTGCCACCGATTCGCCATCATGCCAAGAATCAAGTGTCCCCTAAATGCTATGATGCATCGATTCATGCTCGATGCTCACTTTATGTGAGCATCGATCATCTTCATGGCATAAAAGTGATATCTTGATCTTTAAGGAGTCATGGGGAATCCTTTCCTTCGTAATGTCGTCTTAGCGTGTGGAACAATCTTCGTGTGTGGAGCTACCTTCGAGTTGTGTTGCACCACCATGAGCAACGCCTCCCCTGGTTGTCATCGTTTGGAGCTGAAAACCTAGCATCTCCAGACTCGTCATTGTTGTCATGGTGTGTACATGTAGTGTATGTCGTATATGACATATGTCAATACAGCCTCCATCTTTAGATTATGGCTGCAGCCACTAGATGACACAACCTTCGGGAACTTCGAACAAAATACAACTGAAATAATCCGAACATGAGTTGAAACCCTAAAATCACAATGCTCTAATATCATGTACAATTATAAAATATGATAATGTGCAGGATAATAAGAACAAGAAAGAACAAAACATGGATTTACGTGATTCAAAATAGCCATGAAGAATTTTCCTACTCCATAAAAGAAATATAGGTCGGATCTTGCCACTAGCTTTATTAATAAATACAAGAGATGTGGGACTCTATATAGCTCCATCAACACAGCCAAGTTCCATTAGTATACAATGTAGGAATTAATTGCAATAGTGGTATACCATTGACTCAGCACTTCTCTATTAGCGATAAAATCCGTTATAGGAAATAGTATTTATGTATTTATATTGCCTTTCTATCTAATTTTCCATTTGTTACTTTCCTTCTAGGATTTTGTCGAACCATATGGCTATAGAATAAACAAGTTATTTAGTTCTTTCTACATGATTGCAGAGCGACCATCCTAGATCAAAGTATGGGCATCCCCTTAACACCCAAAACCCTACCTGCTGACCAATCTCCTCTGCGCATGGGTTTCCTCACGATCCTCGCACCCCTACGCCTCCGCCCCACGAGCCTCCGATGCATCACCAGCGTATGCCTCCATGCATAGTCTGGAGCCATAGTGGGAGACCAGCTCACCGTGCGGGCTCAACCCCGTTGTAGTGTGTATCCCCATGTCTTTGTGTAGACCTACACTGCCCAAAAGCCCCCCTAGCACCATGTTACAAAGCAAAAATGTGTGCAGACCCTCCATACGCAATCTCGTGTACGTGTGCGTTACGTAATAGACACTTTGATCATGTGTACGCTCAGCATGGATTTGATTGTATAAATCAAATCCAACTACCCCAGAGCACCTCCAGAGTTGATGAAAAAGGTTGTCCTCTAAGTTCGTATGCACATGTTCCCTACATTGTGTAGACAAAAACCAATTCATGCTACCACTCAATCGCGTCATTCCCGGCCTCCTTCATTTAACATGGCAAAAGACAAGGTCGATATACATATATCTTCAGCTTCTAGGGCATTCAAAGACCTTGCACCCATCGTCAAGATGGATGGGACTAACTACGAACTGTGGGCAATGCAGTTCATGTGCACTATTGAGAGCAACAAAAAATGCATCATGGCACAACCCGAGCCAACCGATAAAATTGGAGCAAACGCTTCATGAAAAACACAACATATGCGTACGAGTTTGGTTCTCTGCCACCCTTATGATAGAAGTAGCCATGGCCTCAAATTTCAGCGAAATTCGGTCGAATTTCTGTCGAATATCGATATCCAGTCGAAATCGAAATTCGACCGAAATGGCCGAAATGACCGAAATATGAGGGTCCTAGTACAAAAAATGACCGAAATGACCGAAATTTCGGTCGAAATTCCACCGAAATTCCATCGAAATTCTGTTTTGGTCGATACCGAAATGGTGACCGAAACCGACATTTAAGGCCTTGGAAGTAGCTATGAAAGCACACGAACCATTTCACTGGTTTGTTATCTGGAGCGTCGGTAATTCAAGTACCCAACTTGCGGTATCCACCAATATCCAAGATCAACCTACTGCAAAGGCGATGTAGGACATTCTCGCCACCATATAATCTCAAACGAAGGACAAGATGAAGATCCTCCAGCTCCAGCATGGCATCTTCATGACCAAGCAAGATGATCGCTCTCTACATGTTTTCTGTTCAAGTCTACTTAGCATGTTCGAGAAGCTTTACAACTACAAGCCCTAAAGCGCTAGTCCTTGGCAGTTGATGGCTTGCAGAAACACCATAATCGTCAGTATTTTTCTAGCAGCCCTTAATCCCCAGTATGATGCCGCCTGTAGCCAGCCCAGCTTCTTACACGTGCCTATATCCCTCCCATAGAGGAGACCTATAGCCGTCTGAGCAGGATTACAGTTCCTCGTACTTCTACTACTCAGACCTCCTCTGACAAGGTTGCATCTCGCGACAGATGAGGTTCGACAAAGGTCAGAGGACGTGATGCTTGCGTAGAGGACGTGGGTACCCTCACTCACATGGCTTATATTGCAACTGTCAAGGGCATTCTGAGAATACTGTTATCATAAGTATGGTCACCTCACATCTGCTCGTGTTACCGAGCAATTTAAGCCCATTGGCACTCCTAATAATCAGAAGAATAATGATCACGTCTCCTGTATGAGGAAGATTATGGGCCCTTTTGCTGGTTCAACTAGTGCCCCTCGGTCTCATTTGACACGATTGCCTCCGCTAGTACCTTAGGTACAAATTAAGCTCTTACCACCTATTAAAGAGTAGATATTTCAGAATGGATCATGAACTCTGGAGCATCTCATTATCCTTATGGTGATAGAGAACAATTCACATCCCGTTCATCCTGGACAATCTATAGCCATTATCGATGGGATACACTCTCTTATTACATAAACGAGACATTCAATTGATGCCTTTCATAAATGTGACAGAGCCATCTCCTACTATAAGTAGGGTCGGCACATGGATTCTTGCTCAAATCCATGTTGAAGGATTCAATTGTTTTTTACGTTGGTTGTCGACTACCTAACGTAACCCCCACGAAGGGGGATTCAAACCCTGGTCTTTTGAAGTAGACACATTGCACTACCAAAAGACCATTTAAGTGGGTACAATTGATGCCTTTCATGCATCTGCAAAATGTGTTACATGCGCCTATATTTTTTATGAACTTATTGTCTATCAGTCATATTACCAAGGTCTCAATTGTCGTGTCATTTTCTCCCCTCTTCTCTTGTGTTTAGGACATACTCGTGCGCAAGGTAATTGGATGTGGCTGTAAACAAGTGGTTTCTACATATTAATCCAGTCTTCATATGCCGGCAGATCTTCAGTTCCTACTAGATCAGTCTCTCCATACACGTGGCACCATCAGTTCGGTCGTCTTCCTATATAGAAGTTGTGTAAAGTCCTTTCTCAGATCCCCGCCTCAATTCACATTTTAGCATAAGGTTTAGCCAGTTTGGGAAGCATCATCCTACTAGTTTTCACAATAGTAAAAGTTGTAGAGTAATTCTTGGTTTGAGTTGTTGCATTCTGATATTTGGGGTCACAGTCGTCATCCTGATCAATAAGGATTCTATCTTGTCACTGTTGATTTTTTCTTCTATTGAAAATAATTCTGAAACCGGTTCTATTATGCAAACTTCTATTATTGAAATAAAGAATATCTTTTCCACTACAATTAAGTATGTTTGCTTTGACAATGCTTTGGAATTGCATATTGCTCAGTTACCCCAGCTCTTCAAGTAACTTGGTATTCCCCACAAGACTTCGTGTGCCTACACTTCCCAGCAAAACGGTGTTGTCGAGTGCAAAAACAGTCATCGATTATATGTTACCAAGACTCTCTTGATACAAAGTCATACTCCTTACTCATACAAGGTTTAAATTTTCCTCGTCGTTGGCTGCCTCATCAACTGTGTGTCATCGTCCATTCAACGAGAAAAGGTACCTTATTTGATTGCATTCCTAGAAAACAACCTCTTCTCTCTAAGACTTTACGTCTTTAGTTATGTGGGGCCATTGTCATCACCGCACTCCTACTTGTAACAAGCTCTCCCCCAAACCTACCAAATGATCCTTTGTTGGTTATTCCCTGAACTCAAAAAGGATATTGATGCTTTCATCCATGGCCTTAAATTTCAGCGAAATTCGGCCGAATTTCTGTCGAATATCGATTTCAGTCGAAATCGGAATTCGACCGAAATGGCTGAAATGACCAAAATATGGGGGTTGACCGAAATAACCGAAATTTCTATCGAAATTCGACCGAAATTCGATCGAAATTCCGTTTTGGTCGGTCACCGAAATGGTGACCGAAACCGACATTTAGGGCCTTGCTTTTATCATATCAACCGGAAGTATTATACCGGTGCCAATGCCACATTCTTTGCATAGCTTTAGCTACTACCATAACTCATGTTGTTCAGACTTTACCTCATGTATATATTAGCGAATCAACTACTAGACCCCCTACTCTTGTGCCTTCCCCGTCATCCAACATGTTCTAGGTAAATCTTGAACAATTGATTTCCAATAATAGCACTATTGATGTTTTTGTACAGCATAACACTATACAGTATGAGAGTGCACCTCCCCCAAGATATTTTCATACAAGAGTCAGAGAGTCTTGACCAGTCTATTGTACTTCAGAAGAGGAGGCATGTGCGTGCTATGTATCTGCCCTTAGGACATGCTTGTTGGTTTCTATCACGCGAGCATCGGTCCATGGGTACGGTTGGAACGGACAGAATGACCTAGATCGCTGGAAATAATAAACTCAAACAATCACAGCGTTACGTTGCACTTTCAATCACAAGATAAACAATCAACCACAAGTACATAGGTATTTGACGTGGAAACCCTCCTGGGTAAAAACCACGATCAAAAAGTCCCCCAACTCGGGCTTTCAACCTGACTCACACGGCTCTTACCACTACACCTGTGTTGCTTACGCGGGCAACTCAACCGTATAACAACCTGAGTTGATTACGTGGTTAATTCAACCATACAAATAAACAATCCTAATAACCTCAATATTAATGTTAATATGCAAAGAATAATATGAGGCAAAACAAAAACGATACTACTGAGCGAGGAGCGAATGCGCAAAAATTAATCCCATTACTTCATAGTTGTAAGCGAGAAAAAAGAGCAGAAAATATCTCCTCCATATTTCTCTCAGAGTATAGAGTGGAAAACAAAGAGAAGGGAAATTGTTACTCTTGTTGTGTGCTGTAGAATGAGGTATGGGGTTTTACTTATAGGGAGAGAGTCGCCATAGCTGTTGCCTTTGAAAAAATAGACATTGTGAAAAAATTAGGAATGAATCGCCTTCAAAAATAATCCCAAAATGGAATATAATCAATCAGGATACAAAGGATGATCGATCAGAATCAAATAATCGATGATCATGTGCATTCATTTAAATAATCGATATGAATCAAAAGATGATAGATCAGAGTTCAAAATTGATCGATCAAAAATTAGTCGTTGTAATTCAAATGTTGATCGATAAGCAAATAAGGTTGATCCATCAGATGTGATCGATCAGGTAAGAGTGCTTATCGATAAGCTTGACTCTTTGACTCGAAAGTCAAAGTCAAAGGGTTAAAATGCAATATGCATGATTCAAGGTCTTTTACATTCTAAAACAATCACAGAATACATGACTCAATAGAATAAAAGATTTTGTCTTCTTCTTAAGCTTGAGATCTTTTCTTGAGCTTGAGCTGAAGTTCCTTAGCTTTGAACTCCTTTGATCTTCTTAACATCTTCTTCACTAAGCTTGAGCTCCTCAGTCCCAAGTTTCTTCCTGGTCTGGTAGCTTTTCTTGACCTATCTACAAGCTTTACATACAGGTTTTATCTATCTGCATAAGTTTTGTTATCATATGAATGTGCATGCTCATGCATTAACAATCTCCCCACTTATGCATGAACTCACAATGTTTAATCAAGGCGTCTATCAGAGTGATCCAAGAAGTTTGTTGTGGGATTGACAGTTGTCACGATCCCACGCATATAACAGGAGGCAGTCAGTGATGTCTTGCTATAGAAGAAGAAATGGATACACTCCTGTCACAAGGCACATGGAACTTGGTGATAACCCTAGTTGGGGCCTCTGTGGTGGCTGCAAGTGGATCTTTACAGTGAAGCGGAGAGCAGATGGTAGTGTTGGCCACTATAAGGCAAGACTTGTGGTACATGGATTTACTAAGACATATGGGATGGACCATCAAGACATTTTATCTCATGCGATGTGTCACTCCACTCTTTCGATCCCCTTTCTGTTGATGTGGTACGAGACCGATTGCTCTCCCAACTTGATCTCAAGAATGCTTTTTGTATGGCATCTGCAGGAGAAAGTCTATATGCAGCAGCAACCTGTGTTAGTAGTTGAGAGGGAGCGTCAAAAGATCTTCAATGTTCATAAAGTTATTTATGGCCTTTAGCAGAGTCCCGGAGCATGTTTCCAGAAGCTCGGACCCGATGGAGAAATATGACGTCAAGAGATCAAATACACGTCACTCGCTCTTTATACACAGTGCATCATTAGGTATTATCATTATTGAGATCTATGTTGACGACATTATTGTGGAAGGAAAAGAAAAGTTGTATTCCATCTAACCCTAGAGCTCTCTTATATAGGAGAAAAGCTCAATGGGTAAATTACATAAACATGACAATAGAAATAAACAATATAGATAAAGACAACATAACATAAGTATCTTAACACTCCCCCTCAAGCTGGAGCATATATATCTATCATGCTCAGCTTGGACCTCTCGCAAGAGCTTTGGTAAACATGTCTGCAATCTGATCTCCTGACGCAACATAAGACGTTGAAATAAGCCCCTTTTGGAACAAATCACGAGTGTAGTGACAGTCCACCTCAATGTGCTTTGTCCTTTCATGAAATGCTGGATTATTAGCTATGAACAAGGCTGCTTGATTGTCGTATTTGACATGCATAGGAAGAGGCACCTCAATCGTTAGATCGGTCAGGACACACTTGACCCACATCATTTATGTACTCCCATGGTACATGGCCCTATATTCTGATTCAACGCTAGATCGAGCAACAATAGTATGTTTCTTACTCTTCCATGAGACCAATGAGCTACCAACAAACACAATGAAGCCTGAAGTGGACTTCTTGTCCTTAGGACACCCAGCGTAATCCGCATCCGCACACCCAGTAACTGTGAGAGACATATCTCTTCTAAAAAGAAGACCTGCACCTGGAAATGACTTCAGATATCTCAAGATCATGCATACTGCATCCATGTGTGCCTGCCTGGGTTGCTCCATGAATTGACTCACTCTGCTCACAGCGAAAGATATATCGGGCCAGATAATAGTAACGTGTAATAACTTCCCTACCAGCTCTCAGTACCGTCTCTTGTCCACCTCCTCAAAGTCATTATCATAAAGCTTCGCATTAGGATCCATCGGGGTAGTAACTGGTCTACATCCTATCATACATGTCTCAAATAGAAGATCAGTAACATACTTCCTTTACGTCATAATCATACCCTGATGATTTCGTGCAAACTCCAAGCCAAGGAAGTAACGAAGCATGCCAAGGTCCTTGGTAACAAACTGTTGTCCAAGGAAATCCTTAGTTGCTTGAATGCCATGTTCATCGCTGTCAGTGATAAGTGATAACAATGTCATCAACATAAACTAAAACAACTACAATACCTCTCTGATTTCTCTTAACAAAGAGAGTATGATCTGCAGTAGATCTGACAAACCCCTTTTGTTCAATCAATTCTGAGAGCTTCTGAAACCAAGCCCTCGAATTCTGCTTAAGGCCATATATAGCCTTATGAAGACGGCACACCATACTGGACTCCCCCTCAGCAGCAAACTCAGGTGGTTGCTGCATGTAAACCTCTTCCTGCATATCTCTATACAAGAAAGCATTCTTGACATCTAATTGGAAAAGTGGTCATCACGTACCACAGCAACAGCAATAAGAATACGCAGGGTAGAGTGGCGTGCTACAGGAGAAAAGGTGTCTTGATAATCCACTCCATAGGTCTGGGTGAACCCACGAGCAACCAGTCTGCCCTTGTATCTGTCTATTGTACCGTCAGCTCGATGCTTCAAAGTAAATACCCACTTGCTTCCAACAACAGACACAACTGGGGGAGCACGGACCACACTCCACGTACCTCTTGACTGTAAAGTTGCCATCTCCTCTATAGCCAGACGCCACTGACTGCTTTGCAGTGCCTCCTAATATGACCATGGTATCTCCACGGCAGACAAACGCACAACAAATTGCAGAAAATTCTTGGAAAGACGATCCAAGGAAACATGAGAACCAACAGGTTGCATAGTCCATGCTCGTTTCTGCTTCCAAAGTGCAATAGACATATCCAGATCCTCAGCATGAGTAGTAGAGATAGTATCCACATCCTGTACCTCAGTTTGTACATGCAACTCACCAGTGTAGTCAGAAAAACTCAAATGCTCAGTACATACCATGGGCGTGCTGGACGATGGAGGAGGCGCATGAGCATGGGGTCGTCGCTTGTAAACCTGCGGCAAGAAAATAGGAAACGGTGGTGGAGGTGGAGGTGGAGGAGGTGGTGGCGGCGGTGATGGAGTAGAATGTGGTAGTGACAGAGGAGGAGGTATATAGACATCTTCTCCATCCTCTGAAGGAGTAAGCATGTCACATGTGGGAGAAAAATACATAATTGACTCAAAAAAGGTGACATCAGCACTGATGTAGTACATTCGTCGAACAGGGTCAAAGCAGCGATATCTCTTTTGGGTTTTGGAATACCCAACAAACACACATTAGACAGCTCTGGGAGAGAGATTGTCAAGACCAAGAGACAGTTGATGAACAAAAGCTACTGAACTAAAAACACGAGGTGTAAGCGAGAAAAGATTCGTCTCGGGAAACGCAATCAAGAACGGGATCTTCTCCCCTAGCACCGAAGAAGGCATACGATTTACCAGATAGCAAGCAGTTAGAACCGCATCTCCCCAGTAGGAATGAGGAGCACGACTCTGAATCAAAAGGGTTCCGATAATGTCCAAAAGATGACGATGTTTCCGTTCAGCCACCTGTTTCAGTTGGGAAGTATATGTACAAGATTTCAGATGCACAATACCATGAGACCTAAGGAATTGAGAAAACTGTGTACTGCAAAATTCTAGTGTATTGTCAGAACGTATGAACTTGACTTTTGCCGAAAATATGTTCTTTATATCATTAATAAAGGATTGAAAAACAGGACCAGCATCAGACTTGTTCTTAAGAAGAAAAATCCAAGACAATCGCGAAAACTCATCAACAGCAACAAGATAAAACATGTGTCCCTGAAGATCTGGGACACGACTGGGATACTAAATATCAAAATGGATTAACCCGAAAAGACTATGACTACTTCGACCCTGACGACTCTGGAAAGTGGACCGCTGATGCTTCCCAAGCTGGCAGGCCTCGCACTGGAAAGTAGAGCGATGAGAAATCTGTGAAAGAACATGACTCAGCTTCTGTAGAGGAAGATGACCAAATCGAAGATGCCACACATATGGAGAAACAGATCCAGTATGAAGAGAAGAGACACCAGCATATGGAGATTGCATTAGTCTGTATAGACCTGCTTGCTCACGGCCAGCTCCAATCATCCTGCCCGTGAGTATATCCTGAAAGACAAGAGCATATGAATCAAATATGGCACGACAATGTAAATCTTTGGTGATTTGACTAATTGATAGTAAATTCATTGAAAAATCAAGAGCATAAAGAACATTCTGAAGCCTCAATCCGTGAGTCAACTGCACCTACCCCTAACCAATAATGGGAGAATGTGTCCCATCAACTATCACAACTGATCGTCCAGGCTAAGTAGGACGAAAACACTAAACTGGCCTCTGTCACCACAAAGATGATGGGATGCTCTGGAATCCATGATCCATTCCGATAAGTCTTCCCTGTAGCTAATAGTAAAGGCATATTCTATAACTGATGTAGACGCAGATGCTGAAGCAGCAACCTCTGAGGATCCTGAAGGAGGGCTAATGGATCCAGAAGTGCCAGGCATAATCTCCCTTAGTCATGCTACAAGTTCATCAAATCTCTGATCATATGCAGGTGATGGACTCCCAGCCTGTTGTATATGCTCTGCAACTCTAGCTGACGCAGGAAATCCATACTTAGAATAGCAGGTTTCCTTAGAGTAACCTGTCCTGTGGCAGTAGCTGCACAGCTAACGGGGTCGACCATCCTCTCCTTTGCCACGGTTGGGGCTTCCCCTACCACGATATGGTGTATGGTTGCCTCTACCACGTGCCGCATAGCTGAAGAAGACTGGGACTGTAAAGTACAACCAGAGGATATAGAGTCTACTCAATCTGCGATATGTCTCCTCCATTGGAGGTATGGTAGCATCAGTGAGGATATGGGCAAGAGCTGCCTCATACTCAGGATCCAGGGCTGCTAGAAAGACTCCAGTCATCACGGAGTCTCTGTATGCCTTGAGCTGCTCTGATGTAGCAGTCAAGGGCATGTTGCCATGTAACTTCTCAAACATACCCCTCAAAGAAGTATAGAGGGTGTGAAGGGGGCGACCATTCTGCTTCGATGTGAAGATATCGTGCTGGAGCTATAGTATCTTCGACTCATTCTTCGTCGGAGAGTATGCCGCGGCAAGAATGTCCCACATAGCCTTTGTCGTAGGTTAGCTCAGGATATCATTAGCTATCTCCATGGATATAGTCCCAGATAGCCATACGCGAGCATGCACATCATCCGCCTCCCATGAGGCATTTGTCCCAGTCTTGTCACGCAGCATGAACTGCATGGCTCACAGTTCATAATTGGTTCCATCCATTTTGACTATGGGTGTTGGACCTTTGAAGGCACCCACGGATGGGACTTCCGCTTTGTTGTCGGACATGATGACAACTATCTTCAAGACTGGATCAGCAACAAGAAATACCAGTGTCAACACTGACATACAGGAAGGTGGTTGTAGGTGTGGACTCATACCACAACCTCTTCCATTTTTCTGGAGATTCCTTTGGGTAACTAGGGTGTTTCTAGATGTTCACGTCACACCCTAGGTACCCAAGAACACGCGTGATGACACGGAGGCAGAGACGCTTGATGACGCGTCAACGCACAGGAACAAGCGCAGGTGTACGCGCAGAGAGGCGCGCGATGGTGGAGGCGCGCGAAGAGGCGGAGAGGCGCGTGATGGCAGAGGCGCGCGGAGAGGCGTTGCGCGCGACGGCGATGAGCGCGGCCGGTGGCGATGCGCGAGGACGACAGGCGGCTAGGGTTTTGGTGGGGGTAGGATTCTAGGGCACATGCTCCGATTTAGGACCGTCGCTCTGATACCATGTGGAAGGAAAAGAAAATTTGTATTCCATCTAACCCTAGAGCTCTCTTATATAGGAGAAAAGCTCAAAGGGTAAATTACATAAACAGGACAATAGAAATAAACAATATAGATAAAGACGACATAACATAAGTATCTTAACAATTATTATTACTGGAGATGATTTATAGAGGATCAGCAAGGCTAAGGCATTCCTTGGCAGCATTTAGTCACCAAAGACCTTGGAGAACTACGATACTTTCTTGGACTTGAATTAGCCAAGAATCAGAAAGGACTAGTGACGACTCAGAGGAAGTACATTACTAATCTCCTTTTTTATAAAGAAGAGAGAGTAGTCCCAAGATAGGACCCACTGCAACGAATTATATTAGTGAGTAAAACAATATTGCAATTGTTAAGATATTTATGTTATTCCATCCTCTTTCCATATAGTTTATTTCTATTGTCATGTTTATGTAATTTACCTTTTGAGTTTTCTCCTATATAGGACAGCTCTAGGATTAGATGGAATACAACTTTTTCATTTCCCTCAACATGGTATCAGAGCGACGGTCCTAGACCGAAGCCTGTGACCTAACCCTAGCCCCTCCCCACCAAACCCTAGCTCCACGCGCGACACTGCCTCCCTCCACGCGGGCCGCCGCCTCCCCCCACGTAGGTTGCCGCCTCCCTCCACGTGGGTCGCCGCCTCCCTCCACGCGGGTCGCCGCCTCCACCCTGTAAGGCCGCTGCCTCCTCTCCCTTCTCAAGGCGTGGGTTACGCCTCTAGCGCGTGCCCTCACGGTTCGACGTCACGCCGAGGGTGCTCCCGTCGTCCCTGTCATATTGGCCACGGTCTAGATCCTCTTTTGGATCTCTAGGGTGTTAAGGATCATCTATAAACACCCTAGTTACTCGAAGGACTCTCCAGAAGAATGGAATAGGTTGTGGTATGAGTCTACACCCACAATCATTTTCCTGCATGTTAGTGTAGATGCTGGTATCTCTAGTTGCTAGCCTAGTCTTGAAGATAGTTGTTATCATGTCCGATAACAAAGTGGATGTCCCGTCCCTGGGTGCCTTCAAAGGTCCGGCACCCATTATCAAAATGGATGGGACCAACTATGAACTGTGGGCCATGCAGTTCATGAGTTCGATGCAATGTAATGGCAAGAGGCATATCCTCAGACAGAGGAACCACGTAACAAGAGTGGGACAAATGCCTCATGGGAGGCGGATGATGCTTATACTCGTGTATGGCTATCTGGGATTGTATCCACGGAGATAGCTAATGATATACTGAGTCAGTCTACTGCAAAGGCTATGTGAGACATTCTTGCCGCGACATACTCTCTGGCAAAGAATGAGTCGAAGTACTCCAGCTTCAGCATGATATCTTCACATCAAAGCAGAATGGTCGCCCTCTTCACACCCTCTACACTTATTTGAGGGGTATGTTCGAGAAGTTACATGGTTACATACCCTTGACTGCTACACCAGAGCAGCTCAAGGCATACAGGGACTCTATGATGACTGGGGTATTTCTAGCAGCCCTGGATCCAGAGTATGATGCAGCTCGTGTCCAGATCCTCATTGATGCTACCATACCTCCTATGAAGGAGGCGTGTCGAAGATAGAGTAGACTATCTATATCCTCTGGTAGTACTCTACAACACCAGACATCTTCAGTTATGGCGGCGTCACGTGGTAGAAGCAGTCATACAGTATTTCGTGGTAGGGGAAGCTCCAACCGCAGTAGGGGAGGGGGTGTTCGACCCCGTCAACCGTACACCTACTGCCACAGGACAGGTCATTCTAAGGAAACATGTTATTCTAAGCATGGGTTTCATGCATCAGCCAGAGTTGCAGAGCAGACACAACAGACTGGGAGTTCATCACCTGCATCTGATCAGAGGTTTGACGAGCTTGTAGCACGACTGAGAAATAGTATGCCTGGCACATCTGCATCCACTAGCTCCCCTTCAGGATCCTCAGAGGTTGCTACCTCAGCATCTGAGTCTACATCAGGTATAGAATATGCTTTTACTAGTTGCTACAAGGCAGACTTATCAGAATGGATAATGGATTCCGGAGCATCCCATCATCTCTGTGGTGACAGAGGTCAGTTTAGTATTTTTCGTCCTACTCAGCCTGGACGATCAGTTGTGATAGCAGATGGAACACATTCCCCCATCACTGGTCAAGGGGAGGTGCAGTTGACGTCTATTTTAAGCTTCTGAATGATCTATATGCTCCTGAATTTTCTATGAATCTATTATCAATTAGTCAAATCACCAGAGATTTACATTGTCGTGCCATATTTGATCCTTCTGCTCTTTTGTTTCAGGACATACTCACGGGCAGAGTGACTGGAACTGGTCGTGAGCAAGGGAGCCTTTATAGACTTGTGCAGTCTCCGTATGCTGGAGCCTCTTCTTCTTCTCTTCGTACTGGATCTGTTTCTCCATATATGTGGCATCTGCAATTTGGTCATCTTCCTCTGCAAAAGTTGATTCATGTTCTTCCACAGATCTCTCATCGCTCCACTTTTCAGTGCGAGGCCTGCCAGCTTGGGAAGCATCATCGGTCCACTTTCCAGAGTCGTCAGGGTCCAAGTAGTCATAGTCTATTTGAGTTGCTCCATTTCGATATTTAGGGTCCTAGTCGTGTCCCAGATCATCAGGGACAGATTTTATCTAGTTACGGTCGATGAGTTTTCTCGATTGTCTTGGATTTTTTCCTTAAGAACAAGTCTGATGCTGGTCCTGTTATTCAGTTTTTTATTAATGAAATAAAGAACATTTTTTCCTGCAAAAGTGAAGTTCATACGTTATGATAATGCATTAGAGTTTTGCAGTACTCAGCTTTCTCAATTTCTTTAGTTTCATGGTATTGTGCATCAGACATCATGTGCATATACTTCCTAACAAAATAGGGTACGAAAGGTGTTGACGCATATAGAGTACATGTACCCCTTCGTCATTTTATTTTTCAGTTGTCTTCTTTATGTAATTTACCCATAGGCTACTCTCCTATATAAGAGAGCCTAGGGCTTGTGGAATAAGATTAAGTCATTCATTTTTCCCAACATGGTATCAGAGCGACGGTCCTAGACCGGAGTTCTCGAAACCCTAACCCTAACCCCACCACACCCGCCGGCCTTCTTCCTCTCGCTCAATCGGCGCCGCCCGAGTTCTCCTCCATCGTCGCCGCGCCTCCGACTGCAAGCACTCGCGTGCTGTGCGCCTGTGCACATCTCCTTCGTGCACGCCTGTTGCGCGCCTCACCTCCTTACGTGCATTCTTGCGTGTGCCTGTGCGTGCACCCCTGCGCGTGCACCCCTGCGCGTGCTGCAGTGCTGCAGTGCCTGTGCGGGCAACTGTAGCGCACCTCCAGTGCGCGCGCTGCAGCGTCCTTGCGCGCACATCTCCAGTGCATCTGTGCGCTCCCTTGCGTGCATCCCTGCGAGCGTTGTAGCCCCTGTGCGCCATCACCTGTGCGCAATCATTTGTGCTCACCAGTAGCGCATCTCCAGTGCACACATATCCTGCTGTGCGCGATCTCCTGTGCATGCGCGTGATTCCAGTGCGCGGGTAGGGCTTAGCACGCACATCTTCATGGGGATAGTTGCTTGAGGTCTACACATGCAACTAATCCCGTCTATGTCATTGTAGACAAAGCTCATTTGTCTGCCAATCGATCCAGTCTTCCATCTCCAGTATGTCAGAAAGCAAGGCTGACATCCCATCTATTCGCGTCTTTCGTGGTCCAGCGCCCATTGTCAAGATGGACGGTACAAACTATGAACTGTGGGCAATGCAGTTCATGAGTATGATGAAGTCAACAGGTAAGAAGCACATTCTTACCGAACCTGAGCCTGCAGAGAAGACTGGAGTCAATGCCTCATGGGAGGCCGATGATGCATATGCCAAGGTTTGGCTATCTGGTACGTTGGCTATTGAAATTGCCAATGACATCCTACATCAACCCACAGCCAAGGATATGTGGGATATTCTGGCGGCAACTTACTCTCAGGCGAAAACGAGACGAAGATTCTGCAACTTCAACATGATATATTCGCAATAAAGCAGAATGGTCGTCCTTTACATTCTCTCTACACATCACTGAGAGGGATGTTCGAGAAGCTCTATAGCTTCATGCCTTTTACCGCCACGCCAGAACAGCAGAAGACATACAGGAATGCGACCATGGTGGGTGTGTTCCTGGCTGCACTTGATCCAGAATATGAGGCGGCACGATCACAGATTTTGGCAGACTCGACTATTCCTCCCATGGAGGAAGCTTTTCATAGATTGAGTCGGATTACAGTTCCTTCAACAGCTGCGAGTCAGAATTCTTCAGCCATGGCAGCAAACAGAGGTCGCGATTTTCATCACCAGGGCCGTGGACGTGGACCTCGTGGAAGGGGTGGCCGCACTAGGCCAACATGCACCTACTGTCACTGAGTTGGACACAATGAAGATACATGCTACTCGAAGCACGGATTTCCTGCATCCGCACGAGCTGCTGAGCAGATAGAGCCCCCATCTGCTGCTACTCTGGATCAACGGTTCGACGATCTTGTTGCCCGTCTGAGGGGCATTATTCCACCATCTGGACCAGCACCGACTGCAGAGAGTCATTCTGATGCCGCTGCTTCTGCCTCTGCGTCTACCAGTACTTCAGGTAGTATACTTGCACTGAACAGTAGTAGATCAGATACTTTACCATGGATTATGGACTCGGGCGCTACACATCACCTATGTGGCGACCAGAGTTTGCTTTCAGGATACACTCAGATCCCTCCAGGTCGGACAGTAGTGATTGCCGATGGCACTCATTCCCCCATCACTGGTAAGGGGGAGGTTAGATTGGCATCTTCTATGCAGCTCAAAAACGTGCTACATTACCTGATTTTTCAATGAATTTGTTGTCAATTAGTCAGATTACGAAGGATCTACATTGTCGGGCAATTTTTGATCCATCTTCTTTGATTTTTCAGGACATCCATACGGGCAACGTGATTGGTCGTGGCTATGAGCAAGGAGGCCTCTACCGACTGAATCAGACTCCTTTTGCTGGAACCTCATCATCTTCTTCAAGACAAGTATCAACCTTATTATGGCATCTGTGTTTTGGTCATTTACCGCTTCAGAAGTTGCGTCGAGTTCTACCCTATGGTCTCTCTCACACACCTATTCAGTGTGAGGCGTGTCAGTTGGGAAAGCATCACAGGTCGTCCTTTCCCAGTCGTCCAGGTCGGAGTAGTAACTCCAAGTTTGAGTTGTTTCATATCGATGTCTGGGGTCCGAGTCGTGTTCCCGATCATTAGGAACACAGGTTTTATATTGTATTTGTGGATGATTTCTCTAGAGTGTCATGGGTGTTTCTGATGAAAAATAAATCTGAAGCAGGAAATATTATTATCCATTTTCTGAATGAAATACAAAATGGTTTCTCCACATCTGTCAAACTTGTGAGAAGTGATAATGCTTTAGAGTTGTGCACCAACATTCTGGCCAATTACTACTCCTCAAAAGGGATTATTCACCAAACATCTTGTACTCATACATCTCAACAGAATGGAATTGCTGAAAGAAAACACTGTCACCTTCTTGATGTCACAAGATCACTTCTTATACAGAGTCATGTTCCCTACTCCTACTGGGGTGATGCAGTTCTTACTGCATGTTACCTAATCAACCGTATGCCTTCGTCTGTCTTGAATGAACAGATTCCGTTTTCACTCATTCATCCTGACAAGGATCTGTTCACTCTTACTCCTCGTGTGTTTGGGTCGGTTGCATTCGTCCATCAGTTGTCGCCTGGTACTGACAAGCTCTCTCCTAGGGCTGTCAAGTGTGTCTTTGTTGGGTACTCCAGAACTCAAAAGGGGTACAAGTGTTTTGATCCTGTGCGTCGGCGGTATATGATCAGTGCAGATGTTACATTTTTTGAATCTGTTATGTATTTTTCAGCATCAGGAGACAAGCAGCTACCATCTATACCTCCTGATGCCATATACATGACACCACCACCTCAAATACCGATACCACCACCACCGCCACCACCACCACCGCCACCGCCACCACCACCGCCACCGCTTGTCTCACCACTACCATTCCATTACACCCGCAGGCCTCCTCCAGCTCATGGTCCTGACCCGTCAACTAGCTCGCCTATGGTATGTAATGAAAATATTAATGTTGATGGATCTGACGACATTTCTGAGCAGGATGTACTGCAGGAGCCTGATGAGAATACAGATGATTTGGATGTTCCAATTGCTCTACGGAAGCCGAAGAGAAGTTGTGCCAAATATCCATTATCAGCAGCCGTGTCTTTTGAGAGGCTATCTGGAGACTTCAGGACGTTTGCTTTGGCACTTTCAGCTACAGACATTCCACGGAATCATCATGATGCTCTGCAGGATGCTATACGGCGGCTAGCAATGGAAGAAGAAATGACGGCACTTCGGTCCAGAGGAACTTGGAGCTTGGTCCCTATACCTCCAGATGTCAGCCCGGTGAGCTGCAAGTGGGTGTTTACAGTGAAGCACAATGCAGATGGCTCCATTGACAGGTACAAGGCACGCCTTGTTGCACGTAGCTTCACACAGACATACGGGGTGGATTACCTTGACACATTCTCGCCTGTGGCGCGTCATTCCACTCTGCGGATCTTGTTATCAGTTGCAGTTGCTAGAGACTGGTCGCTTTATCAGCTGGACGTGAAGAATGCATTCCTATATGGCGAATTGCAAGAGGAAGTCTATATGCAACAGCCACCTGGGTTTGCTGTTGAGGGGGAGTGTTCCAAGATATGCAGGTTACATAAGGCCATCTATGGCCTTAAGCAGAGCCCCAGAGCGTGGTTTTAGAAGCTTTCAGATCTTTTTGAGAAACAAGGATATAAACGCTCCAATGCTGATCATTCCTTGTTTGTACAGAAGACGGCTAGAGGTATCATTGTAATCATGGTTTATGTTGATGATATCTTGATTACAGGAGATCATGAGCAGGGCATTAAGCATGCGAAAGAAAGGATGGGAACCGAATTTGTCACCAAGGACTTGGGAGTCCTTAGATATTTTCTGGGGCTGGAGTTTGCTAGAAATCCATATGGATTAGTAATGTCGCAGAGGAAATATGTTACAGATCTATGGAGTGAGACAGGTATGCTAGGGTGTCGACCTGCTACGACACCAGTGGATCCCAGCATGAAGCTCGATGATGACACAGAAGAGGTGGACACGAGAAGGTACAGAGAACTGGTAGGCAAACTACTGTATGTCACGATCACTAGACCTGATATATCATTTGCAGTGAGTCGTGTGAGCCAGTTCATGGAGCAACCATGCCAGGCCCATATGGATGCAATACACATGATTCTGAGATATCTAAAATCATCTCCAGGTGCAGGCTTGCTATTTAAGAAGGGAAAGGAGATCTCTATCACAGCATGTGCTGATGCAGACTATGCAGGATGCCCCAAGGACAGGAAGTCCACCTCAGGATTTGCAGTCTATGTTGGAGATGCCCTAGTCTCGTGGAGGAGCAAGAAACAGACAGTAGTAGCTAGATCCAGTGCTGAATCCGAATACAGGGCTATGGCCCAGGCTAGCACAGAAATGATGTGGGTGAAATCTTTACTTACAGATCTATGTCTTGATATACCGCTTCCTATGATGTTGGAATGTGACAATCAGGCCGCCTTGTTCATTGCAAACAACCCAGCCTTCCATGAGAGGACCAAGCATATTGAGGTTGACTGTCACTACATACGTGACATGATTCAGAAGGGGTTCATTGCTACATCTCACGTCACATCAGAGAATCAGACTGTTGATATATTCACCAAGGCATTACTTCGAGGCCCATTCCAGAAGTGTGCATCCAAGCTGAGCATGATTGATATCTATGCTCCATCTTGAGGGGGAGTGTTGACGCATATAGAGTACCTGTACCCCTTCGTCATTTTATTTTTCAGTTGTCTTCTTTATGTAATTTACCCATAGACTACTCTCCTATATAAGAGAGCCTAGGGCTTATGGAATAAGATAAGTCATTCATTTTTCCCAACAAAAGGAAACATCGTTATCTTTTGGATGTTACCATAACTCTTTTAATTCAGAGTCGTGCTCTTCATTCTTATTGGGGAGATGCGGTTCTAATTGTTTGTTACCTGGTAAATCGTATGCCTTCTTCGGTGCTAGGGAAGATACCCCGTTCTTGATTGCGTTTCTCGAGACGATTCTTTTCTCGCTTACGCCTTGTGTGTTTTGTTCTGTAGCGTTTGTTCATCAACTCTCTCCTGGACTTAGCAAGCTCTCTCCCAGAGCTGTCAAATGTGTGTTAGTTGGGTATTCCAAAACCCAAAAGGGATATCGTTGTTTTGACCTTGTTCGACGCAGGTACTATGTCAGTGTTGATGTCACCTTCTTTGAATCCATTATGTATTTTTCGCCCACAGGTGACAAGCTTACTCCTTCAAAGGATGGAGAAGAGATCTATATGCCTCCTCCTCCGTCATTACCATATTCTACTCCATCACCACCACTGCCACCACCGCCTCCACCGCTACCACCACCACCGTCTCCACCGTTGTCCCCTATTTTCTTTCCACGGGTCTACCAGCGCAGGCCCCATGCTCATGCGCCTCCTCCATCAACCAGTACGCCCAAGGTATGTCCTGAGCATTTGACTTCTTCTGACAACACAGGTTATTTGCTTGTACAGACTGAGGTACAGGGAGCAGATACAATCTCTACTACTCCTGTTGAGGATCTGGATATGCCTATTGCACTTCGGCAACAGAAACGTGCTTGCACAATGCACCCTATTGGTTCTCATGTTTCCTTGGAGCGTCTGTCCAAGAATTTATGCACTTTGTTGTGGGATTATCAGCTGTAGAGATACCACGATCATATCAGGAGGCACTGCAAAGCAATCAGTGGTGTCTGGCTATGGAAGAGAAGATGGCAGCTTTACAGTCACGAGGTAAGTGGAGTGTTGTCCATGCTCCACCAGGTATATCTGTTGTTGAGAGCAAGTGGGTATTTACTGTGAAGCATCGGGCTGATGGTACCGTAGACAGATACAAGGCCAGGCTGGTTGCTCGTGGATTCACCCAGACATATGGCGTGGATTATCAGGACACCATCTCTCCTGTTGCGTGCCATTTTACCATGCGGATTCTTATTGTTGTTGTTGTGTTCGTGACTGGGCACTTTTCCAATTAGATGTCAAGAATGCTTTCTTGTATTGTGATCTGCAGGAAGAGGTTTACATACAGCAGCCACATGGGTTTGCTGCTGAGGGGGAGTCCAATATGGTGTGCCGTCTTCATAAGGCTATATATGACCTTAAGCAGAGTCTGAGGGCTTGGTTTCAGAAGCTCTCAGAATTGATTGAACAAAAGGGTTTATCAGATCTACTGCAGATCATACTCTCTTTGTAAAGAGAAACCAGAGGTATTGTAGTCATTTTGGTTTATATTGATGACATTGTTATCCCTGTCAGCGATGAACATAGCATTCAAGCAGCTAAGGATTTCCTTGGACAGCAGTTTGTTACCAAGGACCTTGGCACGCATCGTTACTTCCTTGGCCTGGAGTTTGCACGAAATCAGCAGGGGATGGTTACGACACAAAGGAAGTATGTTTTTGATCTTCTATCTGAGACAGGTATGACGGGTTGTAGACCAGCTATTACCCCGATGGATCCTAATGTGAAGCTCCATGATGATGAATCTGAGGAGGTGGACAAGAGTCGATACAGAGAACTGGTAGAGAAATTATTATATGTAACGATTACCAGGCCAGATATATCGTTCGCTGTGAGTAGAGTAAGTCGATTCATGGAACATCCCAGGTAGGCGAACATGGATGCAGTATTCATGATCTTGAGATATCTGAAGTCGTCTCCAAATACAGGTCTTCTGTTTAGAAGAGATACGTCTCTCAGAGTTACAGGTTGTGCAGATGCAGATTACGTTGGGTGTCCTAAGGATAGGAAGTCTACTTCAGGCTTCATTGTGTTTGTTGGCAGCTCATTGGTCACATGAAAGAGTAAGAAACAAACTGTTGTTGCTCGATCTAGTGCGGAATCAGAATATAGGGCAATGGCCCAAGGTAGTACGGAGATGATGTGGGTCAAAACTGTCTTGATCGTGCCTCTTCCTATGCATCTCAAATGCGACAATCAGGCTGCCTTGTTCATAGCTAATAATCCAGCATTTCATGAGAGGACAAAGCAAATTAAGGTGGACTGTCACTATACTCGTGATTTGATCCAAAAGAGGCTTATCTCGGCATCTTATGTAGTGTCAGGAGATCAGATTGCAGACATGTTTACTAAAGCTCTTGCTAAAGGTCCTTTTCGTCACTGTTGTTCCAAGCTGAGCATGATAGATATATATGCTCCATCTTGATAGAAATTGTTGGACATGCGAGCCCACGACGAGCCATTATGTAATAAATGTTATTGCACATATAATTCTCTGATCTGAAACGAAGAACAATAATTTGCATAAGAGGTCCCTCTGTACAATTAGGGTTATGTACCATGGCCATCTTGATAATCATATAGCTGTTGATTCATTAAAAGAATCATAAAGGCTGGTGTTTGGAAGAATATCTTATGGGTTAGATAGAGGACTCATCAAGCACCGTCAAATGATTATTAAGAGATGATCTCCAGCCTGAGTAGGAGATGGCAATCCTTTCTCACATAGGCTGATATCTGACCGACCTCTAGATGCAGGTCCTCTGCATGGGAATAGTGATTCAGAGGTGTCGGATTAGTTAAGTCAATGGGTTGACCTAGCGAGATCGAGATAACCTAAGTCCTATGTTGAATGATGTCACAGCATAGGCACACATCCTCTGACCAGAGACAGATGTGTTTCTATATATCTGAGTATGTACATTTGGCAGACCATTAGGTTGATGACCTAATCAAGGTCTATACACCGGCGAACTGGTGTGCATATAAGGGTTACGAGTAATACGATCTCTCAAAGGGATCATACAGGTTCACTTATGAACCGAAAGACATGAGCTCACTCATAAGGTATTGGGACCGATCAAATTCCATGCATGGTCGTCGTGCTTTGGAAGCATGACAAGAATTTGAAGGTATGATATATGCTTTGGGAAAGCATATGATCGATAAAAATCCCAATGACCAAGATTGAGAAACTTGGTGATCAAACCCTGAAGAAAACAGTGTAAAATTGATCTTCGTCTTCAGGTTGATCGTTGCTCTTCCAGTATGCAGGATGTGCAGGTATTGGGAATACCTGAGGGTGATGTGATCATAAACGATTGTATAACCATGACGCTTCCAGTCCGAGAGAGTGACGAAACATGTCTCGATTTAGTGACTCCTCTCAGTAGAGAATGAACTTGATCTTAGTCAAAGTGTTGGACATTGATCTGAATGTGATTCAGATGCAATGAGAAGATTAGGTATACGGACTTGATTTAATCAAGCATCTGTGGGAGGTCCGTTAGATCTGGATTTGAGATGAGATCTCAACATCCAAGTCACTATACGTGGAACATAACAATCGCCCTGTCCTTATCTCCAAGTATCTGCGGAGAAGGCACATTATTCTTGAAGGAGTTCAAGAATAATTCCTGTGATGAATTTAGTATCCAAACAAGAAGGTCCTGATGATTAAATGAGATTTAATTATCAAGTATAATATGAATGAGATTCATATTGTGAGAATGAATGATTGTCCAAGATAATTAAATGAGATTTAATTATCAAGTATAATATGAATAAGATTCATATTGTGAGAATGATTATCCAAGATAATTAAATGGAATTTAATTATCAAGGATAAGCAGATCGTGGATAGTGATATCCAAAATATCTGTGTATATTATAAATGGGATTTATAATATGTCAAAGAGAGAGAAATATTGTAAATAGCATTTGTTAATTATTAATGTGGATTGGATCCACATTAATTAATTAATTGAAAATGTAATTTACAAATTAGTTTGGGATGTGAATATGATTCACATATTTTTCAATGGCATGATTGAAATATTCACAAATTAATTTGGAATTAATTTGGTGGATATTATTGCAATAATAGTTATTGCAATTAATTAAGAAATAATAAGATAAAATAAAAGGAGACAAAAATACCACCAAAATAAAGGTGGCGTCACCTGTGACTTAGTCAGAGGTGACGCCCCCTATATTTTAGGGAGGTTTGTTGTCTCTTCCTTTTTGTTATCATATTATCTCTTAATAATTAATTTATGTTAATTAAATTGTGTTGATAATAATTCAACATATATTTAATTTAATATAAATTAATGTTGTTGGTTTTTAACCAACAACAATCATGGTCGTTGATTGGCTCTTGGATAACAATAGCCGTTGGATCCATATGAGCCATGGATTGAGATCCATTGGATCCCAAACTAATATATAAGGAGGGCAACCCTAGCCCTTGAAACATACATTAAAGTAGACGCCTACTCTACTTCTCTCTCTCCCTCTCATTCTCGTCCTCTCTCTCTCCCTCTCTACAAGGTGGCCGACCACCTTTGTTGAGAAAGAGAGAAGTTCTCGCCTTCGCCATCGACTACTCGAGGATCTCCTTCTTCGTTGGGGTTGCTTGCTCCAGAGGAAGACAACGGATTTCGTTAGACGAAATCAGGAGATTCGAGGCTTGGATCTTCGTCGAGGATTACGGGAGTCACGCGTCTCATCATCGCACCCGCAAGTGCTGTCTCCGTGGATCGGACTTGAGACAGGAGGATCTCTTGCTTTAGAGATCTCGTGATCGCAACCACACTTCGAGAGGTATTCCTAATACTTTGTGGGTTGATGAAACGATCCAAGAATTGTTCTTCTGATCATGTGGTTTCATTATATGTCTTAAAATTTTTAAATTCCGTTGCACCATGCGACTAGTGCGACTAGTCGCCCCGATCGCATGAGATGCGATCGTCACGCTTCCATGATGCGCTTGAGGATTCTCAATATCCTTCAGAAACGATATGCCCTTTTTACATAGAAGTTGCCATTAACTCAAATAAAACGATCTCGATCCCGAGTGATACCAGCTAAATCCTTTGAAATACCTAGTATCTCCAAGTACTCACTACTCATGAAATCTCTGCTCTGAAAATGGAGTTGTGAAAGTTGGGAGCCAGGAGTCGTCCACCATGCGTTGCTAACCCTCAAGTTCGGGTTCTTCACGAGAGTAAATAAGCATGGATATCTATCATTGAAACCTCCAAGACTAGTCCAGTTATCCAACCGGAATCTAAATGTTTCCCCATTGCCAACCACGGATCTAAGAGCCTCACCCATAACTGATAAAATCAAATTCTCTCTAAAGCGAAGAAGGCATCTGGATGTTGTTACCCACCAGCTCATGATTAATACCATAAATTTTCCACATCAATCTGCAAATCAAATCCTCATACTTACCACATAGTGTTAAGACCCATTTAGATAGAAGTCCTTTGTTCATCGACTCTAGTATCAAAATTCCCAAACCACCAACATCTTTCAGCCTAGTCAAGGTGTCCCAATCGACAAGATGTATGCTCTTTTTCCTGCTTCCCATCAGCCCAAAAGAATCTCCTCATCAAGGTCTCCACCTTCTTCCGCACTCCTGCTGGAAGTAATCTAGTCGAACAGAAAAAAAATTGGGATGGCAAATAACACGTGTTTCAGAAGCACCAACTTATTACCTCTAGATAAAGCTCTTGCTTTCCAGCCAGCCATCTTGCCTTCCTGCATCAGTTTTCAATCTGGAGAGGAAAGCTGTCCAACAACTAAAGAAAGACCTAAGTATGTAACAGGTAGGGTCCCACGTGGGCATCATAGTACTGAGCTCGCCTCCTGTATTTCCCCCTCTGAGAGACCAAATGGCACGAAAATAGACTTGTCTCTGTTAAGCTGGAGCCTCGAGATGTCCCCAAAGATATCCATAATATATAACGTTCTCCTCGTATATTCTACATCTCCATCCAAGAAAATCATGGTGTCATCCTCATATTGGAGAATCGAGATAGAAATGCCCTCATAATGGTAGCCCATGTAGTGCTCCACCTCAATAGCAAGTCACATCATAGTAGTTAAGGCATCCACAGCAATGACAAATAAAAGAGGGGCCAGGGCCAGCCCTAACGCACCCCTCTTTGGGATTGGAAGTAACCCACTTCGGGACGCCGATTAACAAGTTACGAAGCAGTCATGATGCAACGCTTGATCCAAAAGATCTACATGCTAGGAAAGCCTCCTTCTGTAAGGATGTCCAAATGAAATGTCAGCCCACACAGTCATAGGCCTTAGAGAAATCCACCTTTCATGGCATACCTTTTTTTGTTGATCCTTTTTCAATCAAGTATCATTTCAGCAGCCATCGCCCAGTCATCTGTCATATATCGACCCAGAATGAAAGCAGTCTGCTCAGGCAAGATAATGTCATGTAAGACAATACATAGTCGATTAGCCAGCACCTTAGAAACAGTGAGATAGATCCCATTTGAGAGAGCAATTGGCCTGAAGTCTTCAACTATGGACGGGCCCTCTTTCTTTGGCAATAAAAACAATAAGACCTTTTTTCAAGCGGTCAAACCCTAGCTCCGCCATTCCAAACTCCTGTAAAACAACAACCGCATCCTCCTTGACGACATCCCACAATTCCCTGTAAAAAGAGATGGGGAAGCCAACGGGTCCTGAGCACCATCCGTATTCAGTTGCATGACTGCCTTTCTTATCTCTTCTTCACTGAAAGGAGCAATCAAAGCCTCAGCCTAACCAGCAGAAATCCCTCTCACCCCTCTTCCACACTAGATCCAACATGCAGGAGTGGTTCTCCTACTTAAGTCCTGATAGTGGACCTAGAGAACCCCACCAATCTCCACATCACCCTGAATTTGGCAGACATCTATGGTAAGAGTGTGAATGCAATTTCTACGTCTCCCACCCACTAGCCAAAGAATGAAAGAATACTGTGTTATTATCGCCCTCCTTGAGCCATCACTGCCTCGATCTCTATCTCCATTAAACTTCCTTTTTATTGTCCTCAATCTGCACTTCATTAAGGCTACCAGGCTTGAGCTCAATTTCTGATGTCGTCAACTCCTTTTCATCTTCTAATAAGTCTAGCCTAATGATGTCTTCCTGAGCCTATGTTCTCCTGCTCCTGTTTTGCATATGAACCTCCTTATTGTAATCCATTAGATGTCTTTTCAACGCCGCTAACTTGTTAGCTATACGGGCAGCCGCCAATGCACTTGATTGAAAGGACCGCCAAAAGGATCTAATCATCTCCCGGAATCCATACTCCAAAAGCCATGCACGCTCGAACCTAAAGAAGGATCTTGGTTGCACGTCCTCCCACGAAGACCAAAGTAGAGGAGTATGGTCCGAGTAGGCTCGTGGCGAAGCGCAATCGCAAAGTAAAGGGAAGATATTCGTCACTTCGGTTGAGATAAGAAATCTGTCGATGCATGATCTCGAGCGTACACTCATGTAGGTGTATGTTAGCGCACCTCCCCCAGCATCAACAATCTGTAGACCGCAGTCAATGATGAAGGTAAAGAAAGCCTCAGATCCAGGGTCTGCACCTCTGCGCATCCTCAGTCTATCATCCGTACAAACTGTGACGTTAAAATCTCCCCCAATCAGACATGCAGATGAGGGATATTTTGTTCTGATCAATCGCAACTCATCAAGAAGTTCTATGAAGCTCGTACCATTATTCGGCCCATATACATTTGAGACAACAAGCTTCACCACATCCGCCTTTCTGCAAAGGATCGTAGATATGGAATGTGCACCCCTTGTTCCACCCCCAAACAAAGAAACTTTATCTCCATTCCAGCCCAAGACCAGTCGACCCGGCGCCCCTGTCGAGTTAATAATCGTGAAGTCCGTAAACAACGTTCTTCCAACATAGCTCCAAATAGCATCCATGTTATGAGAGATTTTGGTTTCTTACAAGAGGATAATATGTGCCCTAGCAACTATGCACAATTCTCGCACCGCCGGCCGTTTCTAGCTCCCACCAAGGCCCCTGACGTTCCATTTTAACACATTCATTTGAGGGGGATCTTAATCCTACAGGGCGGACCACACTCAAACAATCAACCAATTCACGGTTAACATCACCCACCACTGTCGTTACAGTCTCGCCAACTACATTCTGAGCCCTAGCTTCGTGACAAGAACGATTACTATCAGTTGACGGTTCCTTTTGGTCGTCGCATGACCCCGATAAACTAAGAGCATCCTCTGAAACTCCCACTAGGGGCCCGATAGCCTTGTAAAGGGCCCAAACGAACACGCCTTCTACAGCCACGAGTAGAGACCATGGAGTATTGTTTCCTAAATCGTCATCTAGGTGAGATCCTAAAAGAGGCAAAGCCCGTGGATCCCCTATCCCTAGATTGTGTTTCCACTCAGAAGCTGCAAGAAGATGTGGTCCACCTTTCTTCGCCAGAAAACCACCTTATCCGTCAGGATTTGTCAAAGAGGAGGCGCTCTTGCTTTCCCCACCACCATCCCGGTGCTCCACATCCTTCGACGAAAGAAGCTTCTGGCTACGCTTGTGAGTTATGCCCCAGATGCCATACTCTAAATTGGGTTTCAAGGGAGATGGGTCGAAGGAGCAACGTAGATGGAGATGCGACTGAAAAGGGTGATCCGATGTTGTGGGAAGAGGATTCGACTAAAAAGAGCGACAGTGGAGAGAAGCAAGATGGACTCTTCTCTTCATCGGGGTTGCTATACTCGACGATCGAGAAGCCCACGCAGACCCAACCTCTTCCACGTACTGCTCCCTCTCCCTCTCTCATCGTGTCCTTCCCTCTCCTCACTACCGATCTCTGTCTAGAGATTGAGATGACAAATTGCAAACCTGCCCAACCGAGGTTTGAAAAAACGAAAAGCAGAATGAGGTGTTTTCCCATGAAGGATGTGAAGCATAGCCTTGAGGCGATCAAGGCGTTGACCTCAGTTTATAAAGGAAAATACACCATAAAAACTACCATAAAATATATATATTAATGAAATTGCATATTATTTGATAATATATAACACTATAATATATGATGAAATTGTAGAGTTAGGAACACCAAAAAGAAAAGATATACAACTCTATTTACCTTTTTACCAAATTTCCATCCAATCAAAGAGGAGTCATTGGCTATAATTATTATTAAATTATCTGAAATTACATAGTGGTCACTAAAATATTTATCAATAAGATAGACATTGTCTATAGTTGTTATTAGAGTATATGAGATGTGGATGTACCTTGAATCCTAACCGTTTGTGCTATTGAACCTAGTTAGAGAATCGCCTAATGTCGCGAAAAATTTTCTTATATGCACCTTCGGATGTGCATGCATCCGAGATTTGAGAATTAGTATGTTTAAGGTGTAACGTTAAGAGTTTCAAGAAATGGTGCATGTTATGTGTAAATATAAATATGAAAGAGATCAAATTTAAGCATTCGTTTTGTATAAATCGTTGTTGTAAAAATCCCCCGACTGGCCCGACTAGTAGGTCCGACTAGTCTAGTCGGTGGGGTAACCGACCGAGTACTGACTAATTACGACTAAGGTCAACTAGTCGATCGATTTTTGCTTGGAGATACCATTTATTTTTTTATTTTTTAAAGCAAACTTATTCTAATATGCTTAATGTTTTATTTAGATTCAATTTCTTCTTTTGTTTTATTATGATAACATAAAAAATGTAAAATCTATGTAAATATATAAGAATATACATATAAAAATGATTTATATATTTAAACTAATTAAAAAAATTCAAAACCGATTAAAGCCCGACTAAATCCGATTAGTCGTCCGACTGTCGATTACTCCTTAGTCAGTGACCCAACCGACCGAGTACCGACTACCGATTTTTGCAACCTTGGTATAAATATCATCATGAATAACTAGATCTTTATAAACATATGAAACTACTGTTAGGACAAATGATTTTCTTAAAAAAATTGTTCAGAAAACCCTTATAGTCTCAGGGACCACCTCACATCACCGTCTCGCCTCTCCTAGCCTACCTCGATCATGTGAGGCACTCACCTCAGCCAGAAGACCTGAGGGGGTCACCTTGAGGCACTTTTGCCCCGCCTCATTTCGCCTCGACCGTCTTTGTGTCTCGAGGCATGCCTTTCCAAACCATGACCACTACTCCTGTGGATCCCAGCATGAAGCTCATGGTGATGATACAGATAAAGTGGTGAAGTGGAGATACAAGGAGCTTGTTAGTAAGTGCTTATATGTAACAATTATCAGGCCAGACATCTCATTTGCATAGAGCAAAGTCAGCCTGTTTATGGAGCAACCATGTCATACTCACATGGATGCAGTTTCCATGATCCTAAGGAAACCGAAGTATTCGTCAGGTACATGGTTACTCTTCAACAAGGGGATATCTCTTGAGATCACAGCATGTGCATATGCTAACTATGCAAGATGCCCCAAAGACAAGTCAACCTCTAGATTTGCGGTGTTTACTCGAAACTCACTGCTCACATGGACATCTCATTTGTAGTGAGCAAATTCAGCCACTTTACGGAGCAATCATGTCATGCTCACATGGATGCAGTCTCCATGATCCTAAGGTACCAGAAGTCTTCGTCAGGTACAGGGTTAATCTTCAACAAAGGGATTCTTCAGATCGCGACCTATGCAGATGTTGACTGTGTAACATGCCCAAAAGACAAGTCAACCTCCTGATTTGCAGTGTTTATTCAGAGCTCACTAGTCTTGAGGCGATCAATCTAGCAACAACAATTTGAATGATGAATCCAAAATCAATCTAGCAACAATAGATTGAATGTTGAATCTAAATACAGAGCCATGGCAAGGAAGCACTGAGACAGATGTCTCCATTTCGACAGGGCTTTGGGAGGTCCCTCCATGACTATGACTTCCTAGGAGGTTCGAGCCATTTCCTCATCTCTGACTCTTTCTCTGCCTCGAACCGAGCCTTCCCTAACTTTCCACCGCCCGGGATCCCTTTCCTCCCATTTTCCCCGCTCCCCCGACGCGGGACTACCACGATTCTCACATGCAGCCTTTTTGCCAGACGGTCTTTTCCAGTAGTGTCATCCTTCTCGCTGGTTACTGTTAAAAAAGTGGTGAGGTTGGGGGGTTGTCCTACCCTCACTAGCTATTGATGCATCTCTTCCCATGCGGCTACTATGTGACAATCTGGCCAACCACTGTTGAAATATTTGACGAAAAGGACCGAATATTTTTCGTAAGGGTAACCAAATATGTTGAGATATTAGTTACCTTTTATCATTTTTATGTATTCTCTTTTCTTTCTATCTACATTATGTAATTTGCCCAACAAGTTTCTCCTCTACATAAGAGAACCCTAGGACCTCATGAGTAAGCAACTCATTATTTTCTCTTTACATGGCATCCGAAGTTCTCATACCTCACTCGTGCCTTAGCCCCCACCCACTGCCCCTCTCCTCATCGTGTGCACTGCTAGCCACCGCATAGCCCTTTCTGTGCCATCGCAGCCCACTCCAGGTCCCTCGTGCGTGTATCTAGCCCTCCCAAGGGTTTGTGTGCACTAAATAACACTATCCATGTTGTTGCACCGCCAAAGGGTCCATTCAAAACATGTGCATCGTCGTTGGGTTGTCGTAGGACGTAGCCTAGCCCCGTGCAACACCGTTAGACCGGTCGTAGGCCTTCCGCCATCGCCGCCAGCCAACAAGGGCCAGCCATAGGCACTACGCCAACCACATAGAACACTTCTTTTCCTCTCCATCACTGTCCAGCAGTCCGGAACAGTCTTATTTTGACCATAAAAGGTGATTTCAAACCAATAAATCACATTTTTCGACCCTAGCGCGGATCGAAGAATGGCGAGGATGGTTGTATGAGTCTACACGTACAACCAATTCTCAATATGATTGTGTAGATTCGCTCGGATCGGTCAACTACCCCAGTCGAGTTCCGTTTCACCCTCTTTTTCGTCTATCATCATTTGACGCTGATTAAGGTGGCACTGAGCCTGCATCCTCAACTACAACCTCTCTTTTCAATACTTTTGTTGTTAGAAAATAGGAAGTGGGAGTGAAAACATGGAAAAGATAAAGAAAAATAAGAACAGCGGGATTTAACATGGAACCCTACTCCGTGAGGTGCGGGATGAAACCACGGGAGAAGCCCTCAAAGGGGCATGTTATGCATTGCACTTTCTCATCTGATACAGGAGGTTTAGGGCTCCTTATATAGCCTCCACAGAGCCTTCAAGTCTCGCCGCTGGACAATGTAGGACTAAACACTTGGATGGGGTAAATGGATCCTGGAGGGATGCATTTACCCTCCTACAACACAATAGGCGCACATAACAAATACTCCAACACTCCCCCTCAAGCTGGAGCATGCAATGCTCAGCTTGGACAAACAGAAAGAAACTTAACCCATGCTACAGGACACTACGGACAATATCAACCCAACGCGCACAATTGTTGTTGTCGAGGACGTTGCTTCTCATGCCGTGCAGGTGAGGAGGACGAACGGGCTGGAGTGTGAGTCTGCTGAATCTCCTCGTCGGAGAGCATGTGCTCTGAACTGCGCATGTCAGAGTCACTGCAACTGGAAATGAGTCTCCTCGTCAGAGTACTCTGGCCTGCCACAATAATGTGGACAACTGCTCCATCTCTGAAAAGGGTCGAACTGAAAAGGCCGTGGAAGTACAATCCTCTTCAAAGTCCATGGTCGCTGGAGAATGGAGTATGAGAAGTCTCCTCTTCGGAGAAATGGGTCTCTCCCATCTGGCACAGAGAATGGTACACTACTCTGATGTCCCTATGATACCACATGAAAACCCTTGCCAACATGGCATAGGGAATGGTCCTCTACTCTGGAGTCCCTATGGCTCACATGAAAACTCTGGTCGAAATAATAAGAAAAGATGGGGACCGCGACAAAAGATGGCAAACATGTGCTCATCTGAAAATGACCGCAAACATATGCGTGTCTGAAAATGAGTCTCTCTCTGGAGAACTCGAAAATGAGCCTCTCATCATGGAGTGCCTTGAACTTGGTTGCGCATCACACCTGTGGACTCGGAATCTGAACCTCGAGTCTGAATCTTGCGCATGGAGAATCTTCATCTGAAAAACTGTAGAGTCTGAACAACTGGTTGGCCTGGAGACTAACATCTGAATCGGGAATCTGGATCAAGACCTGTGACTCTACATATATACTCCCCCTTTCTCCCATACTTGTCGGAAAACATGGACGTCGATCAAGTTGGGAGAAAACAAGATAAACAGGGGTAAAAATACCAATAAGTCGTTCACAAATTTTTCGGCTTCTCAAATCATGAATAACATTTGATCGTTTCATTTTTTTTCGGCTCTATTTTTTTGGAATTTTTTTTTAAACATTTTTTTAAGCCGTTAAATTTTTTTCTCGACTTTCCCAAATCATATTTTTTTAACCTGCGTACGGCTTTTTTTGTACGTGTCTTTTTTATTTCACTTTCTTTTTTAATTTTTTTTAACATGGCCCACTTGGGCCCATCTCGACCCAACTCTCCTCTCTTTTTCTCTTAACTTACGGCCTCCCAAAAAAAATATTTTTAAACATATCGACCCAACAGGGCCCTTTTACCTATTTAGGGTTCCCGCTTGGGAACCCTCTTTTAAGAAGGCAGCCGCCTCTTTGGTGTTCTCTGCTTGCCGCTTGCGCGCGGGATAGGCTCGCCTGGAAGGACATGCCGCCTGGGAGGCCATGAAGGTCTGGTGGTGAGCCATCGCGCCGTCGCGCGTGAGAGAGGGCCTTTGTTGGAGGATGGGCCGCCCTGGGGTGCGCGCGCCAGAGGCAGGAGGGCGCGCCGCCATGGGAGGAGATCGGCTAGCATCGTCGCTCTGGGCGTTGCGGCGGGAGAATGCATGCGCGCCTGCGAGGCTTCGCGCGGTGCTGCAGCGATGGTAGGGGCACGTGCTTGGAGATGAAGGTGTGCGAGGGGATGTGTGAGCGCGGCCTTGGTGCTTGGAGATGTGCCTCAGCGATAAGGGTGGGATATGTCGCGTCTAGATGTGCCTCCTGCACATTGGAACTTGGAGATGCGTGTACTCAGGAGAGGCCTGGAAGATCGCAGCTTCTTGATTTGGGTTTTGTAACCCTAGAACCTGACGCTTTTCATTGACGCAGAATGAATGAAAAACACAATCTCCAGCGATAAACACGAATCAATTCTTCTCTCAAATTGATTGTCGAATCATGAACAAAGAATGTAATGAAAACCCCGAGAATCGAACCCGCTCTGATACCATGTTAGAAAATAGGAAGCGAAAGCGAAAACATGGAAAAAGATAAAGAACAATAAGAATATCGGGATTTAACGTGGAACCCTACTTCGTGAAGAGCGGGATGAAACCACAGGAGAAGCCCTCAAAGGGGCATGTTATGCATTGCACTTTCTCATCTGATACAGGAGGTCTGGGGCTCCTTATATAGCCTCCACAGAGCCTCCAAGTCCCATCGTTGAACAATGTGGGACTAAACACTTGGATGGGGTAAATGGATCCTTCCACAATAGGCGCACATAACAAATACTCCAACATTTGTCAATACTTTTAATTCTTTGGGTTTTCATCACTTGTGTCCCTCCGAGATATCGCAATTTCAGTTATGCCCCTATCTTTTTGGTAATATCAGTTGTGCCCCTCACTTCTTGCTAATCTATCACTTGTGCCTCTCGGGTTAGTGACTGTCCATCCACAGTGCAAACGGACGTTAACTTTGAGGACATAAGCGGAATTAATTAAAAAAAGGGTTCAATGGTCATTTTATGCCATCTTCCCCATCCTCTTCTTCTTCCTCCTCTTCTCCCATCCTCTTCCTCCTCCTCCAACCTCCTCCTCCCTCTCCGCCACCCCCGGCTTGCCCTCTTCCTCCACCCCAGTCTGCCCCCTCCTCTGCCCCAGCCTCCCTCCGCCCCGACCTCCCCCCCGCCCCCTGCCCCGACCTCCCCCCACCCCCTGTCGCCCCTACCGCCCCGACCTTCTTGCCGCCCCGACCACCCCCACCTCCTGCTGCCCCTCCGCCCCAGTACGAGTCCTCCCCCTTCCACCCCTGTCGCCCCCCGCACCCAGGTCGCCCCCTTGCCACTTAGGTCGAAGCGGACGCCTGGAACCGTTATGATGGGGAGCTCGGGCAGGGGGCAGGGGAGGTCGGGGCGGAGGGAGGCTGGGGCGGAGCTCGAGGCGAGGGAGGAGGGGGTCTGGGCGGAGGGAGGCTGGGGCGGAGCTCAGGGCGAGGGAGGGGGGTCCGGGCGGAGGGAGGCTCGGGCGGAGCTCGGAGCGGGGGCGGGGGGAGGTCGGGGCGGAGGGAGGCTGGGGCGGGGGGAGGTCGGGGCGGGGAGAGGTCGGGGCGGAGGGAGGCCGGGGCGAAGCTCGGGACAAGGGGCCGGGGGAGGAGTTCCGGGCGGAGAGGGAGGAGGAGGAGGTTGGAGGAGGAAGAAGAGGATGAGGGAAGAGGAGGAAGAAGAGGAGTCTGGACAATAATACCCCTCTTAACTGCACTAAGGTTTGAAAATCCATGGTTAAGTCAACTCATTGACGGTCAATCTGACGGAAGGGCACAAGTGATAACGGAGAAAGAAGTGAGGGGCACGACTGATATTACCAAAAAGATAGGGGCATAACTGAAATTGTGATATCTCGGAGGGGCACAAGTGATAAAAACCCTAATTCTTTTATATAGTAGTGACTTTTAGGCGTATATATGCTTCAAGTGATCTTACCAATATGAGCATAAGTCCTCTAAACGCCATCAGCAAAAGGTTTGATGGATGTATGCCCTCTGACCTATCTAACATCCTATGTGTGCAATGATGTCTTAATCTTCTCAAAGAAAAACCAGTATCAACCGAAGAATAGCAAATGGATTCTATCCAATAGAAAGAACCATAGAATATTCTGCGAGAGATATCAGTTTTATCACCTCGAGGTTTAGAGGCCTCTTTTAACACAATTGTTTGACGTCTACTGCCCTCTGGTATCAAAGAAAGTCGATTTCACATGAAGCACAACTAAATATACCAAGTGCCCATAGCCAACAGCATCTCCAAAGGATTTGGTAAAAAAATAACACACTTTCATAGTGGTATTCTCCTTCATTTGGTTCCACGATGCCATGAGGAATATGTTGGGAAAAAGAATGGGAGTTGTATCCCAAAGAATCCTAGGTCTCTCTTATATAGAGGAGAAGCCTACAAGTAAATTATATAAGAGAAGAAATAAATATAAACTGAAAAGAAGGTATATAGGCAGAATAATATCTCTACACACCCCCTCAATATGAAGCATCAGCTTGGATGTGCACTTCTGAAAGGGTCCTCTGAGTAAGGCCTTGGTGAAAATGTATGCAATTTGTTCTCCTGAGCTTACATGGGAAGTAGAAATAAAGGCTTTCTGGATCATGTCCCGTGTATAGTGGCAATCTATTTCGATATGTTTAGTTCTTTCATGAAAAGCCAGATTGTTTGCAAAGAATAAAGCTGCCTGATTATCACACGGTAATTGCATAGGAAGAGGCACATCAATATAAAAGTCAGCTAAAACAGCTCAGATCCACATCATCTCTGCTCCCTTGTGTCATAACTCTATATTTTGATTCAGCACTAGATCTGGCAACCACGGTCTGCTTCTTGCTTTTCAGGACACTAAAGAGCCACCAACAAATACAACAGAGCCTGAGGTGAACTTCCTATCCTGAGGACACCATGTGTAGTCTGCATCTGTGATAGCGAGAGATGACCATTTTCTGAAAAACAATCCTACAACTGGGGAAGACTTCAGGTACCTCAAGATCATATGGACCGCATCCATATATACATGTCGTGGTTGCTCCATAAACTGACTAACCCGACTAACATCAATGGAGGTGTTTGTCCTAGTGATGGTAACATATATAAGTGTTCCCACCAATCCTCGGTATCTTCTCATGTCCACCTCCTATGTATCATCATCGTATAGCCTTATGCTAGGCATGGTATGAAAAAACTAGCATCGAGGCAGGCGAGGCGTACGCCTCGAGGTGAGGCGGTCCTATTTAGCCTCGAGGTGTGCGTCTCGGTCCAGTCCGGTGAGGCATGCACCTCAAGAGGCTGAGGCGTAGCCTCGAGGCATTCCGCTTCGAGGCGTTTTACGAGGTGTTTTTGCTTTTTTGAGATTTTTTTTACGATTTTAATGATTTGGTTGGTGGTTTGAGAAGATTATAAATATATGATTGTTTGGGATAATGATTATACAAGATAAATGCCTAAACCCAATGTTTTATGCCCATAATTTCATATTTACTATTAATTGGGTCCAACTAGTTTGCAAACTCTTACTATTTCTCTTAATGAATGAATTCATAAATATCAAATCCAACAATACTCGTAAACTTAATAAGCTTTGCAATATTTCAAGCAAAATGATATAGATAGGGTTCACGATTTCTCATGATGTCATATATTATATGTTTGACATATAACATAAATTTCTTCGTATATTTAATTATACTTTTAATTACAACAATATTTCAAATGTTTACTCCAAATGGATAGGATTCACGGTTTCTCGTACGGCCATATATTATATGTTAGACACATAACATAAATTTCTTCAACATACATTTAATCATACTTTTAGTTACAACAATATTTCAAAGATAGACATGTAGTGCAATTAAAGTCAATGAGGGAGGACTGGCAACAACTATTGGGTGGAAAGGAACATTATCTTGAGGTGTTTTAAAATCAGATATCATGTCTTAAATTAAAATTTTCCATATTACGGATTTCATAAAAGGTTAGGATGCATGATGATGACTGATATTCTTGTAATGTCCCAAACATAATTCCATGATAAATACTCACAGATGTAGAAATGGGTTATAGGAGTAGAGGTCTACTGCTTGACAATTTAAGATTAAGAATTTTGGATGGATTTCATTTGATCCAATTGATCATAAATTCAGCAAGTTATCAAAGCCAATTATCATGCATGGAATATTCAAAAATAGCTCTTCTACTTAATCACTGTTATCCACCAAGCATATTCATGCATAGCATGTTATAATAGTGAGCTCAACTACCATACAACTTAAGCTTAAGCATTTTGAGTAGTTGTCAACGACTCTATTTGGTTCACACCCAGATAAGTTGGTAGAATGAGCTGTCTTAGATAATTATTCAAGTATAGGCATGGGACATTACAATTGTAGTAGATACTAGATATTGAAGGCTCGTAGGATGTTGCCCGTATTTAAGACAGTGGTACCTGATGAATTGCGTTGATTTTAATCGTTGATGCTATGTATCATAACTTCATCCCATTATCATATCTTCATCGCAAACATTGAGAGAACTTGGCTATTCACAATACTTAATAGCTACTAGCTAGCACTTTTGTTATCCAAAATGCAATGCACTACAACATGAAAGGAATAAGCATCCGAGATTCCGAGACTGAATACCAATGGTTGCCGCCTTTGAGTCACTGTTCGGAAGCATGGTGGTAAGTCCCGAGTGCACGTCAACAGTCGATGGCGCTGCCTTACCCCGATCCACATGGCTCGTAGTCCAATTATCCACGTGTCCTTTACTATCAACTACCTTCTCCACAGTGGAAGCACTCACTCCCTTCTTCTTGCCGCTGCTCTTAATAGAAGAGGACGGTGCGGCAGCGGAGGACAAGGAGCCATGAGGCGGACCACGAGCGAATGCGCTGGGACCAATGGTGGAGGACCGTCCGCTGCCGCTGTATCCCTCCATGGGCAACGGGCCGGATCTCGTCTTGATGCGGTTGAGGCCCAGGGAAGAAGCGAGGATCGGGGCGAATGCGGCCGATCCTGACGTGGAGCCGGCGGCATCCTTGGCGGGATCCTTGGGGAGCGATGGCGGGGTCTGCGGTTCAGCCTTGGCCTTGAGCTTGGCGGCGGCGGAGTGATGCGCGTCCTTGTCCTTGCCTTTGTACGAGTCGGATTTGGGCTTCTTCTTGTCGGATCTGTTGGGGGAGTCGACGGGGGTGGGGGTGCGGGGGCTGTTGGATCGATCGGGGCTGGAGGAACCGGACGACTTCTTCGATGAGGAGGAGGAGGAGGAGAAGAATCTTCCCTTGAACACCATAACGATCTCGCTCTCGCCTTACCACAACAGCAACATCTTCCCGCCGCCGCCGCCGCCGCCGCCACTCTGCTTCGGAGTTCTGTGGAGGAGGAAGGGGAGGACGAGGAGCAGTTCGCGGTGGTGTGCGGTGGTGTGAGGTGGTGTGGGCGTGGTTGTGGTGGTGGTGGTGATCGGTTTCCGTTCTTTTTTATGGAGAGTGGAGGAGGGGGAGCCCTAACAGTGGGAGCAGCAGCATGACTCGACTCTCCCTCGCTTTTCCTTTTTTTCCGCCTTTTTTCCTTTTCCTATTTCAGACAGCGGAGAGTGAAGGGAGAGGAGAAATGACCTTTGACTCGTGATCGATAAGGCATGGGGTACGCGCGGCGGAATTTTTACATTTCTGGTCCCACGGTTTCGGTGGTCGGTTTGGGAAAGAGTACAAGGTATGATTTTTCTTTTCGATTTAGTCCTTTTACCATTGTTTGTAAGGAATATGTATGATAAGGCTTTATCTTGGGTATGAATCTAATTTCGGAAGATTGATCATTTTGACATCAACATTGATTTACATCAAGGTTCAACTATAAGTCCATTTTTTTACCTTGATTATGGACGAGTTGACAAATCACATCTAGGATGAGATACCTTGGTGTATATTATTTGTTGACGATATTGTGTTGATTGATGAGACTAGAGATGTAGTAAATGAGAAGCTTGAGGTCTGAAAACATGCATTGAAAACTAAAAGATTTCGTATAAGTAGGGCTAAGACTGAATATATGGAGTGCACATTTGATGGAAGTAATGGTGAAGAAATCGATGTAAAGATTTGTGACAATAATATTCAGAGATTCCTATGATCTATTTTGTAACATGATGGAGAAATTGATGGATGGAGAGGAGCATATATTATTCTCAGTGATAAGAAAATTCATTTAAAAATCAAAGGAAAGTTTTACAAAACAATCGTGAGACCCTGCTACGCTCTATGGATCTGAATGTTGTTCAGTGAACCATAGACATGTGCAGAGAATGGATGTAGCAGAAATGAAAATGCTAAGGCGGGTGTGGACACACACGTAAAGATCGGATTCGGAATGATGCAATCAGAAATAAAGTTGGTGTAGCTCCGATTGAGGATAAGATGCGAGAAAACCACTTAAGATGATTTGGTCATTTGCAAAGAAGGTCAGCTGATGCATCAGTTAGGAGATGCGAGTTTTGGGATGTTGAGCCGGCTAAGAGAGGGCAAGGACGACCCAAGAAGTGTTGGAATAAGACTACGAAGGGATATTGATTTTTTGGATATAAGACGAGATTGACCCAAAATAGATCTGAATGGAGCCAAAGAATCCGAGTAGCCGACCCTACTTAACCGTGGGAAAAGACTTTGCTTTTGTTGTAAGGAGGATGCCTATTGTAGTAATGGTCTTACGTGATGAGAGGAATTCTCACCCCCCCCCCCCCCTAAAAAGGACTAAATACATGCCGTACAACCCATCTCAACTTCTCGAAATACATTGCTAAGAATTGTGAATTAAAAGAGAGAAATGTCTATTCCTATGTATCTCTACGTAGATATTATGATTATGGGAATTGGTTCTATGACAAATACGGGACTCAATGGAACTGTTGTACAACTAATATTCCACGGATTGGTCGATGTTGCTCTCCTTTTTTATGGTGAACAAGTTCTGGTAAGACGCATCTTGTTTATCTTGCGCAATAGTTCCTTGTTTTGTCGATGTACCCTTTTCATATAATCGCGGAATCGCAGCAGACATGGAATTGACCATGTATTCCAATACTTATTCTCCAAATGAACAAAGCCTTTCGTGTAACCACTAAATAGCAAGGGTAGACCCATGTTCATGCCAGGTACTAACATCATATGTTATCCTCAAATGCCTCAACATTAGATAATACCACAGATGCAATTCTCCCCTCCCCTTTTATAACTGTCTAAGCATCATTGTATTTGATGGTGCCGCCCCTTAATGGTAGGGTGAATACGAACCACCGTATCATTGTTGCTATGATACCATTTGTTGGACACGCACCAATATCGTCACTGCTTCGATTCCGATTAGGTTGGGATCAAACATCGAATACAGATGCAGATGCACAACCACCCAACATCATAGAAGCACATGAAAAAGAAGAATAAGACCACGATATGACGATAGTCGGTCACCTCTCGCAACCGAAGAAGAAAATTACTAAGAATTAGAACGAGTATAACTCTTACCGTTCCTTCATCATCTCCCTTCGCTTCTCTCCCACTGTATTTTTCTCTTGTGGCATTTCCTCTTGTTGTTGTGTGGAGGCAATGCTCACATTCCCCTCTATATATAGTCCAATTATAAACCCGTAGTCTTATTCACATCAGAACTACACAGAATACAACTCAATTATCATTTGAATTAGGAGTCCGATCCCTCTAGGATTCCTAATCATAATATGACCCTAATCCTAAAACTTAAAGACCTTGGATCCACCGATAGAAAGACTAAATGTTATCAGGAAGACCTAAGTCCCCACGAAGATTATCTCAGTTATTGAGAATAGACATGATCTACCCAGTCTTCCCCAGACAGACAAGATTGTCCTGCTTGATATTTAAAAGAAGATGGATATAGTGGTCATAAAATATGTCCATCAACTTAAGATGATGTTATCACGTTCATCTTCAAATGGAAAATACAACTCAGTGATTGTACTTCACCACCTACTACATCTTTTTTTTCCCTTCCACACCCAACTACTCAACTCCTGCATTGATTTATGATCAAGTCAAACTCAAGCAGTACAGAGGTCTAAATCAACTGGTAGGCAAACAACCATTTAATTTAGCAGTAGGAGTTCCATTTAATGGCGTGGCTAACAACTGATCAAGACATGAAAGAATGTTAGAGGTATATTTGAAGAGCTTTCATAAAACTATATCTAGTCATTACCATATGTTTTCAAGCAAAGCACACCACTGGACTAACTCCATTCTACCTTCCCATGACTTCACAAATGGCTGAAAAAAAACATCCTTGACGAGCAATACGGCATGCAATCATCGCATCCCTTTTTACCATAAATAGAAACATAAGAAGCCAGCAATTTTACATGATCAAGAACTAAATTCCTGATTTAACGTTACAAGTCGAGCATAAATACGTGTACAAAAGCAAAAGGAACAAAATAAAGTCACAACTGACTCTTTTTAAGAAAAGAAGCCTTCATTCATCATCTAAAAGATGAAAAACCAGAACCATATGTCTAGGTTACAGACAAACAGAAACAGGGACATCCAATCACAACTCGATTAAGACTAAAGTTTACAGTCATTTATGTGTTTGTCTGTCTAACTTACTGAGCCGAGGAGAGTTCCGAGTTGCTGGGCAAGCATTTAAAATGAATGGGGGGGGTTTCGTCCCACCATGACACCTTGCCTGAAAAATTACGGCAAAATAACATGAAGATCACATTAGTTATGTAGGTAACAAGATAAGTGTTGTGGTGGTTGCGATTTATTGAAAGCATTCCAGTGCATGCCATGACCATATTGAAAATCTTTCTCCGATTTTTTTATCATAATTATCCCATATGATCCAGTATTTCATTTAATATTTACATTGGAAATACTGTTCTAGCATCAGAAATACGCAAATGCAGCACAGGCACAAGAGACTGCATTTCCGTGGTTCAACAGTATTCAACAGAGTGACCACTATACATGAGATGCAACTGGCATAAACATTAATACAGGATGATAACAGTCTTCGTTTATGGCTAACAATCATGTTGATGTAGGAAAACCGCGAGCAACAAGCAGCTGAAGTAAAATCTACACAAATCCTGCGAAGGTATACTCAAACCCCACTCCTTCTCAATAGCACGCCCTAGGATCATGTGGTTTAAACAAGAGCATCAACTTGCAATATTTGAGTCACTGCTTCTAAGTTGCTGCTCCTCTTTTCAACCGTCAGCAATCAGACAAGCAGAAAAAAGACCACGGAAAAAATTGGAGGTCATTCACAAAGCATAGATCTTTTCTTGGTCAGAGTACATGGCATCAGGGTCTGAAGGTGTTGAGCGAAGTGACATGGAGAAAGACTTGCTGCCACCTCCCCTCCTGATACGCCTTTGAGAGTCGTCATTGAATTTTAAGTATTGACGAAACACCAAGTAGCACATAATTCCAAGGGTTCCGACCATCATTGGTCCCCCAATCAGAGTTATAGTAATGGCCATCCACGACGCATCCTTGCCCACAACAATAAAAGCTATCGAAAGAAACGCCGCACATGTACTAATGCACGCAGCCCACATTAGCTTGTTCACAATAGATACCACCAGTTCTTGAGCGCCAGTTTCCCATGCAACTAGCGTGATCTGAACCACCACAACTGCCAAAGAGAGGAATAAAGCGGTAGCATTCAAGAGGCAAAATGCCCTAAAACCAACTGTGTCCGCTATGTGAGCCCGGCCAACTTCTGGATCATCCGGCAAGTACTGACCCGGTAGGTTGAATATAGCAACAAAAGCAATTGAGGCAACTAGGACCGCAACAACAGTCACCGAATTTATGGTATTCTGAACAGCTTCCCTGTGCAGTTTACGCAACTCCTTAGCAATTCCCGTGACCCTTTTGTTGGTCTTTGCATTCTGTTTGAGTTGTGACTGCACATCGTGCTTGATATCAATAACCGTCTTCCTTAGTTCCGACGCCTCATCAAGCTTCCCAACATTTCGAGCATTCCTGGCACCAGCTTCTCTAAGACTGTCTATTATTTCTGGTCCTAACTTATCATACGGGATCTTTTCTGCTAAATCCATAGCAGTTTCACTTTGATAATTTATGGCATTGACTTCAATGGCTGCATAGTTGAGCAGATAGTAAACCATCTGATTAAGTAATAAACTGTCAGTTGTTTCATATTTAACTATGCATAAAAAAATTATGGGCATGGTTCCTCAATGAAAATTTTCTTTCATTTATAAGCCAAAAATAAATGATCTTCATGCACTGGGTCTATTGAAATGTTAGATTTGATAACATCTTTTGCAAGATATAATAATCTCTGTAAGAACTGGTTTCAGGATTCAAGAAACAGTGTATCGAACTATTAAACTCTGATGTGATGGATCTCCACGTACTTGTTACAGACTACAGATACTATTCCAAGACAGGATTAAGACAGACAAAGCTACGTCCGATTGAAGACCTTAATCTATTTTATTGAGACACTTTGTAATAATATCGAAATAGAACTTCATGAGCAAATCCTTCAAGTTCAAGATCCACACATGGATAGGCTATTAAGATCTGTCACTCCCTGGATGCACCAGTACATCTTGACCTACTCCGGTACACTAGGGTACACTAGAGACCCCTCTTTATTGTTTATGTACATCAGTATACTCATTTCGCACGTGTGTGTGGACACACACACATACACATATGGGACAAATATATATGCTACCACGGAGTAGTTAACTTAGCTACTCCCACCTTTTAATTTTATTTTTTTGTGGCATTTTTTAGAAACCTGAGGGATTTAAATCACATGTTGTTATAATGTTGTCATTCAAATTTAGAATCAATTCGAGAAATCTCTCACATCCATCAACCATGTCAAAATTTGAAAATTTGCTGAAATTGACCCCTACCATATAAACATGTTAGGAGTGTCTTTTTATACAAAATTTGATTGACAACACCATGATAATATGCCCCTCTGGGAGTTTTTTAAGAATATCACAAAAAATAAGAAAAATGTGGGAGTAGCCAAGTTAGCTACTCCCTGGTAGCGTACACATTTTACCATATATATATAGGGGAATAGGGAGTTTGCACCAAGGTGCATGTAAGTTTACATGCATTGGTGCCACAAATATCCATTTTTTTTTGGTTTTTTTTAGATGAATCCTTGAGAGAATTACTTAGAATAATAAGTGGAATATAAATTTCAAGTTTCGTGCAAAATAAGCATTCCTAACATGTCCGTCTAGAAGGGGTCCATTTCATCAATTTTAAGACCGTTAAAATTTGATGGTCTTGATGAATGGGATATGTTAAGACTCTTATGTTTTGTTATCTTTATTTATATTATTTATTTCTCTTGTCATGTTTATGTAATTTACCATTTGAGCTTTTCTCCTATATAAGAGAGCTCTAGGGTTAGATGGAATACAATTTAATCGTTTCCTTCCACATGGTATCAAAGCGGCGGTCTTAGACCGGAGCCTGTGCCCTAGAGCCCTACCCCCACCGGGAACCTACCGCGTCGTCGGTCCTCGTCGCTCACGCGCGCGCCCTCGCGCCTGCGCCTGCCCTTGCGCGCGCCTGCGCATTGCGCCTGCGCCTGTTCTCATGCATCACCGCAGGCCCTTGCCTGCACCTGTGTTTGCGCATCACGTGCCCCTGCCTCCGCGCCATCACGCATCTCCGCCTCTGCGCCATCACGCGTGTTCCTGAGCGCTTAGGGTCTGACATGAATATCTAAAACACCCTGGGTACCCAAAGGAATCTATAGAAGAATGGAAGAGGTTGTGGTATGAGCCTACACTCACAACCATCTTCATGTATGTCGGTGTAGACGCCGATATTTCTTGTTGTTGACCCAGTCTTGGAGATAGTTATCATCATGTCCGACAACAAAGCAGATGTTCCATCCTTGGGTGCCTTCAAAGGTCCAGCACCCATTGTCAAAATGGATGGAACCAATTATGAACTGTGGGCCATGCAGTTCATTAGTTTGATGCAATGTAATGGCAAGAAGCACATCCTCACAACAGAGGAGCCACGTGACAAGACTGGGACAAATGCCTCATGGGAGGCGGATGATGCGTATGCACACGTGTGGCTATCCGAGACTGAATCCATGGAGATAGCTAATGATATCCTGAGTCAGCCTACTGCAAAGGCTATGTAGGACATTCTTGCCGCTACATACTCTCCGGCGAAGAATGAGTCGAAGATACTGCAGCTCCAGCACGATATCTTCACATCGAAGCAGAATGGTCGCCCTCTTCACACCCTCTATACTTCTTTGAGGGGTATGTTTAGAAGTTACATGGCTATGTTCCCTTGACTGCTAGACCAGAGCAGCTAAAAGCATACAGAGACTCTGTGATGACTGGAGTCTTTCTAGCAGCCCTCGATCCTGAGTATGATGGAGCTCGTGCCCAGATCCTCATTGATGCTACCATACCTCCGATAGAGGAGGCATATCGCAGATTGAGTAGACTATCTATATCCTCTGGTAGCACTTTACAGTCTCAGACATCTTCAGCTATGGGAGTATAACGTGGTAGAGGAAGCCCTACACCATATCGTGGTAGGGGAAGCCCCAGCCGGGGCAGAGAAGGGGGCGGTCGATCCCGTCAGCAGTGCACCTATTGTCACAGGTCTGGCCACTCAAAGGAAACCTGTTATTCTAAGCATGAGTTTCCTGCTTCAGTCCGGGTTGCAGAGCAGATACAACAAGCTGGAGTCCATCACTTGTATCTGACCAAAGATTTGACGAGCTTGTGGCACGACTGAGAGAGATTATGCATGTTACCTCTGGGTCAACCAGCTCTCCTTCAGGGTCCTCAGAGGTAGCTACTTCAGCATCAGCATCCACATCAGGTATAGAATATGCCTTTACGAGTTGTTACAGGGCAAACTTGTCAGAATGGATCATAGATTCAGGTGCTTCTCATCATCTTTGTGGTGACAGAGGCCAGTCTAGTGTGTTTCGTCCGACTCAATCTGGACGATCTGTTGTGATAGCAGATGGGACACACTCCCCCATTACTGATCAGGAGGAGGTGCAATTGACTTCCGCACTGAGGCTTCAGAATGTTCTTTATGCTCCTGATTTTTTTATGAATTTATTATCAATTAGTCAAATCACTAGAGACTTACATTGTCGTGCCATATTCGGTCCATCTGCTCTTGTATTTCAGGATATACTAACGGGCAGGGTGATTGGAACTGGCAGTGAGCAAGGGGGCCTCTACATATTAGTGCAGTCTCCTTATGCTGGTGCCTCTTCACTTCGCACTGGATCTGTTTCTCCATATATGTGGCATCTTCAATTTGGTCATCTTCCTCTGCAAAAGCTAAGTCACGTTCTTCCTCACATTTCTCCTCGCTCGACTTTTCAGTGTGAGGCCTGCCAGCTTGGGAAGCATCACCGGTCCACGTTCCAGAGTCGTCAGGATAGAAGTAGTCACAGTCTGTTTGAGTTGCTCCATTTTGATAGTTGATGTCCTAGTCGTGGCCCAGATCATCAGGGACATGGGTTTTATCTTGTTGTTGTTGATGAGTTTTCGAGATTGTCTTGGGTATTTCTTCTTAAGAACAAGTCTGATGCTCAATCGGTTCGCGGCTAAATCTAAGCTCAGCACTCTGAGATCTTTCCTTCTGAATTATGGAAGGGAGGTCAAGGCCAGGCGCAGAGAGAGGAGGACGGAGCTTCAGTCTAGAGTGTCGGCGTGGGACCGCATTGACGTTGGAAGAGAACTGGCACAGGAGGAATTCTTAGAGAGGCAGGTTTTGCTAGAGGAAATATTGACAGAGGATAAAAAGGAGGAGGTGGAATGGTGTCAAAGGTTCAGACAGAGGTGGCTGCGAGAGGGGGACGCCAACACATCCTTCTTTCACTCCGTGGCGTCTGGTCGAAGACGGCGAAATCACATTCATGAAGTCGAGGTAGCAGGGGAGCGGGTTGCTGGAGAGAGCGCTATTGGGAAGGCAATGAGAAACCATTTCGTGGTTTTGCTTCGAGGAGGGAATGGAGTGGTTGGGGGTGGTTGGGTACTGGAGTGGAAGTGTTATCTCAGGAACGGGTCGAGGGTATTCTTCTTCCTTTCACTTTGGATGAAGCCAGGAAGGCGGTGCTCGGCCTAAATTCAGAAGGGGCCCCTGGCCCAGACGGCTTCCCAATTCTCTTTTACACGGAGTTCTGGGAACTATTGAAGGTGGAGCTGATGGAGGTAATTAATGAATTCAAGGATGGAAACAAAGGCCTCGAAAAGATTAACATGGCGTTGTTGTTCTTGCTTCCGAAGAAAGATTGCCCTCAGCAGGTAGAGGATTATCGACCGATCGCTCTGTCGAACGGGATTTACCTCATCGTCGCGAAGATTCTGGCGAACATGCTTAGGGGGGTTTTGGACACTGTCGTTCTACAGGGCCAAACGGCCTTCATCTTGGGGCGGCAAATGGCGGATGGCCTCGTCATGGCTACGGAGATGTCTTATTTGGCAACGGTCGAAGATAAGAGGGGCGCTATGGAAAATTGATTACGCTAAGGTGTATGATTCAATGGACTGGAAGTTCTTATGGACCTCATTGAGAAGGAGAGGCTTCCCGGAACAGTGGGTGGACTGGATGAAGAGATGCGTCATCACTGCTTCTTATGGGATCCTGGTGAATGGCAAGCAGGAGGGGAGGTTCTTTCAACCGCAGCGCGGGGTGCGACAGGGATGTCCTTTGTCTCCCATGTTGTACGTAATCATGGCGGACGCTTTGGGGGTTATCTTCCGTCAGGCGGTTCGGGCTGGTTGGTGCGTGCAATACACTAGAGGCGACATCTCCATCCCCCTTCTACAGTACGCGGACGACACCATTGTTTTTATGGGTGGTTCCAATGACCAGATTGACAATATGGTGCAGCTGGCAGAAATATTCAGTGAGATGTCGGGTTTGGAAATCAACAAGGCTAAATCAATCGTTGTTGACTTTGCGATGGATGCTGCGGATCGAGCACACTTAGCGGCAATTACGGAATGCGTTGTGGGGAACCTACTGTTGGGAAACGTGAAATGAGAGATTGTCTATTCCATAGCCCTAGGCTCTCTTATATAGGAGAGTAGCCTATGGGTAAATTACATAAAGAGAATGACAAGAAAATAAAATAACAAAATGGGACAAGTAGAGCATATGCGTCAACACTCCCCCTCAAGATGGAGCATAGATATCAATCATGCTCAGCTTGGACGCGCACTTCTGGAATGGACCTCTAAGTAGAGCCTTGGTGAAGATATCAGCAGTTTGATTCTCTGATGTGACGTGAGATGTAGCAATGAACCCCTTCTGAATCATGTCACGTATGTAATGACAATCGACCTCAATATGCTTGGTCCTTTCATGAAACGCTGGATTATTTGCGATGAATAAGGCGGCCTGATTGTCGCATTCCAACATCATAGGAAGAGGTATGTCAAGGCATAGATCTGCAAGTAAGGATTTCACCCACATCATTTCTGTGCTAGCCTGGGCCATAGCCCTATATTCTGATTCAGCACTGGATCTGGCCACTACTGTCTGCTTCTTGCTCTTCCATGAAACTATAGCATCTCCAACATAGACTGCAAACCCTGACGTTGACTTCCTGTCCTTGGGGCATCCTGCATAGTCTGCATCCGCACATGCTGTGACAGAAATCTCCTTTCCTTTCTTAAATAGCAAGCCTGCACCTGGAGATGATTTTAAAAATCTCAGAATCATGTATATTGCATCCATATGGACCTGGCGTGGTTGCTCCATGAACTGGCTCACACGACTCACTGCAAACGATATATCAGGTCTAGTGATCGTGACATACAGCAGTTTGCCTACCAGTTCTCTGTACCTTCGCTTGTCGACCTCTTCTGTGTCATCATCATATAACTTCATGCTAGGATCCATTGGTGTCGTAGCAGGCCGACATCCTAGCATACCTGTCTCATTCAGTAGATCTGTGACATACTTCCTCTGTGTCATGACTAGCCCATATGGATTTCTAGCAAATTCCAGCCCCAGAAAATATCTAAGGACTCCCAAGTCCTTGGTGACAAACTCAGTCCCCAGCTTTTCCTTTGCCTGCTTAATGCCCTGGTCATCATCACCTGTAATCAAGATATCATCAACATAAACCATGATTACAGTAATACCTCTCGCCGTCTTCTGCACGAACAAGGAATGATCAGCATTGGAGCGTTTATATCCTTGTTTCTCAAAGAGGTCTGACAGCTTCTGGAACCATGCTCTGGGGCTCTGCTTAAGGCCGTAGATGGCCTTATGTAATCTGCAAACCTTGGAACACTCCCCCTCAACAGCAAACCCTGGTGGCTGTTGCATATATACTTCCTCTTGCAGATCACCATACAGAAAAGCATTCTTCACATCCAGTTGATAGAGCGGCCAATCTCTAGTAACTGCAACTGATAAGAGTATCCGCAGAGTGGAATGACGAGCTACAGGGGAGAACGTGTCAAGGTAATCTACCCCATATGTCTGTGTGAATCCTCTTGCAACTAAGCGTGCCTTGTACCTGTCAATAGAACCATCTGCATTGTGTTTCACTGTAAACACCCATTTGCAACTCACTGGGGTAACATCTGGAGGTATGGTAACCAAGCTCCATGTACCTCGAGACTGAAGAGCCGCCATCTCATCCTCCATTGCTAGCCGCCATCTAGAATCCTGCAAAGCCTCATGGTGGTTCCGTGGAATATCTGTAGCTGAGAGTGCCAATGCAAACGTCCTGAATGGTCCAGATAGCCTCTCAAACGAGACCGCAGCTGATACTGGATACTTGGCACAGCTTCTCTTCTGCTTTCGTAGAGCAATTGGGACATCCAGATCCTCTGAAGTTGCACCCTGCTCCTGTACTGCATCCTGCTGAGAAGTGTCGTCAGATTCATCAACATTAATATTCTCATTACATACCATAGGCGAGCTAGTTGACTGGTCAGAGCCATGAGCTTGATTCGGCCGTCGGGTGTAATGGAATGGTAACGGGGATATTGTTGGTGGCTGTGGTGGTGGTGGTGGTGGTGGTGGTAGTTCTGGAGGTGACGGCTGTGATGTTGGTGGTGCCATGAAAACGGTATCAGGAGACAATGGTGGTGGCTGCATGTTCCCGGATTCTGAAAAATACATGATAGATTCAAAGAATGTAACATCTGCACTGATCATATACCGCCGACGCACAGGGTCAAAACACTTGTACCCCTTTTGAGTTCTGGAGTACCCCACAAAGATGCACTTGACAGCCCTAGGAGAGAGCTTGTCCGAACCGGGCGACAACTGATGGACAAATGCGACACACCCAAAGACACGAGGTGTAAGAGTGAACAGATCCTTGTCAGGATATATAAGTGAGAAAGGAACCTGTTCATTCAAGACAAATGAGGGCATACGATTTATAAGATAACATGCAGTAAGAACTGCATCACCCCAGTAGGTATACGGGACATGACTCTGAATGAGAAGGGACCTTGTAACGTCAATAAGATGACGGTGTTTTCTTTCTGCAACCCCATTTTGTTGAGACGTATGAGCACAGGATGTTTGGTGAACAATCCCTTTCGAGGAGTAGTATTTGGCTAGATTGTTGGTGCACAACTCTAAGGCATTGTCAGTTCTCATAATTTTGACTGTTGTGGAAAAAACATTCTGAATCTCATTTAGAAAGTGAATAATAATATCTCCAGCTTCAGACTTATTTTTCATTAGAAATACCCATGATGCTCTAGAAAAATCATCCACAAAAACAATATAAAACCTGTGCCCCTGATGATCGGGAACACGACTCGGACCCCAGACGTCGACATGAAACAACTCAAACTTGGAGTTAGTACTCCGACCTTGACTACTGGGAAAAGAAGACCTGTGATGTTTTCCCAACTGACACGCCTCACACTGAACAGTTGTGTGAGACATACTATAGGGTAGGACTAGACGCAACTTCTGAAGCGGTAAATGGCCGAAGCGCAGATGCCACAGGAGAGGAGATACTTGTTCTGCGGAGGGAGCTGTGATTCCGGCAAACGGAGTCTGGTTCAGACGATAAAGGCCTCCTTGCTCATAGCCATGACCAATCACGTTGCCCGTACGGATGTCCTGAAAAATCAAAGAAGATGAATCAAAAATAGCTCGACAATGAAGATCCTTCGTAATCTGACTAATCGACAACAGATTCATGGAAAAATGTGGTGCATGCAAAACATTCTTGAGCTGCATCGAGGATGTCAATGTAATCTCCCCCTGACCCGTGATAGGGGAATGAGTGCCATTGGCGATCACTACTGTCCGTCCTGGAGGAATCTGAGTATATCCTGTAATTAGACTCTGGTCGCCACATAGGTGATGTGTAGCGCCCGAGTCCATGATCCACGGCAATGTATCTGATCTACTACTGTGAAGAGCAAGTGTACTACCTGAAGTACTCGTAGAGGCAGAAGCTGAAGCAGCGGCATCATTATGATTCTCTGTCGGAGGTGCTGGGCCAGATGGCGGAATAATGCCCCTGAGGCGGGCAACAAGATCATCAAATCGTTGGTCCAGTGCAGCGGCAGATGGGGGCTCAATCTGCTCAGCTGCTCGTGCAGATGCAGGAAATCCATGCTTTGAGTAGCATGTGTCTTCAGTATGTCCGACTCGGTGACAATATGAGCATGTTGGCCTAGTGCGGCACCCCTTCCACGAGGAGTACGTCCACGGCCCTGGTGATGGAAACCACGGCCTCTGTCGGCCGCCATAGCTGAGGGATTCTGACTCGCAGCTGCTGAAGGTACTGTGATCCTGCTCAGTCTGTGAAAAGCTTCCTCCATGGGAGGAATAGTCGAGTCTGCCAAAATCTGTGAACGTGCTGCCTCATACTCTGGATCAAGTGCAGCGAGAAAGACACCCACCATCGTCGCATTCCTGTATGTCTTCTGTTGTTCTGGCGTGGCGGTAAGAGGCATGAAGCTATAAAGCTTCTCAAACATCCCTCTCAATGATGTATAGAGAGAATGTAAAGGACGGCCATTCTGCTTTATTGTGAAAATATCATGTTGTAGTTGCAGGATCTTCGTCTCATTCTTCGCCTGAGAATATGTCGCTGCCAGGATGTCCCACATGTCTTTCGCTGTGGGTTGATGTAGAATGTCATTGGCAATTTCAATAGCCAATGTGCCGGATAGCCAAACCTTGGCATATGCATCATCAGCCTCCCATGAGGCATGGACTCCAGTCTTCTCTGCAGGCTCGGGCTCGGTAAGAATGTGCTTCTTACCTGTAGACTTCATCATACTCATGAACTGCATTGCCCACAGTTCATAGTTCGTACCATCCATCTTGACAATGGGTGCTGGACCACGAAATGCGCCCATAGACGGGATATCTGCCTTGCTGTCTGACATACTGGAGATAGAAGACTGGAATGACTAAGAGAAGATAATCTTTGTCTACAATGACATAGACGGGATTAGTTGCATGTGTAGACGTCAAGCAACTATCCCCATGAATATGTGCGCGCTACGCTCTGGATATGTTTTGGATACACGAGCACAAAGATCACACGCAAGGGCAACACAGAGCCGCTACCCGCGTGTGCGACTGGAGCAAACGAGCGCACAGTACGTCACTGTACTGCGCCCAGATGCGCTGCTTCAACGCGCACCAATGTGTGCAGATCTAGCGCACCAGTGCGCTCAGATGCGCACAGATGCGCACGGTTCTAGCGCACAGGGGCGCAGGCACTAGGCGCTGGAGTTGTAGCGCACACGCGCCAAGGTGTGCGCGCGGATGCTAGGGCACAGTTCACGCACAGGCGCGTGGACTGCAGATGCGCACAGATCGCCGCGGAGGCGCTGTGCTATGGCGTTGGAGGAGCGCACAGCACGGGGCGATGGCGATGGAGACGCCCCGATCGAGAGAGGGAGAAGAAGAGGGCCGGCGGGTGGGGTCTAGGGTTAGGGTTTCGAGAACTCCGGTCTAGGACCGTCGCTCTGATACCATGTTGGGAAACGTGAAATGAGAGATTGTCTATTCCATAGCCCTAGGCTCTCTTATATAGGAGAGTAGCCTATGGGTAAATTACATAAAGAGAATGACAAGAAAATAAAATAACAAAATGGGACAAGTAGAGCATATGCGTCAACACCTACCAATACGTTACTTGGTTCTACCTCTTGTGGCGGGCAAGCTCAGAAGTTCGGATTGGGAGAGTCTGACAATGAAGATGGAGCAGCGGCTGGCTGGCTGGCTGGAAGGCAGTTTCGCTCTCACACGGGGGAAAGTTGATCCTCCTAAAGCACGTTCTGGATGCCATTCCCACCTTTTTTATATCTACGAGGTTGTTGCCGGTCGGGGTGAGGAAAAAATTAGAGACCCTAATGAAGAGATTCTTCTGGTCTAAAGGTAAAAAACAAGAGTTAGGCATGCACCTGGTCAAATGGGAAGAAATCATCATCAAGCATCGGGAAGATGGGGTCTTGGGGTCAGAGACCTGGAGGGCATGAACAGGGCCTTCTTGTCCAAGTGGGCAATACGTATCTGGGGATCGTCTACCACACAGGTGGTGAATTTGCTGCGGGATATATACGGGGTGGGAGGTGATCTGGCGCCGCGACGGATGAAGTTCGAGTCGTCGTTGTGGGCTGGTATTAGGAGAATTATGCCTCAGCTGGCTTTCGGCCTCCAACTAGTTATTAGGGATGGCACCACTTTCAAATTTTGGCGCGACAACTGGACAGGTGACGGATGCTTAGAAGATAAATTCCCCCGTCTCTTCGCAATGACGGCGATGAAGGAAGCAACATTAGCTGAGGTGGCGGTGGAGGGTGCTTGGGCGCCAACTTTTCTATCTGACCTATCAGAACAGTGGGTTGATGATTACATTGCTCTTTTGGACTCTCTTAAGCGACGGGAGCCGTTCTCCGGGGAACATGATCACTATCGATGGGGAGACACATCCTTCACGATTAAGAAGGCATATACTTATCTGGCGAGAAATACCAAGGGAGGGGATGCTGAGCTGCGTCAAGATATGCGCTTAATATGGGCGGCAAACATTCCGGTAAGGGTCAAAGTCTTTCTCTGGTGCCTTAGACAGGGGAGGATTATAGACAAAGTCAGAAGGGGGCGCATCTTGCACCTGCAAGATACCCGTTGTGACAGGTGCAGTAATGCGGAAGAAGACGTCGAGCACCTCTTCTTTACGTGTGCTTGGTCTGCGAGGGTCTGGATGGACCTTGATGTTCGATGGCTGTAGTATGAAGGGATGCATGCTTTCTGGGATTCCATTAGAAGGTTTGTTGGCAACTCCAATGACGACTGCTTGAAACCGCTAACTGCTCTTTGGGCTATATGGATGGGGAGCAACGAACTTATCTTCAAAAATCAATGTTTTTACAGTGAACATGTAGTGGCACACTGTAATGCTTTGTATAATTTCTGGCTTTCAAGGTAATGTAATGCGATACGTTATTAATGAAATATACTAGGCGGTGATCCTCGCAATGGAGACTCACCCAATTTTCAGTCAAAAAAAAGAACAAGTCTGATGCAGGTCCTGTTATCCAGTCTTTTATTAATGAAATAAAGAATATTTTTCTACAAAAGTCAAGTTTATTCGTTCCGATAATGCATTAGAATTTTGCAGTACGCAGCTTTCTCGGTTCCTTAGGTCTCTTGGCATTGTGCATCAGACATCTTGTGTATATACTTCTCAACAGAATGGGGTGGCAAAACGAAAACATCGCAATCTGGTAGACGTTACCAGAACTCTTTTGATTCAGAGTCGTGCTCCTCATTCATACTGGGGAGATGCGGTTCTTACTATTTGTTATCTGGTAAATCGTATGCCCTCTTCTGTAGCTTTTGTTCATCAAATGTCTCCTGGTTTTGACAAGCTCTCACCCAAAGCTGTCAAATGTGTGTTTGTTGGGTATTCCAAGACCCAAAAAGGATATCGTTGCTTTGACCCTATTCGACGAAGATACTATGTTAGTGCATGCCACCTTTTTCGAGTCCATTATGTATTTTTCCCCCACAGGTGACAGGCTTACTCCTTTAGAGGATGGAGAAGAGATCTTTTTTTGAAAGTCTGCTGGTCAGGGGGCAGTGCTCGGTGGCACCCTCCCCATCAAAAATTTATTTATAACAAAAAGCGAAACAAAGGAAAGTATAGATTAACCCCTCCTTACAAAAAGTAAAACAAGCCCTCCCAAACAGAGCAAAAGCGCTACAACATCCAGTCCTCGACAAGCCTTTTCGCAAGGAAAGTCACGTTCTCCTCATAAAATCTTTGCCCGGAGAATAGGAGGTCGTTTCTGCCACGCCAAATCGCCCAAAGGTAAGCCATCGGAAGAAGGCGATCTGCTCTAGGTCTGTCCTTGTTCAGGTGGATCGAATTCCAGAACGAATGGAAGCCATCTAAACGGCACCAAGGAATCTCCGAGTTGAGCCAGATCTGAGATACCACAGGACAAGCAAAGAAAAGGTGATCAATTGTCTCGATCGCATTGTCACAGATCAAACATCTGTCCGCAGTTATTCCCAAAAGTTTGACGCATCAATCGCGAGTCAAGAGTCGTTTGCGCCGAAGGAGCCACAAGCAAATCCCCACACGCTCCGGGAGGCGAACGGACCAAATTGAAGCGCAATCCCTGGTCAGGGATTCCGAGTTCGCCGGCAGGGGTCTACAGATAGCCCCATATGCCCCTTAACCGAGAAAGGGCCATCTTTCCAGTCCCAGTGATCTCTACCCCCGTTGGGAGCTCCCATGTTCCTCAAGGTCTCGAGGAGATCAAGAAATTCAACAAATCTTCTATCGGAGAAATTGGTGGAGAAGGTGGGGCACTAGGTTCCATCAACCCAGCAGCTCGCCACCGAACAAAGCTTGTCAGTCGCCAAGGCAAAGAGGCGGGGAAAATGAGTAGAGAGAGCTCCCACCCCCGACCAATCGTCCATCCAAAAAATAAAGTCATTTCCACCCCTCATAACTGGCTTGAACAACTGAAGATTTTTCAAGAAAACTTTCGTGACGCTCCTCCAGAAAGGCGTAATGGAGCTGTTATTAATAGGCTGCGAATGAGGCATGCCCTTAACCCCATAAATCTCGCGAATAGCCATAACAACGAGGTCGTTACCCGGGCCCCAAACCCTGCTAGCCCATTTGAGCAGGAGAGCCTCGTTGAAGTCCTCCAGGGATCTCACATCCAGCCCCCCCCCAAAGCTTGGAGCGTTGAATATCTTCCCAACTGACTAAGTGGATGCCCCCCTTCCAGTGGCACCGTTGCCCCAAAGAAAACCGCACATCTTCTATTAATAGTCTGGAGTTGCGGCCCATCCATCTCCAAACCCGCGGGATTTTAGTGGAAAGTTTGTCCCTGAAATGATCAGCAATCGCGTTTCCCATATCTTTGTCCCCCTTGGTCGTAATCCCGTCAATAGTGATAGAGCGAAGAGCATTACATCTGCGTCTACCATTAGCAATACGAAAGCGGTGTCCGCATCTCCCTCTTTAATCCACAAGGTCCTCGAGCGGTGACGCCATTCGGTAACGCATTTCTTGCCCTCCAGTGCCACCGCCTTCTGTGCCGCGAGTCGCTCCTCCTGTTCGAGAGTGGAGAGGTTCCTATCGTCCTCCAAGGCATCCAACCTACGAATGACATCTTCAGCATTCAATCTTGTCGCACGCCTGGCAGCCCTAGAATCATGTTTGAACGTAGCCAGCCTTTTTCGTAAAGAGGTTAATTTTTTAGAGAATCTATTAGCCGCGGAACCTGATGTCTCCGTGGAAGATCAATGCGAATTCACCATCTCCCGGAAGCCGTCCTCCAAAAGCCAGCATTTCTCGTAACGAAAGAAACCACGTTGGGTCGGGGTCGACCCAGAGGACCACAGGATAGGGTTGTGATCAGAGAGGGACCTAGGTTTGGCCAGCACCGATGCCAAAGGATAAGCATCCAGCAGATCACTTGAGGCGAAGAAGCGGTCAAGTCTGGAGCGCGATCTGGAGTTTCGCCAAGTAAATTTAAAGTCAGAGGCGTCCATGCATTCGAGGCCCAGCGAGTTAATGGTGTCCACAAAGAGATCAGATCCGCAATCCTGGCCACCCCTCCCCCCCGGCCGATCGGAGGAGAGCAAAGTGACGTTGAAATCGCCACCCACCAGCCAAGGGGTCCCAGCTATGGCCCTCCCAGCATCAAGAAGATCCTGCCATAGCTCCCCTCTCAACGCACCATCACAAGGACCATAGACGCAAGAGACCGCCAAATGAAAGGAGGAGAGGGAATGAGCCAAAACGATCGTTAGGACATGCTGACCCCGAGTTTCTGAGACAAAAGACCAAGAAGCCGAACGCCAAGCCACAAGTAAGCCTCCCGAAGCTCCCGATGCCTCCAAAAATTTGAAATGGTCGAGGCCCCCTGCACCGCAAGAACGCCAGAGAGATTTCGGTAAGGAGGGAAGCTTTGTTTCTTGAAGAAGAACGATATCGCAGTTCCATTCAGAGAGTCTAGAGCCCATAGTTCTACGTTTATCCTTGTCCCCCAATCCACGGATGTTCCACGAGAGAATATTCATTTGGAAGTTTCGAAGGGCCCTTGCAAGAAGGCGACACCAGCCGCCGCCGCCACATTGCGCTTGAGAGCAGACGTCGAATGACCTGATCTTCTTCTATATCTTTTTCCAGCCCTTCTATCGGTTGGACTAGCAGCCACATCATCTGATTGCACGCCATCTGATTGCGCGCCACCGACCCAAGCGGAAGCCTCCTCGCTGATTTCCAAAGATGGTGAGTATCTGGCAGCAGGGAGCAAGGGACTGGAGGGGGCCGCCTCCTGAGGCTCCAGGGACTCAATGGGGGGAGAGGGCGGAGGAAGGAAGATATTCCCCTGGGGGACCAAGTTCAGAAGGCCATCTGAGTTCGAAAAGGAGTGAAACACGTGGGAGGGGATCGAACCGGATAAAGTGCTAAACGGATCCGAAGCAAGCCAAGCTTTGCTCAGCAAAGAGTCTGAAATAGAGATCCGACCCGGGAAGTTGCAGGTGGAGCCCGCGAATCACCCCTCGGAGGAAGAGAAGATCAGGTTGTTAAACACGTCACCATGCAAGAAGAACGATTCTGATAGGGGATCTGGCTGCCGAGAGAACTCCATGATACGCCACGATGTTTCACCTCCCGAGGCACATCCAGCGAGGGGGTGCCTCGGAAGATCAACTGCCATCGAAGAAACTACCACGTCTATTGGTCTACCGCCAAACTCCGGAAGGGAAGCAAGACGTTACCCGGTGGAGGAGGCGGGCCGCCGTCCGAGCCCCAGCGGGTCGTCAATGAAAAACTCGATCAGGAAGGAGAAACGACCCACATGCATCTTCGTGAATTTGCTTCTACCGCCAAGTTTGTCCCGAAAGGACCTTGAACATTCAAAAAGAATCTTCGCCTCCTCCATCACAGAACCAGGTCCAAGGCCATCGTCGAGAATTTCTTGAACGAAACCCCAACGGTCTAGCGCTCGACGAAGGCAAAATAGCGTTCGAGAAAGAAAGGGAACTCCTCTGACCGTAGCCATGCAGATCTCCATCTGAGAGCAGCCTCCATCCGAGAAGCGAGGTCTTCTCCAAAGAACATTTTCAACGTCTCCGTTTCGAAGCAAACGCTCCACCTGAGGTTTCGTCAAACCCCTAGCGCAGCAAAGCCTGTCGTCGAGCTTCACAACGTCGCCCGTAAAAGAAGGACCCAAAAAAACGCGAACATGAGATAAGATCTTTTCCAGGTGAATAGGACCGCGTAAAGATTGACCTATAGCAACATGCACCTCCGATAATATATCGTTTGTCTTCCCATCGGAACCCAAAGAGGTTTCCGGAGGGAAACCGCTATCATGCACGAGTTCCCCGTCAAAGATAACGTTCTTGTCCCCTCCCGTTCCTTTTTTCACCACATCTGCGAAGGAAGGCCCTCCGCGAGTCACCGCTGTAGAGTAGTGCGACGAAGAAGAACCACCAGCAGATGACTTCGGCACGTCCGGCTTCGCCACCTTAGCTTTGCATGCAGCCATGCGATGACCAACGCAGCCGCATGAGTAGCACCTTGGAGAGAGGCCACAAGCCGAAGCCTTGTGGCCTTGTTCACCGCACCGGAAGCAACGACGATCGGGTTTCCTGTGAGAGACCAATTTCCATTCGCCACGACCGCCATTGTCTCCACCGAGGCCCGCATCGAGGGTCGCTTTTCCTTTCATCGTCGTATCTCCCAACCCTGCACCTTTCGCTCTCCACACTTTACCTTTCGCACCTTTCGCGCTCCACACTTCGCCTCTCGCACCTTTCGCTCTCCACACTTCGCCCTCCATCCTCTAAATTCTCCTTGGTGATGTTGGTGATGGAGAAGAGATCTGTATGCCTCTTCCTCCGTCATTATCACCTACGACATCACATCCACCACCACCTCCTCCACTGCCACCTCCACCACCACCACCTCCTCCACCGCCACCTCCACCATCTTCTACTTTCTTTCTGCATGTTTACTAGCAACGGCCCCATGCTCATGTGCCTCCTCCGTCATCCAGCACGCCCAAGATATGTACTGAACATTTGAGTTATTCTGATGGCACTGGTGATTTGCATGTACAAACTGAGGTACATGATGTGAATACTATGTCTTCTACACATGCCGAGGATCTGGATATGCCTACTACACTATGACGACAGAAACGGGCATGCACTATGCATCCTATTGGTTCTCATGTTTCCTTGGGGCATCTTTCCAAGGAATTTCAGCGATTTGTTGTGGGATTGTCTACCGTGGAGTTACCACGGTCATATCAGGAGGCACTACAGAGCAGTCAATAGCATCTAGCTATGGAGGAGGAGATGGCAGCTTTACAGTCAAGAGGTATGTGGAGTGTTGTCTACGCTCCACCAGGTGCATCTGTTGTCGGCAGCAAGTGGATATTTACTGTGAAGCATTGGGCTGACGGTACAGTAGACAAATACAAGGCCAGACTGGTTGCTCGTGGTTTCACCCAAACCCATGGGGTGGACTATCAGGACAATTTTTTTCCTGTTGCACGTCAATCTACCCTGCGGATTCTTATTGTTGTTGTTATGGTTCGTGATTGGCCACTTTTTCAATTAGATGTCAAGAATGCTTTTTTGTATGGAGATCTGCAGGAGGAGGTTTACATTTTTTGACGCCAAAAAAAGGGGGATACACTCAGCGGTGTTCGCCCCATTAAATTAAATAAAGGAAAGAGGAAAAAACAGAAGTAAGCAGAAAAACAAAACAAAACAAAAGGGCAAGACAAAAAACTATACAGAAGGTGCCACAGGCCTCAAAAAAGGAGCACCCCACGGCCTCAAAAAAGGATCAGCCCACGACGGCCTAAACCACCGACCAAGTATCCACAAGTCTCGCACACTGCAGAAGCATGTTTTCCTTGTACAAGCGTTGTACCGAAAAGATGGCTTGATTTCTCCCCAACCAAATTGACCACAATATCGCAATGGGAAGCAATATGTCCCTTCTCGCCCTGTTTCTGTTCCTCACCAGCGACTCACAAAAGGCTGAAATGTCATCCGTGCACACCCAAGCCAAATCCGCCTCCTCCAACACACCTCTGACCCTGGGACAACCAAAGAATAAATGCTCCGCGGTCTCCACTGCCAAGTTGCAAAGTACACAGGAATTAGAGACACTGCCCCATAACCTTGCACAACGCTCCCTCGTCAACAATTTCTGCCTGCAGAAAAGCCATAAGAAAAAGCCAAGGCGCTCGGGGATCCTGAGGCCCCAGAAAAAACCACAATCGCGCCCAACATGTCGGACCGCACCGACGGGGGCCGAGCAAGCGCCCCGTAAGCTTTCCGAACCGAAAAAGGACCGCCACGCCAAGCCCAATGATCACGACCAGCAGCAGGCCTAACAGTGTCCCCGATGGCGCCCAACAGAGCCAGAAAATCAAGAAGCCTCTGATCCGAGAAGTTAGCCAAGAAAGGCGGACACCAACACCCATCCTCCTAACAAGCCGCTACAGAACAATCCCTCTCAGCCGCTAACGCAAACAAGCGGGGGAAGCGCACTCTCAAGGACCCCCCCCCCTCCCGTCCAATCATCAACCCAAAACTTAAAGGACTCACCATTCCCCAGGACAGGCACAAACAAAGACAAGTTCTTTCCAAAAGCCTCCAGCACCCCCCGCCAAAACGGAGTAATGGCACCAAGCACCTCGCCCCGCGCCTCCAATTCCCTGCTTTCACCGTGAATCGCCCGCAATAATCGAGTAAAGAAGTTATTGTCCTGGCCCCAAATCCTATTTGCCCATTTGAGAAGGAACGCATCGTTAACGATATCCAATCTCCGCACGCCCAGCCCCCCTTCACGTTTGCCTCTAGTGACCTCATCCCAAGCCACCAAATGCAACCCTCTCCCAGATTGAATATTCCTTCCCCACAGAAACCTCCATATACACTTCTCGAGGCGAACGCGAATCCCCACCGGCATGCGACGATGAGATAAGAAAATCATCGGAATCGACGAGAGCACCGCCTTAAGAAGAACAAGCCGACCCCCTCTCGTCAGTATGGTCGACCGCCACCCAGCAAGGTGCATCTCCATCCTCTCGACGACCATACGCCAATCCCTGATCCCGGCCCTCCCAACCACCAACGGCATACCAAGGTAATCAAAAGGTAACTCATCCGGTGGAGACCCCAAGACACGTCCGCACTCAACCGCCTCCGCTTCAGACAGGTCAAAAGAAATCACCTTGGATTTGCTATCATTCTTAAAAAGACCCGATACCTCGCTAAAAAGCTCCAGCGTCGCCGCCATCCCCGAGACCTCGAACAAGCCGCCCTCAATAAAGAGCAAGGTGTCATCCGCGAACTCCAATAAAGGCACGCTCAACCCATCCTTGGAGTATCCCTTCGAAAGCCCAGCCTCAATCACGCCATCCGCCATGCGCGCCAAGACATCCACAGCCAGAACAAACAAAAGAGGCGCGAGGGGGCAACCCTGACGCACCCCCCTCCGGGGCTGAAAGAGACCCCCTTCAGTGCGACCATTGATCAACAAAGAGAAGGACACCGTGGTCACGCACCACCGCATCCAATATATCCAAACCTCAGGAAAACCACGCCTTCGCAGAACCGGCCACAAGAACCTCCAGTCGAGGCAGTCGTAAGCTTTAGAAAAGTCGACCTTCCACAACATCCCCTTCTTTCCGGAGTTCTTCCAATCAGCGATCAACTCCGACGCCACCGTAATGCAATCCGAAATTTGCCTTCCCCGGATAAAAGCTGTTTGTACCGGAGAAATAATCGAGTCCAGTATCCGAGCAAGCCGACGAGCCAAGACCTTGGCAACAATAAGATAAATTCCATTGGATATCGAAATAGGGCGAAACTCGTCAGTACGCTCCGCCATGGATGATTTAGGAATAAGCACAATGATAGCACGATTGATCCGATCAAAACCATCATTCCCACTGCAAAACTCCGAAATAACCTCCAGCACATCTTCACCCACCACCTCCCAAAAATCTCGAAAGAAAGCCACCGGAAAACCATCAAGCCCCGGGGAGCTATCTTCGTTCAGATCCCACACGGCCGCCCTTGCTTCATCCAACGATATCGCCCGCGTCAACTCCTCGCCCGCCCCCCGAGAAATGGGCAGAGCCCCACATCCCGACCAACGCCACACCCTCGGTGAGCGTCTCGAAGCGAAATCCTTAAAATGAGCAGCAATAGCCCGCCCCATCTCCCTGTCCCCCATGATCCTCGCATCATTTATCCGAATAGAGCGCAAAATGTTAGTTCTCCTGCGCCCGCTAGCTACATGGTGGAAAAAAATCCGTATTGGCATCACCCTCTTTAATCCACCTCATCAGCTTCCTGACCTCGTCCGAAACAGCCCTTTGCGCAAGAGAACGAATAGAGCGCAAAGTGTTAGTTCTCCTCCGCCCGCTAGCCACACGATGGAAAAAAGCCGTATTGGCATCACCCTCTTTAATCCACCTCATCCTCGACCGTTGCCTCCACTCCGTGTTCCGCTTCCTGTCCTCGTCCGAAACAGCCCTTTGCACAAGGAGGAGGTTTACATGCAGCAGCCCCCTGGGTTCGCTGCTGAAGGGGAGTCCATTATGGTATGCCGTCTTCATAAGGCTATATATGGCCTTAAGCAGAGTCTAAGGGCTTGGTTTTAAAAGCTCTCAGAGTTGATTGAAAAGAAGGGGTTTGCCAGATCTACTGCAGATCATACTCTTTTTGTTAAGAGAAATCAAAGAGGTATTGTAGTTGTGTTGGTTTATGTTGATGACATTGTTATCACTGGCAGTAATGAACAGGACATTCAAGCAGCTAAGGATTTCCTTAGACAACAGTTTATTACCAAGGGCCTTGGCACGCTTCATTACATCCTTGGCTTGGAGTTTGCACGAAATCAGCAGGGTATGATTATGACGCAAAGGAAGTATGTTACTGATCTTTTATCTGAGACAGGCATGACAGGATGTATACCAGCTAGTACCCCAATGGATCCTAATGCCATGCTTTATGATGATGACTCTGAGGAGGTGGATAAGAGACGATGCAGAGAGATAGTAGGGAAATTATTATATGTTACTATTACAATGCCTGATATATCTTTCGTTGTGAGCAGAGTGAGCCAGTTCATGAAGCAACCCAGGCAGGCACACATGGATGCAGTGTGCATGATCTTGAGATATCTGAAGTCATCTCCAGGTGCAGGTCTTCTTTTTAGAAGAGATACGTCTCTCACAGTTACTGGGTGTGTAGATGCAGACTATGTTGGGTGCCCTAAGGACAGGAAGTCCACTTCAGGCTTCATTGTGTTTGTTGGTAGCTCATTGGTCTCATGGAAGAGTAAAAAACAAGTTGTTGTTGCCATGGCCCAAGGGAGTACATAAATGATGTGGGTCAAATCTGTTCTGATTGATCTAACGATTGAGGTGCCTCTTCCTATGCATTTCAAATGTGATAATCAAGCAACCTTGTTCATAGCTAATAATCCAGCATTTCACGAGAGAGCGAAGCACATTGAGGTAGATTGTCACTACACTCGTGATTTGATCCAAAAGGAGCTTATTTCAATGTCTTATGTTGCTTCAGGTGATCAGATTGCAGACATGTTTACCAAAGCTCTTGCAAGAGGTTCTTTTTATCATTGTTGTTCCAAGCTGAGCATGATAGATATATATGCTCCAGCTTGAGGGGGAGTGTTAAGACTCTTATGTTTTGTTATCTTTATTTATATTGTTTATTTCTCTTGTCATGTTTATGTAATTTACCCTTTGAGCTTTTCTCTTATATAAGAGAGCTCTAGGGTTAGATGGAATACAACTTAATTGTTTCCTTCCACAAGATATAAGTCTCAAATTATGTTGAATTTGGAATGATAGCATGGTGATATATGATGATCTAAATCCCACAATGATTCATTTAAAAAAACAAAATAAGTGGACATTTGTGGCATCGGTGCATGTAAACTTACATACACCTTGGTGCATACTCCCTATTCCATATATATATATATATATTATGGAAAAAATGGGGGTTGCCCCGCGGCATTTTTCCATATTTTTTTATTTTTTTGAAAAATACCATCATATATATTCTTCTATATATCCCTCCAATATGCCATTCGAATTTCGCCAAAAACAGACTCCTATGCCCTCCATCTAGAACATGTAATTTTAACGGTCTAAATATTGTTGTAATCAACATATTCTATATGGAGGGTATAGGAGTCTCCGTTTCTGACGAAATTCGAATGGCATATTGGAAGGATATATAGATGAATACACATGGTGATATTTTTCAAAAAAAATGACAGAAAATTTGTGTAGGGACAGCCAACGACAGCCCTATTTTACCCTATATATATATATATATCCTTGAATGTTCAAAATTCATTCCCGGCTAAACCTTTTTGCACCCTTACTTACATATCGTGTACACCATCTGTATACATTGAACATTCACTCATCGATAGATGATTTAAATATCGTTATCGTTCACTTTGCTATGTTTAGCAATTGCATTAAATGCACCGGTACACCTTCTTTACACCACACTGATATTTGGCTCAGTTGCACTTGTATAGCTCGTTCCTAAATCATTCCTAAACCAATACAACTACTGAAATTCAGTGTATGTCATGTAGTCATTTAAGGTTACTATTTTGGATGTCCTTATTGTAGTTGGAGTACTTCACCTATAAAAGGACCTTACATTTAGCATAAACCATCACAACACTCCCTCGTTCCTCAAATCATTCCTTATTGAGTTGCTTAGCAAAAGGAAATAATAGATAAGCTTTGTTCTCAAAAGTTAATCACACGATATAACAAGCCTTCATCATGCTTCTATACCGACTTGTTTAGTTTGCATTTTCTGTTATTACCTTATGTTATTGAAAGGTTTATAGAATTTTAAATTCATTTTCTTATGGCTAAGAGAGCTTCTTTGTGAAGATCGTTCAGTCCAAACAGACAAAACCCCCGGCGAGTTGTATGCTTATAATACAATTAGGACTATACCAAAAGACTAGCGAGAGTTTGTAAGTCCTTAGCAAATGAAACTCCGATACATGGTGTCACCTTGTAGCCTTTGACGTGATGTAACCTTATAACTTTTCATCTCCGTCAATGATGGAATTCATAGATAGCATTCCTGCCCTTCCCAACTACACTCATGTGCTTCTTGATTGCTCCTCTTTCCCGTCTTCCTTTCCAAAGGAGAAATAGTAGGAATGGATGAGTGGTCTCTCCTTCGTGTTAGGGTTTCCTTTCTACATAAAAAATCTGAAGTCTCAGTAGTAAACAAGTCTTTTCATCTTACTTGCAAAGCGTTAGAGTTTTTGGGCTCTATTTAGTTTTTTTAAGTGTCATTGGGCTACCGGCTATCTAGTCAATGTGTAATGGTGTTGTTTTTCATGAGGAGGGATCAATTATAAGTGTTGTACACCACGTTGCAGCTCTTCTTGAGACTTGGTTGTTGTAATTTGTGTTATAATTATTGCTAATATAATTTAAGGGATATGCATCACTCTTTGTGCATTCTGTTAGAAAATAAAGAATTCCAAAGCGAATATTTAGAAAATAAATATTGAAGAACGCAGAATTTTAACGTGGAACCCTACTCCTTAAGGAACGGGATGAAACCACAGGAGAACGCCTCAAAGGGTTGATTTGTCTATTGACTATCATCTGAGGGGTGTCTGGGGCTTCTTATATAACCTCCACATACCCTCCAACTCCCACCACTAGTAAATGTGGGTCTAAACACTGGGATGTGGTAAATGGATCCTGGAGTGATCCATTTACCCATCTACAACATAAGTGACGCATACTCAACATATTCCAATACTCCCCCTCAAGTTGGAGCATGCAATACTCAGCTTGGACAAACAGAAAGAAATCACTCAAATTCACAATACAAGACACTACAGATAATATTAACTCAACGCGCACAACTGTCGACTGTTGTCGAGGATGTTGCATCTGATGCCATGCGTGTGAGAAGGAACAAATGGGTTGGAGTGTGAGTCAAACCAAATATCCTCATCGGAGAGCAAGTGCTCTGTACTGCGCCTGTCAGAGTCAATGCAACTGAAAATGAGTCTCCACTTGGAGAACTCTGGCCCGCCACAATAATGTGGACAACTGCTACATCTCTGAAAGGGTCGAACTGAAAAGCCATGGAGACATTCGAGTTAGAGTCCACGGTCGCTGGAGAATGGAGTCTAAAAAGTCTCATCATCGGAGAACTGGGTCTCTCCCATACTATCTCAGAGAACGGGATCTCTGCTCTAGAGTCCCTATGAAACCACATGAAAACTCTAACCCACATGGCATAGGGAATGGGATCTCCACTCTGGAGTCCCTATGAAACACATGAAAACTCTTAACCGACCACAAAAGATGGGAACCACACAAATGATGGCACACATGTGCACATCGAACTGCAGACTCGGAAGACATTTGATCGTCGAGTTTGAATATCTGAACTGTAGAGTATGAACAACTGGCCTGGGAAAATCTGAATCTGACTTGGAATCTGAGGAATCTGAATCATGGCCGAAGAACTCTATACAATACTCCTCCTTTCTCCCATGCTTGTCGGAAAACAATGGCATCGACAAAGTTGGAAGAAGACAAGAAAAATGGGAAGAAAACAAATGAACCAAATAAGCCAACTTCATTTTTTTCCTGGCTTTCCTCTCTTTTTTAATCATTTTTTCAAATAAGACGTTCCAATCATTTTTTCATGGCTTTTCCTTTTTTGCATTTTTTTTTGAAACAAAGCCTTTGACCCAAATAACGGGCCCAAATAACGCAGCCACCTTTTTTTTCAAAACATGCCCTTTTTTCCTCAGCTAGCATCTCTCTCTCTCTCTTTTCACTCACAAAAAAAAAGTTTGTCTATTCAGGCCACGGGCCCTTTTACCCTATTTAGGTTCCCCTATAGAGAACCCCTCCAAAGATTGTCGCCCCCGATGGGGCTTGCTCTCGCCACTGCCTATGCGATGGCAAGGTTCGAAATCTCGATTTCGATTTCGTTTGATTCACCCCTAAAACCGAAATTTCGCAGAAATTTCGGGAAATTTCAACGATTTTGGTGGAAATGTTGGAAATGGCTTAAAAAGCCATTTTTCAATTTTATTGTAAGTTATGATCTTCTAAGTTATTAGAATAATAAATAACTTATAAATACACAAATTATTTCACACATATTGTTCATCTACACCCCTTATATCGTACATATCGATCATATTGTACAATATGTTAGATGTTGCAAATGGAGTTAATCTGAGTACTTCAAACAATGAAACAATAGATATACACTTATAGGCTTATAGCATACATATTAATCATCTTATCATCTATGACTATGATGGTATGTCACACACCATATTGAACATATCGTTGTTAACAGAGTAACAGTCTTACAACAAGTGAAAATACATATATTTCACGTAGAGTAATAAGAACATGCACAATAATGATTAATGCAATAAAAGATTAAACTATATTACCTGGTGATATGTTTGGTTCAGAACCAAGAGTTCCGCGGTGGATCTGAATCCCCCCCTCCTTGTTGTCTCTCATAACGCATCGCAGATTCAATGAACTCGCAGTAGTTCTTCCATGTCATGTACGACTACATGGCCTTGTAATCCATCACATACTCTCTGTATTGGTGGTCATCGATGCCTAGGAGTATCCCGAGACGAGGATAAGCAGCACTAGATCCGGTATCACGAGTGGCACGACGAGGTTGCGAAGTACTGGCTTGAGATCCTCAAGACGACGACAGAGTAGGAGAAGATCTCTGTGGAGGAGGAGGAGGAACTGGCATGTACTCAGGGAAGAAACCATAACTGTCACCGCCAAAGAAGTTGCCTGGGCTCTGTTTAGGTTGGCTACCTAGGTAGTTCTCACCGATGTAGCTACTATATCCCCCATATCCACTGTAACCATATGAATATAATGGAGGTGCATACGCTTGAGAAGGAGGAGGTCCTAGAGGAGGAGCATGAAAGTATTCCGAGAAGACGCCAAATGATCTCTCATCGTTGGGACAACGCGTGCACTTGGCAACATTCTTGTTATTGTCAACAAGATGTTTTTTTTTCATCCTCGTGATCCCGCCTCCTCCCAACTTCTTTTCACAGAAATTGCATTGTGGTTTGGCTTTATTTCCATCAGGAGCGGATGCATACCTCCATCCAATGTCCCCACTGAAATCGCCCCTCTGATCCTCAGAACTGTCAGATCCTGATCCAGAACCGAAATGTGCCATGATGATGATCACCGAAACTTGTGAGGAAATTGAAGAACATCATTCAAGAGGCATACAATGCGACCGATTAAGAATTTGCTAATTAATTTATGTTTTAATTTTCGAAATTAATATATTTTTAATTTTTCAAACACCTAATACACAAAATCGTAAATACTTGGTGTTTGAAATTGAAAGTATATGCTTAATATTCTGATTTTTAGAAAAACACCTTAGAACTATACATTATGGTCTTAAATCTCGCAATTAGGGGACCATTTTCGAGAAAAACTACCTAAATGACACAAGACATGTAAAAACAATAGATCTAAGATTTGATTTTCGGATTTACTCAATTTTTAAATTTCATTTACAAAAAAAATCTGAAACATGTTTTCTACTTCCATAACTTAAGATACGAGTTTATCCTTGAAGAACTCGTCATGATTCCACATTAAAACACAAAAGCCCCAATTTCCTCTTCCATAGATCTCACAAAATGTTCTCAAAGTACGCTTTATTACATGTTATACACAAGATCCAAGTTAATACAATCATAACTATCATTATTGTGCAATCAGAACACAAAATCCCTAATTTTGATCTCCAAAAATCAAGCTAGATTTCGAAATCTCTCAAAAAAAAATACTACACCAAGCTAGATCAACATCTTAAGAGTAAAACCCCTAAAAATTTGAAGAATTTGATGAAGATTTGGCCAATTTTGGCTTACCTTGAAGCAAGGGGTGAAATATGACCTTGGAGAAAGCTTGGAGAAGTTAGCAGCTCAAACTCGATCGAAATGGGCGAATTTCGACCGACATTTCGGTCCATATCGCCAAAAGTGGGTATTTTTTAATTGCATATTCCCTTTTTTTTGAGAGATGACGAGATGGCCCGAAATCTCACCGATATCTCGCGAGATTTCGGTCGATATCCGAGAAATCAACATGCATATAGGTTTCGAGATACTCCACCCATCGAAACCGAAATTTCGACGAAATTTCACCGAAATTTCATGAGATTTAGATCATTGCGTGATGGCAGCCCCGACTCTGCCATGAGGTGCGATCGGGAGATGGCTGGGAAGTCACGCCGCCTCCTGGAGCATCGCCTGCAAGGGTGAAGGAGAGGAGGTTGCGTCTCTTTTGCTCTCCGTAGAGCGGATACCAGGCAGTGATGCACCGCATGGGGTTGCCTTTGGGAGAACTGGAGGGTGTGGCCTGGAGGGGAACTGTGAGAGGCCTACGAGTAGTCGTTGCTTGATGGGTACTCGACTCTCACCCGAACCAGTGAGAGGAAGGCTCGCTTGTAGATGTCGTTGCTTGTAGATGTCGTATGATATATTGCCTGGAAGAGAAGGTGCGTACGATGGGACTCCACCTGGAGCTCCTAGATGTGCATGGAGGCGCGAAAAATATGCGACTAAGGTTGGAGCTCCTGGATGCAGAAGATCAAGGGGAGTTCCCGCACTGCGAGTTTTGCGCATGGAGATTGACGGAGTTTGGAAGTGCGTCGTGCCTCCAGACATTAGGGTTTTAAAAAACCCATGTAAAAACAATTAACAATCTGCGGAACTTGAAAAATCTTCTCGAACGTGATGATTTTGCATAATAACAATCACCAAACAAATCTTGATCTCTGAAAACTAGGGTTTTAAGAAAACCCTAAAACTGAAACTCGAACTTGGAACAATCTTGAACAATGGGAAAATAATCTTCAAGAACAAACTTCAAAATCAACCAAGAACGACCCGCTCTGATACCATGTTAGAAAATAAAGAATGCGGAAGCGAATATCATAGATAGAAAATAAACATTGAGGAACATGGGATTTAAACGTGGAACCCTACTCCCTAAGGAGCGGGATGAAACCACAGGGGAACGCCTCAAAGGATTGATTTGTCTACTGACTTTCTCATCCGATACAGGGGGGTCAGGGGCTTCTTAAATAGCCTCCACATACCCTCCACGCCCCACCACTTGTAGATATAGGACTAAACACTGGGATGTGGTAAACCCATCTACATCATAAGTGATGCATACTCAACATACTCCAACACATTCCATTTCCACTTTTCAAAAAATAGATGTTTTTTTAACAAAGTTGAGACGGTAATACCACCAAATAATTTCTCTTTAAACTAGGATATTCTTTTTTAAAAGTAAAATGATGACTTCTGCTAGATGGTAATTGTTAACTTGCTATATGGATTCTGCACTTCCAAAAAATTCTAATTTGGATCACAATCCGACTTACATCCATAGAAGTCATCACTCTTACAGGTTCTTTTCGCATGAAGCTCTTCTTCTAACTTCTCTTTTTTTGACCATGAGCTGTAATTGTAAATAGCCTTTTTTGGCATGTATAAACTACCTTAGAAAGTTCCTCTCATTACATCTTATGTCCATGAGACACCGGACTTTTATATGATACCCACACAAATCGAACCTTTTTACATGGTTGGGCATGGGTTGTTTTACATTCGAGGCATACACCCATGCAAGTCAAACCTTTTTATGTGGTTGGGCATGGGTTGTTTTACATTCGAGGCATACTGCATACACTTTTGTTGACAGGGTTTTTTAGACTAGAGGCAGATACCTCAAGTAGTTTTGGTGAGGCATGTATCTCAAATTACCAAGGCGGACTTCAGGCTATAAGGCGAGGAAAGATTGATGGGAGGTTTGACCTCGCTAGAGAAACGAGGAAAATATGAATTAAAGTAATAAACAATAGGCTCATCGTATGAGCAAAATAGCAATCGTAAAACAAAATTTTGATTGCAACGCGAAACCACATGGATACGAAAACTATTTCCGCACCGTTTCGCAAACCACACGAGTAAAGAAAATTATATCTTTGACGTGTATAGTCATTAAAGGAAGAGATCTCATTATTTAAGTCCAATCCAGCTACACAAAGGAGGAAAGGGAAAAAGAAATGTGATGTATTTTGTATCTCCCACGTGAATATGGAAGATATGGGGAGTATCTTATAACACCTTCTATTCATGTAAGATATGGGGAGTATATTGTAACACATTCTCGTTTTGTATGAGGCGTTATATGATCAATTGTTGAATAGGTCCCCATACTCATGATTTGGGCTTAGTCTTAATGTGGACTAAGGATAGAAGCTCGATATGGAGAGGTCCATAGGAACACAAGAGTAGAGATACGTTCTCCGAGCCATTGTGGGAGAGGCCCATAGTAGAGGCATCCATTACGGTGACTTCGTGATAGAAGCTCTTTGTTTAGATTGTCATATGGTGGCAGCACTCAAAGAGGTCTCTGTTGGATAAACCCCTTTTTCAATCTTCGTATCCGAAGCATTCAAGAGCCCAACATCAACAGTAGTTGCAAACTTCTCCACTTCTCCAAATAACAAGAGTGAGAAGATGTAGTTGAAAGTTCGAATGTTGTATTTGATATATGCTCTCAAGTGTGTTTTTATTAAGTTTGTATTATTCAAGCTGAGCATTTCATGTTCCCTATATTTGTGTAATCGAGCCTCTATGTGTGAAGAGTTTAGTCCTACATTGCTAAGTCATTAACCTTAAATGGGTTGGCGAGGCTATAAATAAATCCCCACAACACATGTACTTATCGAGAAATTATAATGGAATATACAGCGATGTGACGCTTTTCCTGTGATTTTATCTCCTTATGAGTATGATTCCATGTAAATCTATGTTTCTTCTTGTTCTTGATTTGGCATTCTATTTTTTTAAATTTCATAGTTACCCTAGTGAAAAACTTAAGGAACATTTGTTGGGTGAAGCACACAATTGGCAGTTTACCCTTCATCCCAGCATTAAAATATACTAGGGTGCATACCCGCGCTTCGTGGCGGGAAGCAGAATTCTAGGGTGCATACACGCGCTTCGCGCCGGGAAGCAGAATTCGGCAACGGTTAGCATTTATGTTTCATAAAAGTTATGAATATTGTCCGAAATATTTCTTAAAAGAAAGCAAATTAAAGAACTCATCATATATGTACCATATAGGAGTATTAGATTTTATATTATGCAAATCTTGACAAATAAATTTCAAGATAAGAAGGCATATCGTGGCCGTGATGAAATTTTCTGCGACCGCATTGGACATGTCCATATTCTCATTTGAGGATGCCTAATTGTCACTCTTAAGAGATGACAACCTTGTACAATCTTGTCAGATTCTCCGTTCCTCTCGACCTTGACCATCACACCAATACAATATAGGGATACTTACACTCATAACCCTAAGTAGTTTTGTATTTATTTACATAACCATCGGGGTTATAGGTGTGAAATGGGGTAACTATTTAGGATTTTATCGTGTAATTTGTGAAGGTTAGAGGTGTAAGATAGAATAACTATTCGGGATTTCTCATGTAATTTGTGATTATCGAGTGTTATGTACGTACGAAGCTACTCAGGGTTCTGAATGTAAATATCCTTATAAAATATCATCATCGTGACCATCATCATTTTGTTTCCTTTCATTTATTACAATTTAATTCCATTCCACACTAATAAAGCAAACTTCAAATCCGGATTCATATTATCAAATCTCTACAGCTTTAGATTCTTCAGCGTGAAGATTAAATTGCGAAATGCTTACATTGTGGTGTTGTCGTCACATTATACTCGAGAGTAGAAGGTACTACTTTTTAGCAAGGCCTTAAATGTCGGTTTCGGTCACCATTTCGGTATCGACCAAAACAGAATTTCGATGGAATTTCGGTGGAATTTCGAGCGAAATTTCGGTCATTTCGGTCATTTTTTGTACTAGGACCCCCATATTTCGGTCATTTCGGTCATTTCGGTCGAATTTCGATTTCGACTGGATATCGATATTCGACAGAAATTCGACCGAATTTCGCTGAAATTTGAGGCCATGCTTTTTAGTATGTTTTTTTACTATTTTTCAAATGGAGAAATCCAAATAATTTCCTCCCACTAAAGATACCTATGTATGTAGTGGTTCACGCACACACAGGTTCACAGTTTTTTGTCGCAAATGATGTAAATATTATGTACAAATATCTAGTTAATTGTAATCAAAAGTATTTACATTACTATGTGATTTATTGAAGAAAAATATTTGAAATTTTCACTTTTATTTTATAATTTTTTTTCAAATAGAGAAAATGTGAGAGCCTCAATATTGGAGGGCTATTTTCCTTTTGGTAACCAGAAAATATATTAACTGCACATAGCCCCTTAAAATCCAAAGAAAGAAGTAGACTAACAGTAACGCACTACAATAAAGTTGACCTAACATAGCCCCCGGAAATCCAAAGAGTGAAGCAGATTAACAATAACATAGACAATCACTGCAAAAAAGTTGACCTAACGAAATAAATAATTTAAAAATAATCAAGTAATAAATTTGCAACTATTATTGAATCTGTTGCTATACTCGTAGCAAAGATAATATTACAATGATTTTTAATTAACTTTTCCTTTCAACCATTGTTCATTTTAGCAACGAATGATGCAAATTTCAACAAATAAGCAGATAAACTGTCGTTATATGATTTGTTTATCAACGAATATGACATTCATTACTGATCATAAAAATAAAAGCTAATTTTGTAACGAATAAGTATTTATTATTATATATTTAACATGTGAGATATAGGTATTGAATATTAAAACTATTCATCACCATTGGTCAAATTTCTTGTAGTGAATGTGTAAGAATATTGTGGGATTTTGCGTAAAATTTAATAAAAAAATCAAAGTAGGAATAGATAAATCTACTTGATATAAATTTATAATAACGTACAGTGAATATATTCGGCATTCTTATTATATCAAATGCTTTTATGTATATAAATAGGGATAGTATTCTTATTGCATATTTATCACGATAACATATGAGGGACTTTTGCAATTTTGCATTCATTAATTTTTTTATTTCAAGTGCCCCTTTGAATATTCAGGGACATGTAGATTAGGAACATGCAAATGTAAATTGTAATCACACATACACATATATACCCATGTGTATGCTATGAAATATGAAATATACATATATAGAGATATGGACATGAAACCAAGCATGACAGAGTATTGGAATAAAATGAAATGTATCAGTTATATTGTAATCACTCCTGAGCGCTGGTCATCTCAAAAACGTAGGTGCCAAAGGTTCATAATTAACCTCCATATTCGTCTTCCTGGTTCGCCGACTCATCATCATCCTGAGAAACCCATATTGACTCCATAGATTCCATGCTCATCAAAGAGTGCCATGGTGTTTTATTTCTATAAACACCCATCACAAATTAATCGCGACCAATCTAGATATCGAAATGCTGCTTTTGATCGTATAAGGCATTTATTGAGCTGAAGATATTGAATGAAAAGATTCAACTTTGTAATGCAGCGAAATGTGCATTCGTAGTGCGATAACTACCAATGAATTTTCAATAATAAGTCGTGAGATCTAAAAATTCTGCCTTCCAAATATCATGTAGAAGGCAAAATGGAATTAGCATGTTTCTTCTATCGTGATACCCTCCTTAATGATGGCATGTTAAACGTTTTTTACTTAGGTAATATAAACACGACATCTAGAGTACTTGTCATGAGGATTGTTCGGAAGTAAAATAATGAAAACTTTCTGCAATTGTGTAAATCATGATGAATGTACTTTTGTATATCAATATATCATGAGAAAAATACCAACACAATCTCCTCTTGGATGTGACCATCGCCGGGAGCTAGAGGATTGGGTATTGTATATCAATATCTCATGAGAAATATACCAACACAAACTCCTCTCGGATGTGACCATCTACGGCGCTGGAGGAATGGGATGTGGAATTTTTCACGACCCCTGCAAAGATGGGTTCCTTCATACGCTCAAAGGGCCCAAACACGTAATCGCAGAGGGACCTCTTTCCAATAAAGAGAGTCCTGATGACAGAGCGATAACCCACGATCCAACTTTTGATTCCTTCTCCGCAACATCCCAGTCAAGCTTCTACACCTAGGAGGAGTTCTGCCGGATGCTGCCAAGTTGGTAGAGCCCTTCGTCGATGATGGAGCAGCACACGATGGTGCAGATAGCGACACATTCTGTGATGGATCGAGGGTCTCCCATCCTTTCGCTTGCTGAGAGGATGTATCATCGTCAATGGAGGTGGAGAGGGAAGAGCATGATGATGATATGGACTCTGAGTCGTTGTTACAGATTTCATTTTTGGTGAGGATATGGTAAATCTCCTTCTAGAGGCGAGACATGGCGGTTTTCACGAGCTTGCGAGCAGATAAGTCGCTGGAGGACATAACCCAATGCAGTGACGAAGGTGAAGACTTTGAGGATGATGACCTTCGGCCAAGGATATCGTCATGGTTCATCTTGAGCATCCCTCTACAGCTTCTCTGGATGATGTAGACCTCCAAATGATAAATGTAACTCGAGAACCTCTGCAGATAGGGAGGAGTTGGTTGGTGTTTATGGACGACGTAATCGCAAAGGCAGTTGAGCCACATGCACTGGAGAAGTGTATAGTGTTTTACACGGACATGTGGCAGTGGAACATTTTTTATTAGTGAGTGTAACGAACAAATGCGGGAAGACCGAAACAATGCATGGGGGAGAAGTGTAGCAAGAACCTGCCACACGTCACGCAGATGAGACGGGACGTGTCAAAAAGGTGGATGAAAACCCAACTTTAAATAGGTATATATAGATTTATGAAGTAAGGCAATATTATTGACAGGATAGTAGTGTAATGGGATGTAGAAAGACTTCCTCAAATGTCAGTGCAGGGTAACGAAGGGAGAGAATGAGTGAGTGAGAGAGGGAATGGGTCAGGGCTGGGGCATCGAGAGAACCGAGAGTCCCTGATAAGTTGAGGGACATCTACATAGTGGAGGTGACGAAGGGCGAGGAGAAGAAGGGACAGAAAACTCCAAAGGTGAAGGAGAGGGTGAGCAAGGCTCCAGTGAAGAGGGAGTGTGTTGGCGCCGCCTCATCTTCTTCTGAAGGGCGGAAAAGGCTGGCCCCTCGTGGGATGGCTGGCAGCATAGGGCAGCGGTGTGGTCGAAGGTAAAGGGGGGTAAGGAAGGGCCCCCTGGTGCTTCCGCTGTAGTGCGAGAGATCACCTTTTGAAGCAGTGCCCTGTGTCGAAGCCGCTCTGCTTCGGATGCGGCGCACCGGGCCATAGTCGGCATGATTGCTTTACCAAGGGGCTGCTCAAGTCTGAGGTCGACACCGCGAAGGCTAAGGCAGTGGGGTCTATCCCACAAGATGTCTCATCTCCTATGGACTTAGCTTCGCTTGTCTCGGTTCTCGCCACAAGTGCGACACAAGAGCACCATCTGATGGGGGTCGTTATCGGTGAAGGGGATGAGGAGGTTCTGCAAGAGATGTAAGAAGGGGCCTGGGCCATGAGAATCTCCGGTGCACAGATAGACGCTCTTCCTCTTCGTGATGGTGCGATGTACCTGCGGGGCTTGTCTGCTAAGGGGGTCGCAAAGGTCATCAGGGGGGTCTTCAACAAGTACTTACCCAAAGCATTGAGGGGGCAGAGCAGATGGAGACCAAGGTCGATGGACGGAGCTCTAGGGACCACCTTTTCATCTACCTGGAAGGTAAAATTCTTGGGAGTCCAACTTAGAAGCAGGTGTGGTGATACCCTTCATGAGGCGGTTCGGTTCGTCGGTGTGCTGGTAGAGATTTGTTCATTTGGGTTGGGCCCAGGTGAGGGCACGGAGGTAATCGCTCAGATGCACGGCTCGAGACCTCTGATGCCATGGAGGTCCACTATTTGGTTGGGGAGGAGACCGGCCTCCTTTTGGATCATCGTCTTGGAGGAGAAACCGCGTGTTGGGGCTCCGATGGCAGTGGCGGAGGTGGCAGAGCTGCGGCCATCATCGATTGAGGTAACTGTTGGGGCTCCTCGATTGATGTGCATTGTGAAAGGTCTATTTGAGGCTTCTCCTTTCGAGGTGGATGGTGGATATTTCCCAAATGAGGAGGCCGAGGCTGCTGCAGTGGTTCCCAAGACTGTCAAAGGGACGATGTGTCGTTTGGGTTCCCCTCTGTGTTTGGGCCACTAGGACCCGAAAACGATAGAGCCATCCGACCCGATCATCGATTCGGGTCGGGTTGATGGATTCGGATCTCTGGAATCTGGTAGCAGACCCTTATCCGATGTGGTGACTCCGGAGATGAACTTGGACACGAACCAGCTTCTCGTCCTCGGATTGGAGGTATCCGAGTCTAAGGAATTCTTCGACCCTATGCAGGGGCTCATCGGGTCGAAGGGCCATGGTGACGGTGGTGACAGGCTACCTAGTGGAGACATTGGCTTGCTCTTAGCGAATAGTTTTGGCAACAAAGATGCACCTACCGACTTTCACGCGAGTGCTCTTGTGCGTGTTGGGGGGAAAACCTCAGGCATCATGTCGGCAGGGCCTCTGAACGAGTCTAGAAGCGAGGGTGGGGGTGGTTCCCATCTTGTCGGAAGTGGTTCAACTGGTCCTGACATCCATCTACGTAATACTGCTTTGGAGAGGAGATCTCTCAGTGGGTTAGTGCCTCGGCACAGCAAGGTCCGAGGAATTGAACACTACCGGACTAACAGACGGTACCGTGGGCTTAGAGGGAACTAGACGGTGCAGAGAGAAGGGAGGCAGCAGCTAAGATGAATCTCGAGGAAAGGGAGGCAGACCGAAGCGTGGGTTTTGGATTCAAACAGGTTGGAGATGGTGCAGGAAGAATTGGTTGAGCAAGAGTCTGGGGCGAATGTTGACCAGGTGGTGAGGGCGGTGGGTATGCAGGAGATTGGGGTTGAGCAGTAGGTTGGGGCATCAGTTGAGGCCAGGGCGCTTAATGCGTCAATTTACCTAGAGTCGGTGGAGGTGGCAGATGAAAAGGAGGCAACATCGTTGAAAAAGGCAAGATCGCAAACAGCGGAGGCATTTGGATCAAAAGTGCTTTGATTTAGTGCTAGCGCAAAGGGTGGGTATTCAGCTGGTGAGGGCTCCCCCCACGGGACCCCAATGAAGTTCCTCACCTGGAACGTCCGAGGGTTGGGCCAGTCTGACAAACTTCTAGCAATCAGGGACATTCTAGTGGAATGGGCTATTGACATGGCATGTTTGTAAGAAACCAAGATTGATTCGTGGGACAATGTCAAATGGGACTCCATTTTGGGACCTCGGCTCATGGGGTTTTGTGTGGTGTTGGCAAATGGCAGTGTTGGGGTCATTTCGGTTGTGTGGAACGAGAATATGTTCGAATTGGTTGAGGAGGTCAAGATGGTGCATTTGGTTACGGTGCTTTTGTGCAGTAAGGCCAATCGTTCCGTCTTGGTGATCGCCTCAAAGTATGGAGTCTCGGGTGGTTCCCAGAATGCTGACGCATGGGTTGAGCTTAGGAGCATCAGGGAACGATTTGAGGATGTAGCTTGGTTTGTCGAGGGCGACTTTAATGTCACGCTTTATGTAGATGATAGACCTGGTGGGAGAGGAGCGAGCCATCCGAGATCCGGCATGTTTGCAGAAGTGGTGGAGGAGCTGAATTTGGAAGTGATTAATGCAACGAACTGCAAGTATACCTGGAGGAACTCATCCTCAAGATCCTGAATTGACAGGTTTCTCTTGTCTGTAAAGGCCTTGGAGATGTTTAGCCTGGCGACGATCAGGGCATTCTCCAGATCGAGATCAAACCACACTCCCATTTGTTCGGATGCGTGCTTTGGCAGGGGCGTCCCATCCTACTTCAGGTCTAAGAGAAGCTGGATTCTGGAAGAGGGGTTTCGCGCTTTGGTTGTCAATTTCTGGAGGAGTTTGGAGTTTGAGGGGTATGCAACTGTCATCTTTGCAGCCAAATTGGTTATGCCACGTCGCATGCTCTGGGAGTTTAGATTCTTTAGAAGGACCTCTAGGGTTGATCTTGGTTTGAGAAGGGTGTTGGCTCTGGATGAGATAACGAGATTGGACTTGCTAAAGGATGTAAGGGATCTGGATGAAGAAGAGCTTTTGAATTGAGGTGTTGTGCAGAAGATTTTGGAAGAAGAGGATAGGATGAGGGAGGTCGAATGGATGCAGCAATCAAGAGTGAAATGGCTGAAGGAAGGCGATGCTAATACCAAGTTCTTTCATGTGGTGGTGAACAGTAGAAGGCGCAACCTCATCCATTCGATCGTGGTAGGGGGGGAAGAGGTGCGAGGGGAGGTGGATATCGCAAGGGCTATCAAAAGTTATTTCAAATCCATGAGTAGGGCGGAGGCGTTGTCGAGAACCTTAAGCATCGAGGAGGTCGGTCATGCCCTATTTAACTGTATCCCGGACGTGTGGCCTGGTCCAAATGGTTTTCCAGTGTTCTTCTACAGAGAATGTTGGGATCTCGTTGCTGAGGAGTTGATGGTAGTGGTGTAGTTTATGGTAGCGAATCTGGGGTTAGAGAGGCTCAACCGTTCACTCATCTTCCTGCTTCCAAAAAAGGATGAGGCAACCAGGGTGCAGGACTACCGCCACATTGCCATGTCAAATGCAATATACTTGATCGAGGCCCAATCTCTAGCAAACCGAATAAGGAGCGTGTCGAACAAAATTATATCCCCGATCCAAAGTGCCTTTATCCCGGGAAGGCAGTTGATGGATAGTGTGATGCTCGCTTCGGAGATTGTGGCAGATTGGCGCATGTGTAAGACCAAAGGAGTTCTTTGGAAAGTGAATTTCTCCAAGGCTTACAATTGTGTGTAGTGGCGGTTCATTTGTGCCTCCCTGCATAGACGTGGATTTCCTGACATGTGGATCGCTTGGATGAAAAGGTGTGTAACCGCTACGTCATGCATGGTGGTCTTGGTCAAGGGGCGGTCTAATGGGGGCTTCTTCCAACCACAACGAGGCGTCCAGCAGGGATGCCCTTTAGCACCTTTACTTTTTGTTCTTGCTTCGGATGCTCTGACGATCATGATTGATCGAGCGGTTCTGGGTGGTTTCTTTAGGGGCTTCTCAAAGGAAGATATATATATCGTTATCCTTCAATACGTGGATGACACAATACTCTTAAGGAGGGGGACCCGGCTAGCTGTCAAGCCTTATCGGTGATTGTTGATCTATTTGGGATGGTGTCGGGCTTGAGGATTAATAGGAAGAAATCTAAATACGTTACTTTTGGGATGTCGGATGCGGAAGCGGTGGCTTGTGTGGGCTAGCTGCGCTCTCCTTGGGGCCACCTTCCTATTAGATACCTTGGCATTCCGTTGGTGACAGGAAAGATGGGTCCAATAGATTGGGGGCATGTCATTGAGAAGGTGGAGCAGAAATTAGCCAAATGGAAAGTTGCTTGCCTCTCCAGGGGCGGGAGACCGGTTCTGTTGAAGTCGATACTTTCGGTAATACTGACTTTTTTCCTCTCAGCCAAGTTGTTGCCGGTTGGAGTGAGGAAAAGGCTTGAGGGCATCATGCGCAAGTTTTTTTGGTCCGCCTCGAGGAAGTGTGGAGGAATGACCCTGGTTGACTGGAAGGTGGTCACTTGTGACAAGAACAATGGGGGTGTTGGGGTCCGAAGCCTCAAAGAGACGAACAAGGCCTTGCTTTGTAAGTGGATTGCGCGTATTTGGGGCAATTGTGGCAGCTTGGTTTGCACGTTTATTCGCAAGATCTATAGAGTGGGAACATCATTTCCCAACCTTAAGGATATGGGTCCGACCATTCCCATTTCTGGAGAGGTATTTGTGGTCTGACATGGGAAATTCGCACCCCTATGAGGCCGATTTTGGGGGACAGCTCGAGCTTCCGTTTTTGGCTGGATGATTGGTTTGAATGTGGAGTACCAGGTGAGCAGATTTACGAATCCGAAGGCCGTGTTGTAGAGGTCTGGGATGGCCATGGTTTCTTTCCCTTGTTCCGATCTGACCTCTCGGACCAAAGTGTAGATGAGTTGGTGTTGTTGCTGACGGCGCTTGAAAGGTGGCAGGGCCCACAGAGGGCAAAGACTGCTGGAGTGGGCAGGACGGGAGCTTTTCGATTGGAGAAGTGTACAAGGCCCTGAGAGGGCCTTGGGTATATGTTCCGGGAGGGTATGTGGCAGACTGCAGGAGGATTCGAAATTGGAAAGTACCAATACAGGTGAAGATCTTTATGTGGCTGTGTCGAAGGGGCAAATTACTGACTGGGGGTCAGGTAGCGTGATTCCTCATGTACACAAACCCATCGTGCTCGCGTTGTCTGACACAGGTGGAAGACGTGGGTCATATATTCTTCAGGTACAAGAGCTCTATGGAGGCGTGGTCCAACTTCGGGAATCAGACGGTTCGGTGCAACAACATGGTAGGTTTTTGGAAGTCCAGTGGTGAGGACTGGAGGGACTCGGAGAGGGATCGTATTGGATGCTTGGCACTGCTCTGGGCAATTTGGATTGTCAGGAATGGTGTGGTTTTTCGTGGGGATAAAATGTATGGTGAGAATGTAGTGGCTCATACTAAGACGCTTACTGAGAGTTGGGTGATGTAATTTTTTTTCTTTTTCCCTTTATTCTTCTCTTCTCTAAAACGGGTATGTAATATCTTTTAATAGTGATAAATGGTGAAGTTTTTGGGCATACACCAATACGGTGGCGGTCCTTTTTTCTTTAAAAAAATGTAATGGGATGTAATAAACTATGTTAGAAAGTGCCTCATCTTCCCACAAGGGTACAACAGAAATATAAAACATGCAAGTTGCAACTGCTCATAAGTCAAAATGCAAGTGTGAATTCCCTAAATTTTCCACGACAAAAAGCAACAGCCTAATTGAAACAAGTCATCGTCTTTATATATTCTCAACAAAACGTAAAATATGTCATTAATTCATATACTACAATTGGTCTTTATTAAAAGGTATGATAACACTATTTAAAGGAGTGAGAAAAATTATTATCTATATTGTGTCAGATGACAAGAGATGAGTAAATGCAAAATATGTTTCTTAAGATTCATCTTCAAACAGCAAAATAAAAAACCAAAACATTGAATTTTTTTACCATATATGAATACGACTTTAACCCAAAGCAATTTGTGGAGCATACAAAATCATTATTGTTAGAAAATAGGAAGCAGAAGCGATAATGATAAACAGAGCATAATCTAGAAATATGAAAATGGAAGAACGAAGATTTTTACGTGGAACCCTACTCCCTAAGGAGCGGGATGAAACCACGGGAGAAGGCCTCAAAGGGCCAGGTTATGCATTACACTTTCTCATCTGATACAGGAGGTCTGGGGCTCCTTATATAGCCTCCACAGAGCCTCCAAGTCTCACCACTAGTAGATGTGGGACTAAACTCTTGGATGGGGTAAATGGATCCTCGAGAGATCCATTTACCCATCTCCCATACATGTGACTCATATATCAAATACTCCAACACTCCCCCTCAAGCTGGAGCATGCAATGCTCAGGTTGGACAAATAGAAAGAAACTCAACCAACGCTACAGGACACTACGGACAATATCAACCCAACGCGCACCACTGCTGATGTCGAGGACGTTGCTTCTCATGCCGTGCAGGTGAGGAGGACGAACGGACTGGAGTGTGAGTCTGCTGAATCTCCTCGTCGGAGAGCATGTGCTCTGAACTGCGCCTGTCAGAGTCACTGCAACAGGAAATGAGTCTCCTCGTCGGAGTACTCTGGCCTGCCACAATAATGTGGACAACTGCTCCATCTCTGAATAGGGCCGAACTGAAAAGGCCGTGGAAGTGCAATCATCGTCGGAGTCCACGGTCGCTGGAGAATGGAGTCTGAAATAGTCTCCTCGTCGGAGAACTGGGCTCTCCCATCTGGCACAGAGAATGGTACACTACTCTGGTGTCCCTATGATACCACATGAAAACCCTTGCCAACATGGCGTAGAGAAAGCTTTCAAAAAAAAAACATGGCGTAGAGAATGGTCCTCTACTCTGGAGTCCATATGGCTCACATGAAAACTATGGTTGAAACAACAAGAAAAGATGGGGACCACTACAAAAGATGGCAAACATCTGCACAGCTGAATGAAGATCGCATACATGTGCGTGTCTGAAAATGAGTCTCTCTGGAGAACTCAAAAATGGGTCACTCAAACATGGAGTGCCTCGAACTTGGACTCTGACCAATCTGTCGAGTCTGAAACTGGAATCTGTAGAGTCTGAATTTTGACTTGGTCTGTAATCTGGTGTCTGGAAAAATCTGGATCTGACTCGAACCTGTAACTCTACATAATACTCCCCCTTTCTCCCATACTTGTCAGAAAACATGGACGTCGACCAAGTTGGGAGAAGAAAACAATGATGGGGACAAAACAAAACCACTTAGCCGATCACACATTTGTCGGCTTTTCAAAAACATTCATCATTTTTTCGAAATAATTTTTTTAAGCCGTTGACATATTTTTTTCGGCTTTTCACTTTACATCGTCATTTTTTTAAATGTACGTACGACTTTTCTTCTCCTCCTTTTTTTAATACGTGCCTTTTTCTTCCACAGCCTTTCTTTTTTTTTCGGCTGCCATTTGACCTTTAAAAAAAAAACAGGCGGCCCACGTGGGCTTTACTAAAAAAATTTAAATAACACCCAGGGTTCCCATTGTGGGAACCCTTTCGTATCGCCAACGCCCCCTTTGGGGTTCCGCTTCAAGCGCGCCTCCCCGATGGGATGTGACAAGGGTTCTGTCGCTGCAGCTCCAGATCGTGTTCGGAGAAAAGGGTGCCGCCAAAGGGATGGGGTTCTCCACCACCGCTCGTTGAAGGATTCTGGAGATGGGCGCAGTATGGTGCGACGAGGGATGCCCCCTGCATCTTGCTGGATGGGAATCGCATGGAGTAGGGTTGCACGTGGCTCGCGTTGGGTGTCGGGACCGGATCCAAAGGACGTGGTGGGGATCGTTGCAGGAGGTTTGCTCCGCGCGGATGTGTAGGCAGCTCGAGATTGTTGCCATCGCCGAGATGCCGCCAGGGGAGGGAGCTAGGGCTCCTGGACCTGCGGTCTCCGCTTGCGCGAGGGCTTCTGATGGGTTTCCTGCGAGCTTGCGAGCTCACGCCGTCGCGATGGAGCGTCGCCTGGGGGTCGCGGCTTCAACAAGGTGCCGCCTTCCTCTTGCAGCGAGATCTGCTACGACCGCAGCCTGGAGATCTGTTGCCAGGAAAGATGCGTCTGGAGACTGCTGCAGATGGATAACTCCAGGGAAAGATGTGCGGGCATCATGATTGCGCTGGAGATGGCTAGGGATACCACCCGAAGGGCTTAAAATTAGGGTTTCGATTGAAACCCAGAAACATGAGCAGAAATAATAATCATCCTCCAGAACAACTTCATGATCGAATCTCGAAAAACAAAAAAAAAACTTCAAGAACAACTCCTCGAGAATCGACCCGCTCTGATACCATGTTAGAAAATAGGAAGCGGAAGCGATAATGATAAACAGAGCATAATCTAGAAATATGAAAATGGAAGAATAAAGATTTTTACGTGGAACCCTACTCCCTAAGGAGCGGGATGAAACCACGGGAGAAGGCCTCAATGGGCCAGGTTATGCATTGCACTTTCTCATCTGATACAGGAGGTCTGGGGCTCCTTATATAGCCTCCACAGAGCCTTCAAGTCCCACCACTGGTAGATGTGGGACTAAACTCTTGGATGGGGTAAATGGATCCTGGAGAGATCCATTTACCCATCTCCCATACACGTGGCGCATATATCAAATACTCCAACAATTATGTTTACGGTAATTGTTGGAAAAATGAATAGTTTGATTATTCATGAGACCCCAGGGCTCTCTTATATAGGAGAAAAGCCCTAGGTAAAACATAAAGAAAAAAAATAAGAAATAACATCAAAGATGTACAGTAGTCTCAACACTCCCCCTCAAGCTGGAGCATATATGTCCATCATGCTCAGCTTGGAACAACATCTTTGGAAAGGGCCTCTAGTAAAAGCTTTGGTGAATATATCATCAGTATGATCTCCAGTAGAAACATGAGAGGTGGATATGAGACCCTTCTAAATCACGTCTCTGGTATAGTGACAATCCACCTCTATATGCTTTGTACGTTCATGGAATGCAGGATTATTTGCAATAAAAAATGATGTATGATTGTCACATAGAAGTTGTGTAGGAAGAGGCACATCAATTGCAAGATCTGTCAAAACCGACCTCACCCACATCATCTTAGTGCTTCCCTGAGCCATGGCCCTGTATTCGAACTCTGCACTAGATCTAGCAACCGCGGTCTGCTTCTTACTTTTTCATGACACAAGTGAGCTGCCAACAAAAATAGCATAACCAAAAGTATACTTCATGTCCCTAGGGCATCATGCATAATCTACGGTTGCACGCGTTATTACATCAGGAGAAGTGCTTCTGTTGAATATAAGACCACTACCTAGTTAAGACTTTAAATATCTCAAAATCATATAGACAGCATCCATACGAACCTTCCTGGACTGCTCCATGAACTGGCTCACCTTGCTCATAGAAGCTTCCCAACCAGCTCTCCATATCTCCTCTGATCTACCTCCTCAGTCTCATCATCATATAGTCTCATACTTGGATCCATAGGAGTAGTAGCAGGCTTGCACCCTGTCATGCATATCTCAAGAAGAAGATCAGTAGCAAACTTCCTCTGGGTCATCACAAGACCACGTTGGTTCCTGGCGAACTCTAATCTAAGGAAGTATCGAAGATTGCCAAGGTCCTTGGTCACAAAATACTGACCTAGGAACTCCATGGCCACCAGAATGCCCTGCTCATCATCACCCGTGACAATAATATCATCAACATAGACGAGAATAGCAACAGTACCTCTCTGTGCCCTCTGAACAAAAAGTGAGTGATCCGTAGTGGACCGGGCAAACCTCTGATGCTCTATCAATTCTGAAAGCTTCTGGTACCAAGATCTGGGACTCTGCTTCAGGATGTAGATTGCCTTGTGGAGCCTACACACCTTCTGAGACTCCCCCTCAGCAGCAGTAAACCCTGGTGGTTATTGCATATAAACATCCTCCTGTAGATCTCCATGCATTCTTCACATCAAGTTGGTAAAGAGGCCAATCCCGTGAAACAGCAACTGATAGGAAAATGCGTAATGTCAAGTTTATGGCCACTGGAGAGAAGGTATCCTGATAATCCACCACGAAAGTCTGGGTGAATCCACGTGCTACAAGCATTGCCTTGTAGTGATCCACACTGTCATCTGCTCGCTGCTTCACCGTAAATATCCATTTGCACCCCACAATAGATGCACCTGGATGGGCGGAAACAACACTTCAAGTACCACCGGACTGCAAAGCAGCCATCTCCTCCTTCATGATAAGTCACCAACTACTATCTTGTATGGCATGGCCTCCTGATATGTTCATGGTATAGTAATAGCTGAGAGACCCATAACAAACCTCATGTACTCCTCTGAAAGATGGTCCAAGGAAACATGTGCAGCTAGTGGATACGTAGCACAATTGCAACGGGGCTTCCTCAAGGCAATAGGTACATCGAGGTCATCAACCTCTATGTTCTCTGGTATCAGCTCCTCTTGTGTAGTATCATGTGGATCAAGCATTGCACCAGTACCATCAGTAGAAACAATGTGTTCACTACATACCTGGGGCATGTTGGATGACGGGGAAGGCGCAGGAGTAGAGGGGCGAGTAGAGGACCTGCGAATGTAAAACCGAGGTAGGAACTGAGTCAGGGTAGATGGGGGTGGAGATGGTGGAGGTAAAGGTGACTGAGACTCAACACGAGGAGTTCTTGATGGAGATAACGGAGATGGTGGGACAAAGATATCCTCACCAGAGTCAACATTAGACAACCTGTCACCTGTAGAAGAAAAATACATAATAAACTTAAAAAATGTGACATCAACACTTACACAATATTTTCTCCCAACAGGATCAAAACATCTATACCCTTTTTGGGTACGAGAATAACCAGCGAAACAGCTCTAGCAGAGAGCTTGTCACGACCAGGAGTTGTTAGAATACTCAGATGATATATTCTATAGAGCCCTCGGGTCTCTTATATAGGGAGAGAGCCCTTGGGTAAATTACAAGAGAGGTACATAAAGAAACTGAAATAACATGAAATAACATAAAAGACGAATAACTATCTCTACACTCCCCCTCAAGATGGAGCATAGATATCTATCATGCTCAGCTTGGAAGAACATCTCAGGAAGGGTCCTCTGAGCAATGGCTTAGTGAATATGTCCGTTGTCTGATCCTCTGAACTGACATGAGACGTGGAGATGAAGCCTTTCTGAATCATGTCCCTAGTGTAATGACAATCCACCTCTATGTGTTTGGTTCTCTCATGGAAGGCTGGATTATTGGCAATAAATAATGCTGCCTGATTATCACATTGAAGGTTCATAGGCAAGGGAACATCAACGTTCAGATCTTCTAAGACTGCTTTAACCCACATCATTTCGGTGCTTGCCTGTGCCATGGCTCTATACTCGGACTCGGCACTGGATCTCGCCACCACAGTTTGCTTCTTGCTTTTCCAAGAGACTAAAGAGCTTCCTATGAAGACAGCAAATCCAGAAGTAGACTTACGGTCCCTTGGACATCCTGCATAATCTGCATCTGCACAGGCTGAAATAGACAGATCTGTACCTTTCTTGAATAGCAACCCTGTGCCTGGGGAAGACTTCAGATATCTCAATATCATGTGTAAGGCATCCATATGTACTTGCCTCGGCTGCTCCATGAACTGACTCACCCTGTTTACTGCAAGGGCAATATCCGGTCGAGTTATGGTGATGTATAAGAGCTTACCCACCATTTCTCTGTACCTTCTCTTGTCCACCTCCTCGGTATCATCATCGTACAGCTTCATACTCGGGTCCATAGGTGTACTTGAAGGTCTGCATCCAGTCATTCCTGTTTCGACTAGCAAATCTGTGACATATTTTCTTTGAGTCATCACCATTCCTTGTGCATTTCTTGCAAATTCTATCCCCAGAAAATATCGTAATGTGCCTAGATCCTTTGTAATGAACTGGCTGCCCAACATAGACTTGGTGATCTCTACTCCCTGTACATCATCTCCTGTAACCAATATGTCATCAACATATACCATAACAACAATGGTACCTCTAGGGGTCTTCCGGACGAACAGTGAGTGGTCCGCATTAGATCTTCTGAACCCCTGTCGTTCAATAAGCTGAGAGAGCTTCTAGAACCATGCACGGGGACTCTGTTTAAGGCCATAGATAGCCTTATGAAGTCTGCACACCTTCTGAATCTCCCCCTCAGCAGCAAACCCGGGTGGCTGCTGCATGTAGACTTCCTCCTGTAGATCACCATACAAGAAAGCATTCTTAACATCAAGTTGGAAAATGGTCCAGTCACGTACCACGGCAACTGATAAGAGGATGCGAAGGGTAGAGTGTCTCGCCACCGGTGAGAAGGTATCCAAATAATCAACACCATATGTCTGTGTAAATCCCCGTGCCACGAGCCTGGCCTTGTACCTGTCTAGACGACCATCTGCATGATATTTCACCGTAAAAACCCACTTGCAACTTACTACTGAAGCACCTGGAGGAATGGGAACAAGAGACCAAGTTCCCCTAGACTGCAACGCACGCATTTCCTCTTCCATTGCAAGTCGCCAGCATTTAATCTTCATTGCATCCTGATATGTCCGTGGAATCTCAACCGACGATACAGCAGCTGCAAACTTCTGGAAATCCCCAGTGAGTCTATGGAAGGAGACCTGAGAGGCAAGGGGATACGTAGCACACTGTCTGCGCTGCTTCCTAAGAGCAATGGGCCTGTCCAACTCATCCAAGACCGTGCTGATCGGATGCTCCTCCTCCTGTGGTAAAGGTTCCTGCACAGGTGCAATATCTAAGCCATCGTTAGTATTAGTTTCAGAACAAACCTGAGGCGTATCGGATGGTTGGGTTGTAGCCTGAGCATCGCCTGTCCGCCTTGTATAGAACTTAGTGAAAGGAACAACAGGAGGAGGTGGTGGTGGTGGTGGTGTAGAGGATTGACCCAGGCTTGGCGGTGGTGGTACAAAGACATTGGAATCTGGTAAAGTGGAGGAGGCCAATCTGTCACCCGCAGGTGAGAAATACATGACAGGTTCGAAAAAGGTAACATCTGCGCTCACATAATATTTGTCATGGACAGGATCATAGCAACGGTATCCTTTCTGTGTCCTGGAGTAACCCACAAAAACGCACTTGATAGCCCTAGGAGAGAGCTTATCAAGTCCTGGAGATAACCGGTGGACAAACGCAACAGTGCCGAAGACACGAGGTGTAAGTGCAAACAAGTCTCTGTCTGGAAAAAGAACAGAGATTGGAGACTTTTCCCCAAGAACAGTTGTAGGCATTCGATTAACTAGATAACATGCTGTAAGGATAGCATCACCCCAAAAAGATAATGGAGCACAACTTTGAATGAGTAATGTGCGAGCAATATCAAGAAAATGTCGATGCTTACGTTCCGCAACCCCATTTTGTTGTGAGGTGTAAGCACATGTAGTTTGATGAACAATGCCTTTTGAAGAAAGAAAGGTAGCAAGAGAGCGAGTGCAGAACTCTAGTGCATTATCAGTTCGCACATTCTTAACAGTAGTTGAGAAAACATTCTGGATTTCATTAATAAGATTTTGAATGACACTTCCTGCTTCAGATTTATTTTTAAGAAGAAACGTCCAGAACACTCTAGAAAAATTATCAACCACTACTAAATAGAACATGTGCCCCTGATGATCAGGGACACGACTTGGACCCCAAATGTCTACATGAAGTAATTCAAACGAGGAGTGACTGCTCCGACTCTGACGACCGGGGAAGCTAGATCGATGGTGCTTCCCTAACTGACATGCTTCACAACGAAAAGAGGAACTCGGAGAGATCTGAGGCAGTAGGTGACGCATCTTCTGCAGGGGCAGATGACCGAACCGAAGATGCCAGGTGTACGGAGATACGGCGCCTTGGGAATGCAGAGAGACGCCAGCGTAGGAGTTACGGACTAGACGATAAAGGCCATTGTGCTCAGAACCACAGCTAATCACCCTGCCCGTCAGTATGTCCTGAAAAATAACAGACGATGGATCAAAAATAGCACGACAGTGCAAATCACGTGTAATCTGACTAATGGATAAGAGATTCATAGAGAATTCTGGAGCATGTAGGACGTTCTGTAAGTGCATAGAGGGTAGCAAAGCCGTCTCCCCCTGACCGATGATAGGAGAATGAGTTCCATCAGCTATGAGTACAGATCGACCAGGCTGTACAGCTCTGTAGGACTGAAGAATCTCTTTCTCACGGCATAGATGATGGGTAGCTCCCGAGTCGACAATCCATCCTGTGAGATCATGACAATGAGATGAGGCTGAAGGAGTACCTGAGGCACTGGCAGAGGCGGATGTACTAGCAGACGCTGATGCTGCAACATCAGAAACTTCAGCATTCTCTGGCGACGATTGTGGCATGATATCACGAAGTCGTGCCACTAACTCTTCGAACCTGTTATCTGTGGCAGGAGCTGAAGGACCCTGAACATGATCCGCGACACGTGCAGAAGGGGGAAAGCCGTGCTTGGAATAGCACGTATCCTCAGAATGACCAGTACGGCGGCAGAAAGAACACGTGGACCGTATGCGACCTCCACGTCCACGTCCACCATTTCCTCTGCCACGAAACGAGGACGAACCACCACGTCCCCTGGAAACTGCCATTGCAGACGGAGGTGCATTCGCTGTAGCGGATGGAACAGGTACACGACTGAGTCTCCTGTATACCTCCTCCATCGGCGGGATAGTGGCATCTGCTAGGATCTGAGAGCGTGCTGCCTCGTACTCCGGGTCTAGGGCAGCGAGTAATACGCCAACCATAGTGGCGTTGCGGAACGTCTTCTGCTGTTCCGGTGTGGCTGTAAGCGGAATGGTGCTATAGAGCTTCTCGAACATGCCACGAAGCGACGTGTACAGTGAATGGAGAGGCCTCCCATTCTGCTTCGTGGTAAATATGTCATGCTGCAACTGGAGCATCTTCGTCTCGTTGCGTACTTGTGAGTACGTCATAGCCAAAATATCCCACATCGCCTTAGCGGTGGGCTGGTGAAGAACATCATTCGCTATCTCCGTCGTAAGCGTACCTGAGAGCCACACCTTGGCGTACGCGTCGTCAGCCTCCCACGAGGCATAAATCCCTGTCTTCTCCGGCGGTTCATCCTCGGTAAGAATATGCTTCTTACCACACGACTTCATAAGACTGAGGAACTGCATCGCCCATAGCTCGTAGTTAGTCCCGTCCATTTTAACGATTGGTGTCGAACCTTTGAAGGCACCTATGGCGGGCATCTCAAGCTTCGGTTCTGACATAATTCCGGAGAAGAACAAGTACTGATAGACCAAGAAAGTATTGTCTACCGAGACCTTGTAGGATTCAAGTGCATAGGTAGACGATTATGCACTTGAATCAACCATCACGCCGAGTCCTAGCGAGGATGCGGTTCCCCGGCCACGAGTAGAGGCTCTGGGAGCCCCTACAACTGGATTACGGCGGCTGAAGGACTGTTGGCAGCGAGCAGGAGGCCGGGGGCTGGAGACCGGGGGGGTCGGGCGGCGGTGTAGGGGCTGGGCGGCGTTGATCGGAGGGCCGCAAGGTGTTGGGGAGCCCGCTGGGGGGCTGTGGAGCCCGCTGGGGGGGGCCGCTGGAGACTGGGGAGGCCGCTGCGGAGGGGCGGCGGGCGCTGGGGAGCCCGGCGAGGAGGCGGCGAGCCCGGGGAGGGAGGGTTCGAAACCCTAGGCGGCGGGAGAGAGAGGGGAGGGGGGGCGGCGGTGGAGAACCCTAGGGTTAGGGTTCTGGCTCTGATACCATGTTAGAATACTCAGATGATATATTCTATAGAGCCCTCGGGTCTCTTATATAGGGAGAGAGCCCTTGGGTAAATTACAAGAGAGGTACATAAAGAAACTGAAATAACATGAAATAACATAAAAGACGAACAACTATCTCTACAGGAGTAAAATTGTGGACAAAAGCCACAGATCCAAAGACTTTGGGGGGTAAGGGAGAATAAGTCCTTCTCGAAAAACGCAATCAAGAAAGGAATTTTTTCTCCAAGGATAGTAGACGGCATGCGGTTCACCAAGTAACGTGCACTGAGAACCGCATCACCCCAGAACGAATGAGGAGCTCGACTCTAAATAAAAAGAGTCCTCGTGACATCTAAAAGATGACGGTGTTTGCATTCAGCAACACCATTCTGCTGCGAAGTGTAAGCACACGAAGTTTGATGAACAACACTAATGGATCTGAGAAAGATGTACAACTGTAAAGTAGAAAACTCCAAGGCATTGTCCGTGCGAATAAATTTAACATTAGCAAAAAAAATGTTCGTAATCTCAATAAGATAAAATTTAATAACAGGACCAGCTTTAGACTTATTCTTTATCACAAAGACCCAAGATAATCTAAAGAAATCATCCACAGCAACCATATAGAACCGATGTCCCTGATGATCAGGAATACGACTAGGACCCCAGATATCAAAGTGAACTAACTCAAGCAACTGACTACTGTGACGACTCTGACGACTCGAAAAAGAGGACCGATGGTGCTTCCCAAACTGACACGCCTCACACTCCAAGGTAGTACGAGTAGAATCTGTGTGAGGACATGACACAGCTTATGTAGAGGAAGATGTTCGAAGCGAAGATGCCACATCAAAGGAGAAACATATCCAGAAGGGATAGTAGCCGCACCAGGCTAGCACACGAAGGCTATACAAGTCTGTAGAGTCCTCTCTTTTCACGGCCACATCCAATCACCCTGCTCGTGAGTATGTCCTGAAACACAAGAGAAGAAGGATCAGATATGGCATGATAATGTAAATCTTTTGTAATCTGGCTCATAGACAAAAGATTCATCTGAAATGCTGGAGCGTGTAAGACATTCTGCAGACGCATCGAGGGAGCTAGAACAATCTCCCCTTGTCCAACAATGGGATGAACCCCATTGGCAATCACAACTGATCTACCAGGAGGGATAGATCTATAAGAAATAAACGGTGCTCGATCGCCACACATATGATGAGATGCTCCAGAGTCCATGATCCAATCAGACAAATCTGAACTGTTACTACTGGTAAGGGCATAGGCAATACCTGACGAACTCGAAGATGCACTAATAGCGTGTGCGACATTCGAAGACCCTGCAGTCGAAGTGGTGGTAGTAGTCATCATCTCTCTTAGTTTGGAAACAATATCGTCAAAACGTGCATCATGAGCCGGAGCAAGAGTAGGAGTAGGCTCGGTCTGCTAAGCAACTCAGGCGGACGCAGGATACCCATGCTTCTGATAGCATGTCTCCTCAGAATGGCCAGGACAGTGGCAATGTGAACATGAACCTCGCTGACATCGTCCTCGTCCACGTGGTCCTCAACCGCGATTTGCGAAACTGTGAAGTACCCCCTCTGCCACGAGAGGTTGCCATAGCAGAGGGAGTATATGCCACAGGAGTAGATTAAGTAGTAATTCTGCTCAGCCTCTTGTAGACCTCCTCCATTGAAGGTATCGTCTCTCCAGTAAGTAGTTGAGTACGTGTTGCATCGTACTCAGAGTCCAGAGATGACAGAAAGACTCATGCCATAGTGGCATTCTGATATGCCTGTTGGTACTCAGTGATGGTAGTAATAGGCATGAAGCTATGCAGATGCTCAAACATACCTCTAAGATGTGAGAAGTGTGTATGAAGACCATTCTGTTTGGTCGAAAAAAATATAAAATTGCAACTGTAGAATTTTGCTCTCATTCTTTTCCTCCCCATAAGTGTCTGCTAAGATGTCCCACATAGCTTTGTTGTGGGTTGATTGATGATATCATTGGCAATCTCCGTGGTGAGCGTCCCGGAAAGCCAAATGCGAGCATAGGCATCATCTTGCTTCCGAGAAGCATTAGCCCCAGTCTTGTCCTCCGACTCTGGATCCATTAGAATGTGTTCCTTGTTATGGCACTACATCAGGGTGCAAAACTACATGGACTACAACTCGTAGTTCGTCCCATCCATCTTCACAATGGGAGTCGGGCCCTTGAAGGCATCGGAAGATGAAAAAACATCACCCTTGTTTTCTGACATGGTAACAAGAACGTCGATTTCTGGAACAAAACTGAGGAGTATACTGCTATGAATGAGTCTACACAATCATATAGAGGATTGGTTGTATCTGTAGACTCATAAAACCATCCTCATCTCTTGTTCTCGTAGGCTAGAGTTGAAAGTCGCGATTTATATATTGAAAATCATGAAAAACTGAGCAAAATCAGACCGTATAGACGACTAAACTGCAACTTGCACGTGAATAAGAAAATGACCCGGTTCCGGGAGGGGCCGAGGCACCAACGGTGGGCTGTTGTTATGCAGCTGTTGGGCGCGGAGGGAAGCGGGGTTCCACACGTGTGTTGCGCGAGGTCAGGGAATACTGAAGAATCACCATTGGGCGCAGGAAAGGATCGTCGCTGGGTGCAGACCGGGGCACCTAAAGATCATCGTTGGGCGTGAGGATCGCCGTTGTGTGCAGGGGCGCCTAAGGATTGCTGAAGGGCTATGCGTAGACGTGGGGGGGCTGCGCGGAGGCGCCGGGGAAGGGGGTTTGGGTGGCTAGCGGCGTGGGGAGGGAGGGGACCTACCGGTGGCGGCGCGAGGAGGGAGAGAAGGGGGGCGACGTGTAGGGTTAGGGTTAGAGTGGGATATTGGAACCCCGGTGTAGGATCGTTGCTTCGATACCATGTTGGAAAAAATGAATAGCTTGATTATTCATGAGACCCCAAGGCTCTCTTATATATGAGAAAAGCCCTAGGTAAATAGCAAGAGAGGTACATAAAGAAAATAAAATAAGAAATAATATCAAGGATGTATAGTAATCTCAACAGTAATATATAAGCTATATAAGCTATGATATAGATAAAACAAAACTTATTGGGTGTACATTAATTCCATGGCATGCACTACAACATTTTCTACACAAATGCGTTTGGACATACATCATAAGTTATGATAAAGGTTGACGTCACACACAAAAGTCAATAAGGTGTGTGCTCGCCTACATTATATTATTTAATAATGTGTAAATGTTAATAATGTGTAAATTATTTCAGTATTGCAAAAACCTATATGTATGGCGTGTGTATAAGTTTTGGAGTTCAAGTGCGATAAGGATGATGGATTGGACATTGAGTGCATCAAACAAACCTAAATACATATGCTAAAGGCCCGTGCACATGAATGGAAAGAATAATGCACAAAGATCTTCCCTATGTGGAATTCGTGCATAGCAAGCTATCAGAAAATCACTGTGACAGCTCCAACAGATGTTCCGTATGTAAAATGTTGGTCATGCACTCACCTGGGTAAACAAGAAACCGGATAAAAGTTCGATTGATATGGTACAGCTATGCGAATCAACATGGTACACTGAACTTTGGAGAAAGTGGGATGCTCAAATCATTGACCAAAGATTAACATGTAGATTAAAGTTTTACGGCTTTTCATTTTAAAGCTTATTTTATTTCGAACACAATGAAAGTTATTTTGATTTATTTTGAGTTCATATGAAGTAGATATTGAACTTTTAAATATGGTTTTGCGGCTTTTTCATAGTGTTGTCCCTTTTATTCTATATATGGTTTATTTTTGCAATTATTTTTATTATTTAAAATACATTTTTATGTACAAGTTTCAAGAAGAAAATATTTTTATTTGGGATTGAATTAATGATAAATAAAATAATACAAGATATGTGCATAATGAATAGTGATGATAATGTACAATGTGAGATTGGTTTTCTAGGATTTTTATAAATTAAAGACCCTATCTCCCCTTATTTTATTCCTTGTCGATTAGGTCAAGTCTTGACATACTCTCGGTGTCAGGATCAATCTGTATTTTATGAAATCGGCCGACTAGGCCGACTAATCGGCCGATTTTTACATCAAGCTTTTATATTTTTTTGTTTTTTTTAACAACAAACTTAATCTAATACGCTTAATGTTATATTTAATGTCAATTACTTCTTGTGTTTCATTATGTAAGTATAGAAAATGTACAAATCTATGCTAATACATAAGCAAACTTATTCTAATATGCAATAATGTTGTATTTAAAGTCAATTACTTCATTTATTTCATTATGAAAGTATAGAAAATGTACAGATCTATGTATAAAAATGATTTATATATTTAAAATAATAAAAAATTCAAAACCGACTAATGGCCGACTAAATCCGATTAGTCGTCCAACTGCCGATTAATACTTAGTCAGTGACCCCGCCGACCGAGTACCGACTACCGCTTTCTGCAACCTTGATTTCATATATACAACCTTCTTTTCAATTCTTTTTTATTTCTTTATTTGTTTAGTTTGAGTTAAAATAATGATAATAATACCCGATTAACAGATGATGTTCAATTGTTAATAAATGAGAATTAATATTATTTACATGTGTTTTGTAAGGGATTTTAAGTCAAAATAGATGAATAAAGATGATAAATTGGTGATTCATCAATGGTACAGCTATGCGAATCAACATGGTACATTGAACTATGAAGAAAGTGGGATGCTCAAATCATTGATCAAAGATTAACATATAGATTCAAAAAAAGTTTTCCTTCAAGCATCTCCACGAAAAAAGAGTGCACCTTCTACGTCCAAGCATCTCCATGAAAAAAGATTCTATGGAGGATAGCAACGGTGTAAAACAAAAAGATATACCATCGTATTTGGCCAACATATGAAGTATTCTGCAAGTCCAGCTTGTGAAACCAAGCAACAAAAATAAGTTATGAAATTTTCCTAGAAAAAAAAGATAAGTTAAGAAATAAAACAATGCAGTTGGAACTTTGGAACCAAACCTCATTTTGTGAAGAAATACGTACAAATTCTAGACAAGTCTGGAATATATTACGAAATAAGGTTGTACCACTACTTTAGGTACTATGTAAAAATGAAATGTATGATGAGGCCATCTGAGAAGTGAAGGATGGTATGAGGTTCTAACACCCTCACCTTTTTACATGATTAGGTAGGTCAAATTTCAAGAATGAAATTCCCTCAAGGGGAAGAAACTGTAAAGAACCCAAAAGAACTGCTGACCGTAATAAAATTATTATAAATTATTAATCGCAAATTATCCAGAGTCTGAAGAAAAAGAATTTCATGTTCTTCCTTTCGGGAAGGGAGGATTACGAAAATTCTATTTATTGTCACTTTCTCCATACCTTCATGAAAAGCATGAAAAAAGGCTCGAATGGTACGATCCCTTCGTCACCCCATAATGAAAAGGGTGATCTCGTAGTTCTTGGTCTGTGAAGATGAACTATTAGGTACTTCATTTTACCGTTAAGGCCGAACCTAAACATGTGCTCGAGAGATAGCTGCTCATACACTGATAAGGGATGTATGGATTCTCGAGAAGAGAGGAGCCACGGTGGTCCCATCAAAAATATTTCAACATGCAGCGCAAACTGAAGAACATAGAGGAACCAATTTATACAAATGAAGACAAAGGAGAAAATATGATTTTATAAGATAGATTAAATGCAATTCCTCCCTTTAAGTCCAAGTGGAATTTTCTATCGTGTGCATGCATGCCAACAAATCAAATCGCTTCCCAATCTTCCCATGTAATTCTTCCTCTCATTCTCTTCACTCCCCCATCACTCGGCATCCCTCCTTCCTCTCACCCTCTCAATTGTAACTCACTTACCTCCTCTAATTCCGCACCCATGACCAATAGTTGGTCAAAGCAAGAAGGAGCTCCGAGTAATCCCTATGAACAGAATAATGCACTGCAGAGAGACATTATGTGCTCCAGAGCTTGATGCAATGGGGGATATGATGACACAAACAACATTAATTCGCCGTGAGTTTGCGGAGAAAATATTGGCATCTGGAAGGAAAAATTAAGAGATACGATTGACAAGGTTTCAGCATCGATAGAGAAGCCAATTGTTGCCTCTGTGAAAAAGGTGCTAAAAGTTAGTTGATGAGCCCTGATGGAGGGGTCAATGAGGACTGAAGAAGTGCTGAAAGAAGATTTATAAAAATAACTATTCTTGCTTAAATCTACACTTAGATATATCGAAACTCAGATATCTTTTGAGGTAATGAATCCTAGTAGCGGACCCAACCTAACGCGGGAAAGGATTTTGGTTCCATACATTTTTCTTCTCTCACTTACATTTAATCAGCTCTCACTATGGAATGCACCTCAGCAAAATGGATGAAATTAGCTTTTTAAATAGAACATGATTGAGAAGAAAGAATACCTCATGCCTCCACTTCCTTGTAGCTACATGTAGGGCGGTATTTCCTTTTTTGTCACGTGCATTCAAAATAGAAATGTCAACACTCAGCATTTCTTCAACCACTTCATTATTCTGACCTTTTACAGCCATATGCAATGCAGTCTGACCCTTCTTATCTGCAATGGGAACTATGCTCGGATCCCTGTCAATAAGCACTTTCACTATCCTATAATGACCTCTTCTTGCAGCAACATGCAGTGCGGTCTTTCCATTTTTTCTTACTATTCTGATTGAGGCTGGATCTACATCTAAAATCGCATTGACTACATCTAAGTGATCCCGAACAGCAGCATCATAGACTGGGCTCGTGTTTGTTGTGTCACACATTTTGCAAATTTCTGGCCATCGAGCGAGGAATTCCTTCACGATACCTATAAAATAAATGGAAATACATTTTGAAGATCAAAACAGATATAATAGTGTGACCTTCAGAAAGTTACACTTATTGTAACTAAAACTTTGAGATTTCAACAATTTAAACAAACATCATTTTTCATTCCAAGACTTTCGAGAATACTGGAACATCTACCTTCAGTATCTCAGGGTCACAGAGGATAACAGGTAGTTCAGTTTCAGACCTCGGAGAAAGCAAGCTTTTAGAGAGCATGATTGTGCCAATTGTAAAAAGGGACTTTCTTTTTTTCCATTATAGCACGTGAACCAGCAGGGATCCGATTACAAGCAGCACCCAACGTCAGATACTTCTCGAGTCTAACAAAGTTTCATTAGAGGGGATTTAATCCACAACAAAAACAATCCAAAACAATCTTAAACCAAATGCTATAGCGAGTCCGTTACGTGAGTTTACTATTGAATCTTTTCTTATTCTATTGGACTGACTAGAAGAACTTTTCCATTATGTTTCGCATAGTAATTTGCGACTGCACAATGCACATCTTTGTCATGTTTGTTCCAGTGTTTAGACCATGTGTTCCATAGACTACGTTTGAGTTTGTAATATTTGTAGCAACTAAAATTCCTAAGTTTGACCTGCAAGTGCTCTTACAACCAGCAGCCAAATCTCACGAGGAAAAATTAATCGGATCATATATGTTATGCTCTGATTGAAGTTAAAAGAGTAATAAGAGAGCTGAGCCGTCTCACCGAGATGGCCCTCGCGTGCAGCGAGTTGAAAGGCGGTCCGCCTGCCATCTTTGGAGCGGATGACGGCGGTGTCGCTGTCGCAGAAACTGAGGAGGTGCCGGAGAATCCCCTCCATGTTGTTCTGCGCGGCGACGTCGAGAACCGTCTGCCCCGCGTCGTTCTGCACCCGTAGGAAGCTCAGATGATCGTCACCGTCGTCGATGCTGGCAGTTCGGGGATCACCCTCACCGCCCACCTCTGCTGCTGACGCTGCTGCTGCCGGTGGTTCGTTGGCGGTGGGGATGGGGAAGAGGCGCCTGACGGTATCGAGATCGCCCGCTGCGACAGCAGAGAAAAGCTCGTGGTGGGATCGGAGGAGGAGCGGAGGAACGTCCATGGGAGAAGTGCACACTACTGGCGGAGCGGACGCGGAATCGGACTTTTTAGGGCTTTTTTTCGCTTTGCTTTGCCGTCTCCGCTGTGAAGGAGGAGAGAACTACTCTGTCCGTCATAGTCAGCCCGTCAAGACTAACGACCGGCGGCAATCAGTGGGTAACTGGTGAGGGGAACCATCCCACTTGCACGGGGATTAAGCCATCAAGGGAAAATAAAATTAACATTTTTACACCACAACCTCAAAAACTTGTGCAATTACGTTCCAACCCGTCTTATATTCATATTTACACCAATGATCCGTGTAATCTTATCTATTCTTATACCACGGCCACATAGATTTAACTTTTCTTAAGTTAATCCAACTTTCATTAACTTAGTATATGAAGTTAATCACCGAACAAAGTAACCCACAAACACTAACAACAAGTTAATAAATTAATAAAATAATACTTGCAATTAAAAGGGATAATGATGTATATCTATCTTGTAAATAAGTCATAGAAATAATCCATAATAAAAATCGTAATAATAAGAAGTTGCAACTTACACAAAATCACATGTAAATAGACCAACCTTCCTTCATTTTTAATAAATTCGTGTTAATTCTTATTGACATGAAATGAATCCATTGTGTACATATCACTAATCAAGATAAAAAAATGCAAAAAAAATAACTTGTATGTGTGTGAAATAAATCCAAAATCTAGTTTGAAGATGAAAGGTTGTAAGCAAGCGTATTTTCCGCATATAGTCTCATGTGAACCTGCTCTCACCTTTGAATTAGTATACATCGAATTATATGCAAATCAAGATCAAATTCAAAAGAATTGGAGTTCATATGTGAAGCCTGTATTTTTTAATCGAAATGTGTATTGTATATGTTTCCTAACTTTACTTTGATATGTGAATATTTAATTCCTTTTTATTTAATTTCTTTACGTTTAGTTTCTTTGTTTTGTGTTTTAATTAAAGATATAAATTCTAATATCCAAAAAATATAAAATCGGAGAAAATGGAATGTTGTGACCTTGTATATACTATACATAATTTTCCACTCTTTATTTTTTCTTGTGTTTTCTCTTCATTGGTAAAAATATAAAAAGTTGTATTGGTGTTTAATTTTTATTTTTAGTGTTTTATTTAATTTTCATTTGTATATAGCTTTTATTAAAAATCGAAGAAAATTTTAAGAACGTCAAAAGTTGGTATTTTAATCCCTTAAAATACCTTCAAAATTTTCTGTCTTGTACATATTCTATTTTTTGTTTTGAGGTTTTCATGGACATTGTAGATCTCGTTAGGATCTACATTATCCGTTTTGATCTATTTTGGTTTTGAGCTTTTCATTCATTTTTTTATTGATTTTATTTTGATTTTTTTTCGGTTTGGTCAGCTCTTATGGTCAATTGTGCCATGTGGCTTCCAGCCACTGACTCTTCCATTCCACTTTACCTCCTTGGTTGACTACAAGTCAACTAAGGAGGCCCCTTCCGATATCCAACCATGCATTGACACCTCACCCCAAGGAGGTTGACCTTTGGCCAGCTCCCTCATTTCCTCTTCTCAATGTTCTAAGTAACTACAGATGTGACCCTCTTCATTACACTACTCTCCATCAACCGTCTTCTACTCCCCCCATCATCGGAGACCAAGACCTAATCTCCCACATCATCCTCCTCATTTGGATGTAACCTCCACCCTCCTATAACCCAAATGTATATATCACCTCAACTGTCGTGTCCCCTATTCGCCGTTTATAGAGAAACTCTTGCCCAACATCCTCTTGTTAAACATGTGGGCTCCTAGTGAACCATTTATACAATAAATATTATTTCAAACTATATATCAATAAAAGTTATTAATTTATTCACTCCTTTTATGAGATTGTAAGATGCACTTATTGGGTCCATCTATACAAATGAGGTTATGTACCTTGCCCATCTTAAAATTGTACATTTATTGATTAAATTGTTGAATCATAGTGGTTGGTGTTGGGTTGAATATCCTAAGTGTTAGATTGAGGACTCAGCCATACCGTCAAAGGATTACTGAGAGGAGATCTCCAGTCTCAGACGAAAATGGCAATCCTTACTCCAAAGGCTGACATCTAATCGCACGGGAACAGAGATTCATAGGTGTTTGATGAGTTAAGTCATAAAGTTGACTTAACAAGATTGAGATAACAAAGACTTGTGTCGTATGTTGTCAAGATATATGCACGCATCCTCTGATCAGAGATAGATGTATCATTATATGTCTGAGTATGTACTTTTGGTAGACCATTAGTTGATGACCTAATCAAAGTCTATACATACTAGTGTGCATATGAAGGCATATGAGTGATACAAACTCTCAAAGGAATCATACATGTTCCTTGTTGAAGCAGAAGATATTAATTCACTCACGAGATATTGGAAACGATCATGATTTGTACGTACGATAAATGCTTTTGGAAAGCATACAATCGATACCAACCCCCAATATCAAATGAGAAACTCAATGATAAAACTCTAAAGAAGAAAGTTCAAATTAGATCAGAAATCCATGTTTAATCACAGTCTTCCAGTATACAGGATGTGCATGTATTATGAAATCCTAGAGGATGACGCGATATCAAATTAATTGTATACAATGACACTTCCATACCGAGGAAGTGATGGAACAGGTTTGGAATTTAGTGACTCTGCTCAATGAACTAGTTATCCGATCCCAATCCAGATGTTGGATATTGTTCTGAATTAGATTCAAGTACAATGAGAATATAGGATACTTTGTCGGATATGATCAAACATCACATAGAGGTCTTTTAGATATGGATATGACATTGAATATCAATATCCAAGTCATTATACATGGGTAATACAATTACCCTAACATTATCTCCAAGTATCCGCATAGAAGTCGCACTATCCATGAAAGAGTTCACTGATTATTCCGAAGGAAACAAAATCCAATTATTAGGACAAGAGATAAATTTGTGATAACTAAACTAGATTTAATTATCCACGATAAATTAATGTGCATGGTGATATCCACAATAATTTTTGGATTAGTACGATATGATTCACATTATTATCTGGAGACTTATTTGTGAATAGGATTCATAAAGTATTATGTGAGTTGGGTTCGTATTTACATTTTACTATGGATCATTGAATATGATTCATTTTGATCAATATCCTAATTTTTAAATGTTACAAATTATTTAAATAAATAAATAAATGGATATTTTATTGGGGTTGATTAACTGACACTGAGTTGAATAAAAAGAGAGGGGATTTTTGCTATCTCTTTTATTTTGTCAATTATCTATTTATCTATTTGTTTCTTTTGTATAATATGATTAATTAAATTGATAATTAATAGCAATTCTAATCGTATTAGAGGATGGTTGCCTCCTCTAATCCCAACCCTTGATTAATTGATTAGGATTGCAATCCTAACGGTATGTTTTTGTATAAAATGAGGGTTGCCTCCTACTTTTATGTACAACAGTTGGAAACACAGAAAAAACGTCTATCTCTCTAGGACATCGCCCTCTCCCTCTCCCATTTCTTGAGGTCGTCCCTTGAACCAAGTTTGATGAAAAAGTGAGGAGGATAGTTTTCTCTAGATCGTGGGACCAACACGATTCATCCCTGTGCACACAAGTGTTGTCTATGTCGGGTCGAACTTTAGACAGTAATTCTCTTGCTTTAGAGGTTAGAGGATCACAAACACACTTCAAGAGGTAATTCTATACTCACGAGAGATTGGTGAAACGAATTGGGAAATGTTCCCAAATTCATGTGGTTTCATCTTATATTTTTTTTTAAAAATCGATGTTATCCAGATTCATATGATGAATCTCTTTTGATTAGATGTGATATGAGAATCAACTTCTGTGATGCGCGAGGCCTAAAAACCTCCCATCACCTCCACTTTCTGGTGACAACAGAAGGTGCTCATGTCATACATAGATGACATGAGTTTCCGTCATGATCCAATGTACCTACCCATTTCTTACTACTACCCCTCCTTGCGTGGTGCAACCGAGCTCTGCCCTATGCTAAGGTTTTGAGCAATGGTCAGAGAATCACCAGCTCCTCCTCCACAAGCAACTTCCTCATCATGATTACGTAATCTACCTCTTTCTTTTTTCCTTTCCTTTTCCTTCTCATCTCCCGATCTTTTTCTTTCACCTTTCTATGTTATTCCCCCTTCTTCAGCATCATCCTCTTCCCCCAATCATCTCTTCTTTTATGTTGTTTGAACCCAATATGACACCAATCCCCCTTCTCCATATCCCCATCACCATGACCCACCTTCATATTTGCAAGAGTTGAAGCCTTTAATAACCACATTCCCTTCAACCGCAAAGGATCCCAACTTGCCCTACTTGATTTGTCGTGTATAAGCTAACCACATGCAAGTGTCTTGAAAGCTTGGATCTTGGCCATGGCCAAGCACCTCTCCTCTACAAATGGGTCATCAAAGTTGCACTGCCAACTTCATCCTTTCTGTTGATCTCAATGTTCTAGAGAACTAAATGCAACAGTGTAGCAACGACCTTCGCTAGAAGCCTCCACCTTGATCTCTTCACTAGTCCATCTTCCAGTGAAGCTCCGTTCCCCCTCGAGCCAGACACCTTCTCCATTGCTTGATCATCCATTAGGCTCTTTATGGGTCAAAGAAAGCAAAGGAGGGTGCCCCATACTCAACAACAATAAAAGGTTTCCTTTCATCACAACATCTTTCACCCACACTAACGATATGTTTCTTGCCTCTCTTAATTTCGCTAAGTTATTTTTTATGTAAAGAGCAAGAGAGATGAGAATTAGGTTCATACAAAATTGCACTAAACATGGTATCTCTGTGAACATGCTATGACTTATTGTTTGTTTATCCTGGCAAGCCTCGTGGTTGTCCACATGAAATGAACCTTACTTGTGTAAGAATCGATTTACATGTCACTTAGTAAATCTAGTTAGCGATTTTTTACTCAAGTTAAAGTATTGATGAATGCATGATACTTTTTTACCAAATTTTATGCAAGTTAAGCATGCAACAAGATGCATGGATGTGAAAACACAACAAACACACATGCACTCATGGAATTTAATGAGCGGCTTAAGCAAATAGTTCAAGAAAATTCAATTCTCATTTACAAGGAAAATATGGCATTTTTTAAAAGGTATTTTTTTCAACTGTACCCCTCTGAGATATTGCAATATCAGTTATACCCCTCCCTTTTTGGGAATATCAGTTGTGCCCCCGACTTCTTATCGTTCTATCACTTGTGCCCCACCGTTACTTTAGCCGTCAATGAGTTAAACTTAACCATGGTTTTTTCCAAACATGGTTTGGGTAGGAGGAGTAAAACTGGAAACCCTTATCTTCTTCATAACAGGGGTGGTTCCTCCTTCTAGAGCAATGACTGAAGAGAAGGAAGTACGGTTGACAATGAGGGAGAACAATCCTTGTCCCCACCTCCTGCTCGTATACTAGATCCGACTATGGAAACATTGTATTTCTTCTCCACACTCCCAATCTACTGGAGGAGGATTAAATCTTGGAGGTTCAAATGATGTTATATTCGATCAAAGAAAGGTGAGCCGAGATGGCATGTTGCAGGAGATTCTCGGCTATTTTGAGCTTTGAGGAGATCCATTCGATCACGAATGGAAGAGGATCTTCGAAGGCTGGCGCTATGGTGTGATGGTTCCCGGTTAGGGTTGAGGGATCTCATATCCGATCAGTGGGTGGGAGGCGGGGACGGAGGCAGCTCAGATCCAACGACGGGGGACAATGAACGAGAATTTGAAAGGGAAGATTGCTAGGGATGTGAATGGTGTGTCTGGTATCAAGAAATCAGATTTGCAGCTTGATGTGTCATGAGGTGGAGGAGGGCTGAGGAGGAGGAGGTTGGGGGTGAAGGAGAGGAGGGGGAGGAGGCTTGGGGTAGATGAGAAGAGGGGGAGGATGGAGGCGGATGATGGGGAGGAGGCTTGGGGTGGAGGAAAGGAAGGGGGAGGAGACTGGGGGCAGAGGATGGGGAGGAGGAGGCTGGGGCGGAGGGTGGGGGCAACAGAGAAGGGGTAGGAGGGAGGGGTGGGGAGGGGAGGAAAGACCTTCCCACCCTTCTTTTCTAATATAATTTCCATTGTGTCCCCAAAGTTAACGTTTGTTTGCATCGGGGATGGACGACAACTAACCCAAGGGGAATAAGCGATAAAATGATGAGAAGTCGGGGCATAAATGATATTCCCAAAAAGGGAGGGGTATAACTGATATTACAATATCTCGGAGGAGAAAAACTGATAAAAACCTTTTTTAAAATATGATGAGAAATTCCATCACTAATCACAAGTTTTTATAATGTTAAATTTTCCTAAATCGATTAATCACATAATTAAGATATATAAATAAGAGATCAACTCAACAATTAAATTATATGTGATTCAAGCATTTAATAACCTATTTATGCTCACTAATGGACAAATATTCAATTCACAACGAGTACAATTAGCTCACAAATCGGGGAATTTCTTTGATTAATTAATAATTTGCAACAAGTCAAAACAAAGCATACATCATGCCATTAAAAAGAGCATCAAACAAGCTTTTCAGAGATCTAATTTCATCAAATTTGGAGTTCATATGCTCAAGTTATTCACAAAAGAGTTTAAGGATATAAATGCAAAGAAAACTTAATTAAAACAAATTTAAAATAGCAAAGAGGGGGCTTATATGTAAAGAAAATATCCCAGAGGAGGGCGAGTGCAATTAAACCACAAACAGAGCCCCTTTATGCGAAATAGGGAAGACAGAGGAGGTCACTGCAAATTACCCAAGCATGCTCCCCATTACGCGATGACGAGCGAGGTTCGGTGGAGGCTCAGTTCAAGCTGTTACAGAGTAAGTGGAGGAGGCTCAGAATTAGGCACGGGCCCCGAGCCTATTGGTGCGAAGGCTAGCTCAGAATGTGTGACATCTCCAAGGTCCAGATACTTAGCAATACACATCCATATATATGATTCTATATTTGAAATTCCGAACTGTATAATATATGCATGAGAACAATAAATAAGGAAGAACGAGCAACATTTTCCCCTTCATTCATTTTCCATTTAAAACATCATGTCCACAAAATATATATACATTACCATATAATTATAGCCATATGCATATAACATCATGTCTCTAAAAAATAAGTACAGGTACAAAAACACAAAAGAACAGGACCCCGTTGTACCACAAAAGAAGCTGAACCAAGTCAACCACTGGCCACCTACTACTGCAGTCGCTGCTCCTACAAACCTGTCAAATTCACGCAAATAGATTTATGAGCAAAGCATCCGGCACAGATATAAACATAGGGAAAGGTAAACAGAAAAGTGTACAAGAAATATTTGTAAAAATACACAAAGTATAACCAACTTTCATATTCCCAACATCCACTACGAAAAGACACCTCGTAAAGAACAACTATCCCACGCAAAGCGGCTTCTAACAACTTGACTTATAGTACCAATCCAAATATAAATATGTATTGTCCACAAATTCTAAATTATAAGAGAGTAGGATCACAATAGAAAGAAAACCCATTCTTCTTGGATAGTACGCGGTCTTGGTTCGGGTGAAACCTCGCACTAAAACTCTAAGGCAAGAAGAATGCCATAGGGTTGGGGTGCCTCCGTAGGCATGCGGGGGGTACAATGCATCCCAACTAAGTTCCTAACATGTCCACTAGCCCACTTAACAAATCGTAGTTCCAATTCTCAATTCAAAGTTCAATTCGTAAATCATCATGAATCGTCCAAGTCGACATTCCATCGATAGAGTTCCCGATGGAAGGGCACGATCTGATCCATTACATTTGATCTTGGATAATCATTTTTAATTACATAGTTTTACATCTTTTTATTTAATAATCTCGATGTCTTTCCTCACAGGGATGAATCTATATACTTGTAGATGATGCCAACACCTATAAGTACCTAGAAGTCACGTCGGTAAGGAAAGATGAGCTTGGACTGTAATTTAATGCTGCTTAGGGTCATCACACACACCCTGTTAGTAGCACACATTTTCAAGAGGAGTCACATAGAGACTGTAGGCATCATCTCTGGGCGGAGAATACAAAGAACACATCGCGTAGCACAAAGCACAAGGGCGTGTAACCAGGCACATATCCGCTCGACAACATGGCAGAAATATCACTAAGATGCCAAGAGGAGTACTAAGCAAGGCACACAACATACGGTGAGTTAAAGTAGCATTGATCTCTCAACCAAGTTATTATGGTTGTCCAAGTCTTTATCCAAGTTTCCAAGGAGGCATGCTTCTCCTTGGATGTTTATTTATCTTTATCAATAAGCACAATACTTGAAACGATTCATATGAGATCACCTAGGCACTAAGCCAACTTGAGTCGAATAGTCATACCTCGTGGCTATTCACTAATCTCATACCATGAGCATATTAATTGAGCCACTAAGTTAGAACAATCCATCAATCTCTTTACTGAAAAAACATATGCACCTGAGAACTTATTTTATTCTAACAAGAATGGATATATTGTTGATATGCCTTCCTAACCATCTGACCCAGGTTGAAGAACTGCATATGCATCCCCCTGTCGTACCATACCCCAACAAGACAGGGGTGTGGGGGCAGCGCCCCCGGTGAAAATTTTATGGAGCGGTTCTATTTGTATTCGGGTATTTGGATCCTTCTATTTTTAGGGATCCGTCTGTATGGGAGTGCTATATAAACTCCTTAGGTTTAGGGTTTTAAAGTATCCTCAGTATTCATTCTTTTCTCCACATAGTGAAACCGATCGCCGCCGCCCAAGGACGTAGCCCAGTTACGGGTGAACCTTGTAAATCCGTGTGTTTGCGTTCTTGCTTGTTTGATCGTGTTTGTGCGTGTTCGCTTCCGCGATTCGCAACATATATCTACTCCATGAGGCCAAGACTAGACAAGAGAGATATCCCCTTAATCACATCAACATCTTGGCTACTCCCCACGGTCACCAACCACCCCCACATGAATAAATTCTACCCAAATTACAAAATCCCGTTGCATTGGCAGGAGATCTTTCACACTTAGAAACCATCTCCTACAATAACATGGAATTGGATACTACAGTATCTAAACATGAGCCAGTAGTGTCTTCACAAGCACTAGTAATAATTAAGTCCAGTACCCCCAATCAAAATGCCAAAAAAAGAGCGAATAGAATGCAAGTTAAGTACCTTCAGTTATTCATTCAAAAGTTCGAGTCACTATAGTGATTGAATCTAAAAAGTCCTTTTGGTAAGAACCATCAGATAAATGCCAAAAAAAATCGGGAATCGCCCAAAAGACTCCACAACCACCGGTAACTGCAACCATCCCAGAAACTAGACAGTTATCTAACCATCAAATAAATGCTAACAAATGGAACATAAATCTAAGAAGGAAACACACAAACTCCAATTTAAGTTTGAGAAAAATGGCAACATGCATAAAGTACAAAGACACAATAAGCCTTCCATGTATAAGAGGTTAAGAACTCCTCCATATTGCGAAGATTTATGAACTAAAAGCCTTCCATGTCTTATATAATAACATGATTTAACAATATTCTAACAGTGAAATATGCAGCTCCAACCTAATTTAACCTCCATACTGTGGATTTCACAGTTCACATACAACTGACAACTAGAAAGATTCGAGAGGATGAGTAAGCGTGCATCCCTGTTTAGCATTTCCTCGTAAACAAGAAGGTCTTCATCTAGATACCAAGATGGCCTAGTTTAGGATACTAAATTAACATATTAATTTCTATGTTGGATACTCAGTGCATCCCAAAATCAGAGCATCCCAAAATCCTAGGAATTTAAGTTATGCAAAATCATTGCAGGATTTGCCATCCAAAAGGGATTGGGGACGCTGCTTGTTGCCCATCTCCCAACAGTTTCTTTGTAATATGATCAGCATTAATGAAAAGATGTTGTACAGAAACCATGGCTAGATAGCATTGCAACATAGACATCATTATAAAATTTCTTAGAATCCACGCTGTTCAAAGCTGAAATCAAACTGGGCCTCAAAATCCACTTTAGGATATCCATCCCTAGTCGACTGCTTTTCAAATATGATTATCGGAAGTGGGACCATATCCCATGTCATCCCACCTATAATTAATCCACTAGAATAGAGACTGGATATCAGACTCAAAAGGAAGCTATACACCATGGATCGGTTAGAGCATATCAAACTCCATCTAATGGACCTCTGACCTCTAACAATGTCGATGCAACAAAACAACACAACGGACAACATTAAATGATTATGAGATAAACTAACGCCAACTTTTGCATCACCCAACCACTAAACTGCGGTGAGCTATTCTAGGACTAAAAAATGATGGTTAAAATTTGGACATTTCCAGGACCATTTGCACCAGACTAACACAAGAATGCTTTGGAATAGATGAGCAGGATGGTCGTTCCAAATTAGTTATATCTGCCATGAGTTCTCTAGCTAGATCATGTGTGCATACACTTCTTATGCTCATACATATCATGTATATCGTTCCCAACGACCCGCAAAATGATGAATCCTCATTCATCACTCTTTATTCTTTTATTTTAGCTAAAAACCTGTGCAAAAGACCATGTATATTTGTGTAAATAAAATAAATTGACAAAAAACATGCATTGTGTAAATAATAATAATTAGCATGTTTTTCTGCAAAAATAAAAGAATAAAGAAATAAAGAAAAAGAGGGAAATATTTAGAATAAATATTGAGTGACCTGAACCCAAAGGAAGGCTCCACAGGGGCCTAACCACAAAATGAAATAAGTAGAGAGAGATAGGGTGACTCAACATGATGTACTTATCCCTCTTTATGTAAATATTTTATTTTCTAAAAATAAAAATATATTTGTGTTCCCTATATTTTGTACATATTTGTAAAAATAAAACTAAAATAAAAATGGGAAAAATAAAAGAAAAATAAAATAAATAAAATCTCTCTCATCAGTGTACATAGACTATTTATATAAAATAAAATACCTATTTATTTCACCTTTGTAAATAATTAATAAAAATCCAACAAAAATCACTTTATATTCCATATTTTATAGTGTAAACAAATAAAATATAAAATTGGAATAAATGTACATAAATAAAAAATTAAAATAAAAAATAAAAAATACATAGGTATACACACCTATACATAATAATAATATAATGTAAATACCTAATTTATTTTTTAAAAAAATAAATAAAAATCACAAAAAATACTATGAAAATAAATAAACATTTTTATGTTGAAAATATTTTCAAATAAAATCATTTCCTATTTTAAAATGATTTTATAAATAATTAATAAAAGAAATTACCTGATTGGTCCACGGGGGATTGTTGACCCCCAGTCAACTCTCCTCCCCAGGACCACCAGGTAGGCGGATCTATGTTCCGACCCGACTTCTCTGATTTCTCCCGAGTCGATCCGCCTGCCATTCGCCTAAATCCTAGGCTCCATTTGTAGCTCGAAGATCCGAGACCTTCGCCCGACCTTCATTCTAGGGGTCCGTGCATCGACGAGCGTGCCCGACTCCCATCTTTCCGGACCCCTAGCACTATAAAGTCTCAGCTCAGCCGCACATTTCAGACCACCTTCGACCACCGTTTCACACTCCTAGGACCTCCGTCTCCTAGCCTTGAGTGACAGCAAGCCCCAGGAGGCGTTGCAGCGAGGATTGGAGCGCTCTAGCCCCAGGTCAGGTGGTTCTCGCCGTCGTGCTCCGCTCGAAGGAGCTCGAGCCTCTGGAGACGTCGCTCCATTGAGGCAAGGATCCCGGGAGGTCACCCGCCTCCAGCACAGACGTCTACGATCGTCAGGTACCCCTCGATACCATCTAGAACACCTTCCATTTCGATTTCACGATTTAGCGCCGCCGGCCTTCGCCGGCCATTTCGCTCCGCTCCCATCAGCCATTCACCCATCCGACCCTCGAACCATCTTCACGAGACTTCTCCCCATCGTCTACGCCCCTCCAATCATCCTGACTCGCCCCGGAGCAGGACCTCCGCTTTCCTCCACCGTCGCTTCGCAGGAGAGCACCGCCCCACCTCACACGATCACCCCCTTCGCACATAACCGGGTCGAGGCACTTTGCCCTCGACCCAGCTCTTTTCATGTGCAGGTAGATTCGAAAAAGGACCCCATCTGGGGGTCCAACAGCTGAAGCACGGGAGCTCCGAGCCTTCATCGCCGTCGGGACCCTCTAGGGCTCCTTGGCTTCATCGGATTACAGCAGGAGCTGCGGACGACTTCGGGTATCACTTCCCCTCTCATAGCAGCTCCGGAGGAGCCCTCCGCCGCGCGTATTGGGCCGGTGAAGTTCGCCGGCGAGCTGTTCTTCGAGGACCTCCAGATACTGTCCGATCGACCCTTCGCTCCAGTTTTGATCGTAGTCGTCCATCCGCAGAGCGTTTCCAGCTGTTTGATCCATCTGAGGGTCGCATCCAGAGCGTTAATCAACGAAGGGGTATCCACAACTCTCAACCATCCGATCACACGTGGACACCCCTTGTCCGTCAGATCATTAATAAGAGGGTAATTTACACTTAGGCCCTCCCCTGTTTTGATATTTTAGTTTAGTCCTGTAAATATTAGTTTCAGATGTTTTTATTTTAGAAAATTTGCACTTTGGACCCTATGTTTATCGTATTTGCATTCTAGTCCCTGTTTTGTAGAGACAAGTGCGTTGACACGTGAGTTTCTGGGTATTTTGCATGTATGGGCTTGGGGTTCATCTGATGTTATGAATTGAAATTTTATTTCTGATATTTGCATTTATACCCCTGTGCATATTGAATTGAAACATGTGGTGAAATTTATGTGAATTTTGCACATATACCCCTACAGTTTTCGCACGTGTTGCATTTAAGCTCCTGAAAGTAATTTTTATTACATACATGTCCTTGTGTGTTGTGTGCCTTGTATTGGTTGAATAAAATATCAATTAAACTCCAAATCAAGTGAAATTTGGAAACGTAGCTCCTGCCACTGTGTAAAAATTTCATTATTTTTTGGGACATTTTTCTTGCTTTTTGCTATTTTTAAAAATTAAAAAACACGCATTTTTTTACTATTTGAATTGAAAAAGAAAAGAAAATATAAAAAATCATCTAAAAGTTCAAAAAAGTTAGGAATATTTTGTTTTGTTGTTTTTGAGCTGCTTTCCGATTTTTGTGTCATTTGGATTTATAAAACTCCTAAAAATCACAAAACCCTAAAAATCTTATAATTTTTTTAAAAATCCTATAAAATTCAAAAAATGCAAACTCCTTTTCTGTACTTAGTTTTTATATCTAGTTTTCATAAAAATTATCTCTAGATTTTTAGAGGCTAATTAGATATTTTTAATTAGCCTTTCAAGTCTGGTTGCACATTGATCCACTGTTTTCCCTTTTCTTGATTGTTAGAAAATCAACTAAAAATTATTAAATTTCTTGAAAATTACCAAAAACACTTAAAAATATAAAAAACAATTTTATTTGAATTTTTGGCTTTATTTGTTATGTTTTATAAATAGTGGTTTGTTGGCTTTTCCCCTTATTTCTAAATTTTCCTTATTATTAAAAATACAAAAAAAATTAAAAGATTTAAAAATCCACCCAAAACATTTCTTTTATTTTATTTTCATTTTTGACTACTTCGTAGGCCGTCTCGGACAATTCGTGCTCCTTGTGTCCGACCCTGGTCGCTATACCAGGTTAAATAAATAGCGAGGACCGTTGTTTGATTTCATTGATTGCTTTATTATTTGGTGGTTCGATTCTTCTTGTTGAGCTGAGTACCGAGATCCAGGTCGCAACGACCCTTGTTCTTATACCTTCACCCGGGTCTTGGTTTATCTTTTGGCTTATCACAAAACAACACGAATTCGACCATACCAATGAGAATCCAAACCCTAGGAGCTAAAGCATAGAAAATGACATCAAGACGGGATAGTTTTAACCTTGTGGAGATGAGGAACGAGTCCCTTGCCGAGATATTCGCGTCGGCATGCTCAGCTCCCTTATCGGATGAGTTCGTCGACCTCGGCAGCGCTCCTGCGAGCTCCGGAGCAGAGCTCTGACGGCTAGGATGGGGAAAATGAGGTTTGATTGACTAAGCCCTAACCAAGCCCCCTTTTATATCCGGGTTCGATTAAATGGATTCGGGTTCGGATCCGAATCTGTTTACCGACCAACGATTGTAAAATGACCATATCTCCCTCATCCGATGTCAAATTTCAATGTTCATGGTACCATTAGAAAGGTCTCGACGAGTACTAAACAACAAGATATTTATATATCTTATTTGGATATTGGATGAGATCGGAATTCTATAAATAAGAGAACAAAAGTATATTGGAGTCGGACCAAAATCGGGGTCTCGAGCCACATCGAGATCAAATTTGAATAGGAATTTGGTATCAAAATCGTATTATGGTATCTTAGTATGTATCAGAGTCTCAAGGTCTCATGAAATGTAGTCCAGAATTGTTTGATAGATGTGCCCCATCGGTCTTGATCAGGGCGAGGGCATATGATGATAATGGAATGGTTGAAGGCGATCGGACGGTGTGGACCCCTTTGTCATTCGATGGCTATGATGCGGAGGGGATTTGATCAAACAATGAGGATGAGGGTCTCCTAGAGATCATTGGATCGAGACCAGACGTCTTGGTCAAATGGTGGTTGTAGCTCCCCCTGTTCTTGCTCCTCCATACGTGGTGGCAAGTGGGTGAAGCTCCAACAGGCCCCCCACGAGCTCCTCCCTCATGTTGTAGTCCTAGGAGAGGGTCCGAGAGCTCGAGGAGGTGTAGGAGAAGGCAATGGTGGTTGATAAATCGATTTCTACCTCTTGAAAATGTCAAATTATTGTAGTATAGGGAGGTCGAAATCAACTAATCAAAAATCACAAGTTTAATCAATTATTATGTGGTCAATTTTTACTTTGTAAGTATACCAAGGTTGAACTCATAGAATGATGAATCTTTAGTGGTTTTAGTTAGTTCCTATATTTAATTATTTGTAATAATAATTTATGTCTGAAAAATGCAGTAACGAACTATGTGACGTTTAGTGTTGTTGGTGTTTTGCAAAATTTTATTTTATCATTTTTTTATAAAAGAAAAAAATTGGTTGGGTACGAATATAGTGGGCTTTAATTGAATTCCATCGTTACCGAAAACATTTAACAATCAAAATCAATTTTAAATAGCATTGTCAATATTTATTCCTTGCAATCAGAAATCATGCATCTTCCTAAAAATTTATTCATCAAGATCAATTTTCTTCCTAAGAAATGGTGCTTCATCAATTGTTCTCCTGTAATAAAATATGTTAGTTTAATATACAAGATCCTCAATAAAATCCGAAGAGCATGCTTAAAATGTTCCTTCTTCAAGAATAATATTTTACGTATGAGTTGGTCCAGTAGCTATAATTTAATACAAAAGAAAGAAGCCCAGAATGATACTTTTAATAAAAATAATAAACATTAAATTTCAATGAGTTCTGATGATCCGATTTCCACCTTTATCAATAATAATGAATTATTGAATTTAACGTATTATATGAGGTAGAAATTAGATCAACAAAAACTACACTTTTGAATATGTGGATCATTTAATTTGGTAAGTATATCAAGGTTGAACTTAGGGAACTTGGTTCTGTGGTTGAATTGTTTAAATTAATCATGGTAGTCAATTATTTGTAATAGTAATTTTTATGTTAGAAAGTATACAAAATGATTAAAATAAGGAAAATAAAACAAAATAGAAAGAAGATAGATTCGTGATAATACTCTTAATCCTCAAATTACGTGATTGATCAAATCCTTAAAATAATTCATAGATCTAAGGAAAGTTCAAGAAATATTTATCAATAAAAATCCTTGCAGATTCAAAGTACTCAAGAATCAAATTCGATAAATGATTGAGATCGATATCCAAATTATTCTTTGAAAATTAGATCTCCAAATTCCCTGCACGATAACTCCTTAAGAATAATCTTCAAACCACCAAACATTAGGGAGATAATTATTTAAGCCTCATCTATTTAATCTATGTCTATTAAATCAATTTTCTTCAAATAAAACTTTTGAAATAAGTCAAATCAAACCTGCATATATCAATGTAATCCTCAAATAATAATTGTCATTAAAGAGCCTCTAATATGTTCACCATTGATATAAAAAGATAGAGCTTGAAACAAACATCAAAATGACATAAACTATGCCAAATTTATATTTAAAATGTCCGGGATATGCTCAAAGTAAGTTCTAGAGGCTTGAATGTATATAAAATAAACTTTTTTTGCAATTATGTCCTGAGAGGGGGGCCTATCTGTAATTATTCATATCTGAAGGGGCACCTCTGGAATTTTACCCTGAGTAGTGGCATTTATGTAAATATCAATATACAAATGGGTGTGTCCTATAAAATGCCCAGGTCACGTGTATAAAAGTGTGATGGACCTTTCCTTAAATGCTTGGAGGTACGAGAGCTCGAGCGTAAAATGCCCCCAGATCGTGTGGGGGGCACGCGGGGAGGGCTGAGGGTTGGATGGTGCATCAGACTCCATGCCACCACATAATGCATTCTGGAGGGAAGATTCCACCTGAAGCAGGGAGGCTCCGATGGTCTTGATCGAGCAGTTGAGAAGCATTTTGTTCATGATCGTGCGATAATTGCAGGTTACGAGGAGTCTCCTCCTCCTCCTTTGATTGTTCCTTTTTCAGCCAAGGGGGGTGGCTTCGCTTTTGTGGGACTCCAGATGAGTCGTGGCCTACACACGGTCGATGGTCGTCGATGAAGCTTGCCCAGCTCCTGCATGGACCTGTAATGAAATGAAGAAGGCTCGAGTAGTAAGAGCTCAACCTATTCGTGGTAGCTCCAGGAAATGTATAAGGATGGGTGGAGCTTCTGTTGAAGGCAATGGATCTGGAGCGATACTCCGACCACGATGTTGGCAGGAGATGGAAGGTTGTGGAGGTGGTAGACAAGCAGCGAAAGGAGGAGAAGGTGTAACTGTCAATGATGTAATTGGGCGAAGTGATGATGGTGATAATGATGACTGGGGAATCGGTTCAGCTGAAAAATAAGGAAGGCGGCATGGGTGACTAAAGATGAAGTAAGGCGACAAGGGTACCTAAAGATGAAGTGGGTCAATACCTGGGGAGTGTAGTGCTTGATGCCCTCTCCGATTATCACCTTAGTGGCCAGCAACAAGGACCACAAATATTGGATGCTCATCTTAGACACAACAACAATAGGGGGTTTGGGGTCCTCTAGATCGTGCCTAGAGAAATTGTCGCCTGATAAATCTCAACTGTTGTCACTAGCCAGAGCATGAGCTCCTCTCTCTTTGTTCAATTAAGCTCGAGAGTGGTGGATACCTCAGTTGTAGGCGAAGGACTGTTTTGTATGAGGAGGGACATAACAGTCAGAGGAGCAGAGAATCTGAGGGATGTGTGGGCTTCAATGGAGGATTGAACATAGTCATCGACGAGAGGGCTTTGATAGCGGCGTATGTTGGCATTACATGCAAGGTTATGGCAATGGGAGAATTTGAGGAGGAGATGGTGTAACGACCGAGGGATGGTTAGGGTTTTGTTGACATTTTAGGTGAGTTGACAATGAGGTGGAGATGCAGAGGAGGAAGGTGATGGAGGTGGATTAGAGCGGTGAAGGAGGGTGATTGGGGAAGGCGATCAACGGAGGAGGAGGACGATCACAGATGGGGAGAGTCAGAGGTAGGAGAAGGCCTACATGTGTCGTTGGATCAAGATCGAACCAACGATGGAGAGTAGAGGAGAGGCACACGTGTCGTGTGCGTAAGGAGAGCGTGTTAGAGGCACACGAGTAGGGTTGCGTGAGGTAGGTGAGTGTTGGATGTTGTATTGAATTTGATCCAACTGTCATGAATGGATATGCTACATGAAAAAGGGCACGGAGTGGTCGAAGGGTGGGTTTGACCAGCTGTATGAGATGGTCCAATCAACGGCTGCCAAGTGGATGCGAGTGTTGACCAAATAATTGTCCAAAAACTGAAAATAAAAGAAAGTAAGGGATAAATAAGAAACATAAGTCAAATGGAAAAGTGATTAACATGAACGCTGTTGGTCTCAATGAGATCTATGATTTTCATGAAGGGCCCAAAATCAGAATAAGTCACATGTACAGAATACAATTTTTATATGGATATTAATTGCCAATTAATCCCCCTATTTTTTGTTTTATGTTTTTTATATTTTTAATCCAGTTTTAAATAAAGATTAGTATACATACAATATATATATGATTAATCTAATTTTTATAGATTTCTGTAGGCTAAGAAAAAGGTGAAATAAAAATGTCAAAGATAAAATATGTGTAATATTTACAAAGTCGTATCTTTTTGGTTTCTTTTGATTTTATTATTTTTATGAATTTCATTTCTTTATGCCATGTTAGAAATTGAATTAAAGAAATGAAAAAGAATTAAGTCGAAATAGTTATTTTTGTACATAAAATCATAAGCACAAGTTTAGTGATTTTCAAGGTTTATTTATTCATATATTTTAACCCTAATTTCTTGTACAATTAGTAAACTTAATTAATAAATTTTAGGTTGTTTCTTTAGTGAATTAATACGATGATTTTGCTAAGATATTTTTATTAAGTAGATGAATCATAGATTCATCACCTCCTATACTTATATCTTTGCTCGTCCCTACGTAATTTTAATGAGTTAGAAGGTTGAATCCATGACTGTGCATGTGCAAATACAAGACTTGACGACCAGTCCATGAGTTTCAAGTGACTCCTTAAATCCAAGTCTAACAAGTCCCATCCAAAAGGATCTCAACATTTCTAATTATGAGACTCTCCATTGATACATATATGTATAACATGTATGACTTTTAAGGTGTTTATTTCAGTCTCTTACGTAGAGTATTTGCTTCGCCCAAAGCCCTAGTCTAAGAGGTTCTTCTAAGGACCCAATCCTCAACTTTGGTCCAATGATCGAGTTTTCCATCAATTCATTATCTCTTCAGTTATCAGACTTGAAAGTGTGATGGTGAACATGTCAAGTACAAGGAAGTAGGATTATGTCTTTTCTTTTCTCCTCTCATTGGAACAAGGATCACTCGAGTGTCTTATTACGTACACATGTATTTTTTATTGTGAATCATCTTGTCCGTCGAGAGATTTTAGTATGCACATGGTTTTGCCTTTTCTGAGTACCTAAGGTACCTTCTACATCTAGACTTGTAGCATTTACGATATCGGGCTCTTTTTTCATGCTTGCTTGACTCTTATGGCCTAATGGCTTTGGTTCAAGCGGACGCTATGAAAAGGTTGGGAGCGCTTGCTAGTTTTTCAGCTCTTTTATGGAATTGAAAATTTGAGCTTTTTCTTTATATTTGTTTGAATGATACTAGTCTGGCTATCTCCATAATTTACCAAGTTGACGCATGATTATCCATACTTTTAAGGTTTGGGTTAAGTCATGATTAGTACAAGGACCTTGTCCCCATACATGCTTATGTACTGACACTCAGGTGTCATTAAGTGACCCACAATCAAGTCCCATCCTCAAGAATCAGATCTGAAATCAAGCCTCTCATCCTAGTTCCTTTGGAGAAACATTAACTCATCACAAAGATAATATCACCGTGCAAGTGTTGTGATGGTCATTTTCCTTTAAACTCTTGAGATTCTATATACAATATATCACATATATATTTTAACTAGGGATGCTGAGTATTTACGTCTTACTATCCTAATGGAAAAGAGTGATGAGACTCGGATTCAAGTGTCACTCTAAACCGAGTAGTCTAGAATACACAAGTCCAGTGTGGTGTGAAGGTGTCATGGATACAATCTTAAGTTAATTAGTTGTTAATGTTAGTATTAAAAAATTGGCAGGCCTAAACTCATATGGCTAGTTGCATCTACTTTCAGCCAGTATGGGTGTAAGTACGGTCCATAAAATGACTACATATGTTAATTCAGGACGGTGCCTTACGCGTTGTCCTTTAACCACCCAATCTGCTAAGACAGACCATAGTTCCATCACTGAAAAACAATTGGTCATTTTTAAATTCAATATTCAATATTTGACACCTTAGAAAAGTTTTTAATTTTTCAAAAATTTTGTTCTACCCCCAATATTGATAAAAATTTTTAAAGCATGTATTACATACACATACAAAATTTGTATAGTATACATATTATACACAACAATTACCCATAACCAATTTTGATTTGGAAACAGTTAAAATACGAGCTGTGGGTAAAGCAAATAACATATATATACCCCCATACTTAGCATGCGCTATGTCCCCATGGCACAAGGTGGAATGAAGACATAGCTCGTATCAAGCATAGTTGAGTGACAAGAATAAGAAGTCGGTTCACGCCCCTATACTTAGAGTTTTGAGGGTCTAAGTATAGCATAAGAGCAAGAAATGAGGCGATTGAAGGTGGAAAAAAAGAATAGAAGTGAGTTATATACAATGAGATCCCCCCATACTTAGGCTCGGGTCAGCTTAAGTATGGAAGGGTACTCACGAGTGGGAGACCGAACGGGGATGAGATGGATATGTGAATGGTCAGCTGAATCTTCTAGCTACATGGAAGAGTATGCCCTCTTGCATCAAGGCTTCACACGGGTCAGGATGGTCTTTCCTCTGAATCTGTGCTATGTGTGAATTAAATATACTCGACTTGGACCAACTATTCATTTATTCTATGAAGTGTTTCAGCAGTTGTCCATTCACAAGGAAAGACCGTGCATTGTTAATTGGTTCAGATATCTCAACGCTTCCATTATTGCGTACTTCCTTGACGATGAATGGTCCGTCCACTTTGATTTTAACTTTCCTTGGAGAATTTTTAACTTTGCAAACAACCAGACTTTCTGTACTGGGACAAAGTTCTTGGTACTGATATGTTTGTCATGCCACTTCTTTACTATGTCCTTGTAATTGGTGCTAGTTTCGTTTGCATGGTTTCTGGTCTCGATCATCTCATTAAGATCCAAGTCTCTGCATTTCTTCCCTTGGTGATAGTTCCATTTGATCTTTCTGATTGCCCATTCTGATTTGTGAACTAGTTCTGTGGGCAAATGGCATGGTTTTCCAAAGACTATTCCAAACGGGGAGGTTCCCAATGGGATCTTGTAAGCCGTTCTATAGGTCCATAAAACTTGGTCCAAGAGTTGGGACCATTTCTTCATGTCAAGGTGAACTAGCTTCTGCAAAATTCCTTTAACCTCCCTACTTGACACCTCAATCATGAAATTAGATCGTGGGTGGTAAGGACTAGCACGACAGTGTTCAATGCCGTAGTCCTTAGTCAACTTCCTCAACTCCTAGTTGAAAAAGTGGTTACCCACATCGGATATTACTACTTTGGTTATCTCAAACCGCGAAATAATAATGATCTTTTAAAATTACAGTTGGTCTTGCTGTTTACAGCTCGAGTAGGGATAGCCTCCACCCACATTGATAGATACTCTACCGCGAAAGAATGTCTTCAAATCCATGCCTATTAGGGAATGCACCCATAAAGTCAATGCCCCATGCATCGAATACATCACAAATGATCACTGATTGCAGTGACATGGCATCTTTGGGACCAATTGTCCCTCCCATTCTCTAACAGACTAGGGACGAGCTGACAAAATTGTAGGCATCTAATGAATATCCATTCATCTACCTTTATTCTTCTATTTTATCATTAAATCCCTAGCAAAATATATCTAAACACTACTAACTTGCATAAATTAACATCTAACATTGATATGCAATTAGTGTGAAAGAACAAGTAACTAAATTCAAAATAAAAGAATAAGAAAATAAATGAAGTATGAATGACCCTAAACCCAGAGACCAAGTCAAAATATCTATAGGTCGACCATGAATAAAGCAAGAGGAGATAAGGTTCAAATACTGTACAAAACTCTAATTCATCCATGTACAATACACTATGTAAATAGCCCAATATTACACTATTTTATTATTTATTATTCACACCTCAAACAATAAAATGTTTGACATGAAACTTGTACATAATAATGCATAATTATAAAAATAATAACTAAAATAAATGATGCATAGTGCACGTGGTACACATGGATGAAAAAACCACAAATCAAATTTTATTGATCAATATCGCTCCATATGAACTCAAATTGAACCAAATTCACCTCCACTGTATTTCAAGTTAAATGATTTATGTAGTGAAGGCAGTTTCATTAAAAATAGAGCAAAGATACAAAAACCGGATTTTTTGACACTATTCTAATGTGGTAGCTGTACAAATAGTCGATTCTTTTATTCTCTGCATTTTTATCCTCTTTATATTTTTAAATGGTTGTGTATAGTATATAAAAATATAAAAATAAAAATAAAAATAAAAACATTTAAAAAGATACTAAAACAAATAATATGTTATAAAATATATGTATATTATACATGTAATGTATATACTCATATTTATACATACAAAGAAAATAATAAAATTATAAAAAAATATGTAAATACATATTGAATGATACTACAAATATTCAAACTATATAAAGATGATATTATGTATATAAAATACAAAATAAAAATATAATACATAAAATACATGTATATATATACCTATATATGTACTTGCAAATATTAACCTATAATAAATAAGTTTGTAAAAATAAATAATAATAATAAATAGTTTATAAAATAAAGAACATTTTCCAGGTTTTAAGTTTTATTTGATAAAATCATTTACTATTTATTTTATATTTTCTTCCATTTTTATTTTTCTACTTTGTCTTATTCGGTCCTACGTGGACCAATGGGCATGCGAGGAGTGTTGACTCCCCATCAAACATCCCCCCTACACGGCCCAAAGGCTCCCTTTTTATCAGAAGCTACGACTCATCCCCTTATCCATTTTCTTGCACCATTTCCACGTTCCATTCGCCCTCGAGCCCTTCACCAAACCTGACTACCCCATCACCCTCTAATTCGCCATGTCCTTTGTCCTCACCGACCCCCTTCTAATAGCAAGAAACCACCTTCACAAGATCACCCTATGCCATGTCCATAAATAATCTCCTCTATCTTCCTCTCCTATTTTGATCTATTGTTACTCACCCGTAACCCTTCATCTGGAAGATCACTTATGATAATATGAGAGATCCCTAGGCTCTAGGTATGAGGAAGGAGGAGGAGGAGGACGATGGATGAGATCCAGCCATCATCGGAGGTCCCTCCAGGCAGTTGTTTGTTCCATGGTCTCCGACTAGGTACGAGCTGTAATTTTAGGTTTTTAGGTCGTATTTTATTTCCTGAGCATAGTGTTAATCTTAGTTTAGTTTGATTTCATTTCCTTTGGTGTTAAATATCAAGATTGTAGTTCGTTGGAGCACTAGGATCTGACCATCTATCTTGCCGTGATCTTGACCTTGTTCCGACCACCTAACTACTTCATTTCATTCCTCAATGCTTCTACATCATCTCCCCTCACCCAAATCATCACGATAATGCAAGGACCGAGCAATTGAGTCTTAACTCCGCTGCATAGTCGGAGACTCGTCATCCCTTCATCTCCATGTGCTTTCCAGCTTCATTTCAGGTCGAGAGCATAGCTCCTAAGCCTCTTAAGGTTTTTGTGCATGTCAAAGCTCCAGTCGAGTCACCTTTGGACCAAAATCAAAGGAATAACTTCATTCTCACGTGCCCAGAGAATAACGGCTCTCCAAGCATCCTTCAATGAGGCCTTGTCACCATTGAAGCTCCTTACAGTTGCGGAACGCTCCCAGGAAGGAACTGAGCTCATCAGCAGCATGCCAGGTGGTCGGAGCGACGAGCGATCACCAATCGAAGTTCAGGGAAGAACTTGTTCTTCCTCATCGCCTCAGAGCCATCCAATCGAAGCCTCAGCCCAAATCTAATAGGGGGTATTAAATCTGAATGAAGTGTCGCCTGATATAACCTGCATGATCCTAAGTGGTGCCACATGGAGCGCCAATGATCGTCCATCAACGCCCCACATGCGACGCACAAGCCCCCTGGGTATACTGCACGCAATCCCTTCCACATTTTTATATTTAGTTTTAATATTGTAAATATAAAACACAATGTAATATTTTATGAATATTTGCTATATGGACCCCAAGTTTTATTGTAATTATGATTTGGTCCTTCTGCCTAACTTATAGTCCCACGTGAGGCATTGTGTATTTTGTATATTTCACCTTAAACTCTCTAGGCTTGTTATTAAATGCATGTTTAGTTTATTATATTTGCAAACAAGTCCTTGTTTTGTTGTATTTTTATTTCTTATATTTTATTCATATTAAATATTTTCCTGGTGCTAAAAATCGTATAAAAATTATGTTAGATTTCTGCAACCATGCTTGAACATACTTGAATTTTATTTGTTGTTTAAAATAGTTTTCCTAATTTTTAAAACATAAAAAAATGCACTTTTCTCCTATTTAGTATTTAGAAATCCTAAAAAATAAAATATGACTCCAAAAATTCCCAAAAAATGTATTTGTGCACTTATATCGTATTCTACAATATACCCAAAAATATAAAAATACAAAATATAAAACATAAAAGTCATAAAACTCAAAAAATCTCATAAAAATTGCAAAAAATATATTAAAATTCAAAAATATTTCTTTTTATTTGTGAATTTTATTTATTATATCTATTATTTTTTAAAAATAGTTTTAGATTTATGTTGAACTTATAAATATTTATTAAACTAAAAATAATCTCGGATATCTAATAGAGTCGATGTTTTGTACATTTAGTCATTTTAAAAATCCATAAAATTATGAACATTACCAAAGAGTTATCAAAATAGAGAAAAATATAAAAATATGAAAACGATTTATTTTCTGTAATTTGATTTTATTTAACTTATTTATACATAAAAACCAATATTATATATATACTATATATTACTACTATAATATATAATACCTTTTATTATTTTATATAATTATATATCTTATTTTAAAAAATAAAAAGAATTGCAAAATATAAAACACAAAGTATAAATTTAAAACTAATATATATGATAAATAAGAAATGCATAAAAATTAAATATAATAAAAAACCCACAAAAATAATAAAAACAACATGAAAATATTATTAATATTGATTAGCGATAATTAACAATAATTATTACCTTTCGTTTTCCTTCCCATTGTTTGACACTCTGACTACTTATGCCTATACAATTTTAGCAGAATTGTATTAAAATTTGACTCACATACATTTATCGCTTAATATAATTACGGGTTAATTGTTGTCTGGATTTGTACTTGGTCGTGTAGTGATTATCGCTCTAGCTTGTTAGACAACAGACCAAGGGTATTCTGGCAAATGGAATCGTTGCTAGGGATATGTAAAGGGAGGGTAGATTAGTGTACATATTTTATTTGCTTTTTATTTTTGCTTAATAGTTGTTTATATGTTCTAATCCATCTCTTGTTTGACTTTGTTGCGAGGGCTCGCTGAGTGAGGGCGGATCTCTTAGTAGACCAATTGCATCGAGCAACGCATAGATCGACTCTTCTCTCATTGAGCTGGTAGGAGAGTGCAACAAAGATGTCTGAGAGATCGAGGAGAGCAGTAACATAAGTTTAGTATAGATTTTTATTTTTATTTTATGAGAGAGTGACATTTTTATTAGTTGTAATGATTTGACACCCTCATACACTTAGACACTTTATATATCCATTTCATCAAGTGTCTGTTCACATGGGGTCCGACTGGATTTCTCACATTTTTATCACCTTCTCACTTTTATTCTCCCTAATTTCTCTTTGTTTTTGTTTGTTTCTCGTGTTTTGTGTTTTGTGACTTTCTTTTCTTTGTTTTATGTGCTCACATCCCTAGTTGTAGGTGTCTATTTGGTTGAGGCAGGTAGCACTAGGTTCAAACCCTAACTCAATATTCGGTAACTATAGTTCTCTTGGACTTAATCAAATAAATTAGTATGTGCTTCCTGAGTAGAAGTTCTTGATAGTTCGGTTCTCGCTTGTATACATATAGGATATATTTATTTTTATGTGTGGATAATCTTGCACGTAGATTGTTGGAATCAGGTACACATTTCTTACTCCAACATTTGCATTAATTGATTATCACACATCAACTTTTCTAATTTCCTTATCCATATTGTCTTGGACTTAGTAAATAAAAAGGAATTGAAAAACTCGTTAGATGTTTTCTTTTTTCAAAAATACCAAAAAAGTGACAATCAATAAAATTAGGACTGCTAATTAAGTCCGATTCTAAAAAGAAACGTAAGGAAAATTTTCATTGTTTGGGTGAGAGTAACCCCCTCATTGTCGTAGGTCTTCTCCAGACCGAATGAGGTACAAACACTTAACGAATAGATCCCAAAGCCCTAGACTTGTACCCTAAGCACTTGGACTGACTTTTGGGTCAGGATATTGCTGCAAGCATTTGCATCAGGCCTTAATTGAAGTAATTTTGTGTTTAAGCAGGTGTGCTTCACCGACTTGGACCCAAACTACTCTAGGAAACTTCATCTGTGAGCTTGTAAATAATTGCTTTGTCACTTACCTCTAAAACAAATAAGATAAAGCACCAAACCTTTACGATCTTCAGAGTGCCGAGTTGGTGAATTGAGTGATTTGATTTGTGTTTGTTAGTGTGTGTTGGATCCTTCTGCGCATTTGTGCCTTTTTCTATTCATATTTCGACTTGACCATCATGATCTCTCTGATCCCCGCCTCTTGTGATGGAGATGGCATATTGGAGTAAGTTTTATCTGGAATTCACATATTTCTCTTATTCCACTCCAGTCGATGCATCTCCATTTCGTCAGGATTATTATCTTCATGATTTTTCTTCTTTTACATATCCACCAATAAACCCACCTATTGAGATGGACCCTCCTCTCGAATGGCCGCATAGGCAGCCTAAACACTTTGACCTTCCATACAAATTAGGGCAACCAGCACACTCACAGTTTCAGCAACCGAATTTTGAGTACTTCTCTCCAACATCCCCACCACCAAAACCACACTATCTACCATCACCTCCATTCATTGTTGAGATGTTGGACTTCCCTCCCATGTATCCCATTCTTGACTACATATGCCCCGATTAGTGGAGCAAATGCAGAAGAGGCTAGATGATTGCACAACACAGAATAAGACTGATATTAGAGCTTCACCTTCTGGTGAGTCTGTGTCATAAGAGGCTACCCATAGGAGAACCCTTTTACCAAAAATGCAAAAGAATAGACAAAATATAAAATTTCAAAACAATAATAATGAGAGACCATTGGCCAAGGCAGATTGTAAGGATATAGCACCTATGTCACAACCTATGCCCACATGAGCACACACCACAGTTCCCACCACCCCACCAAGCGAGGATGACATTATACAATCTTATTCTAGTCACCCTTGTGTATACCTTGTTTCCTTAATAAGTTAAAAATCCTACTCTGATCTCGACTTCTTCCCTAACAGGGAAGAAAAAAATTCAAAAAAAAATGATATCTGATCCAGACGTGGTGGCTGCTATTCATGCTATGAAGCACCACTTCGTAAAGCCATGGAATTTTTTCCTGATCCCAACATGAAGAGACGTCGCAAGATCGAGCGTTACATTTATACCATGGCCACTCTACGCTATCACCCATCATCTACCTCATAAAAAGTACATTGGTAAATCCTTTATTAGATCTGAGATTTCTGACCACCATTTCGATCATACTCTCCTGGACAACAGCATGTCGATTAATATATTATCCTCCTGACTTGTCGAGACAATCAATCTCAAGGCTCTAAAGAAAACTAGGACGATTTTTCAATTTACTAACCGATCAATAAGAGGCCAAAGGCTATTCTTGAAAACGTTGTCATAAAGGTCCAGGGCACGAAATATCCCATAGACTTTGTTGTATTTCGCATGGAGTCCTCCATCCCCGTGGAGCGTACTGCAATCATCCTGGGTTGGCCTTTCCTCATTATTGCGAATGCCGTTATTGATTATGGATATAGAGAGATAGGCTTTCGTTCCTGCAACAAGAGCATTGTTGTTAAGACTATCACTACACAATTGCCATTAAAAACCCCACCCCTGATGAGGATGTACCTATGTCATTCGACTCAAAGGAATATGACCTAGCTGTTGAGATCACAAAGGTTTCTTCTACCATGGAAGATACTGAGACCTAAGAATTCCTCTTCAAGGAGAAAGACTTGGAAAGCATCGACCTATGTGTGCCTTATTCTTGTGTGTGGAGATGTGTTAATGAGATCCATGGCATTTACACTGTTGATACTTTACCGAGGAGGGTAGAGAAAGGAGGGACTTCCCATGTCAGACCTGACCATACTTCTTCCATTGATAAGTTCGCGCATTTCTGTTTTGATACCATCAAGGACTTCCACCACGTCAATCTTGATCGGGATTTGTCAGCAGTTGACCTCAATATCGATATACAACTTGTCAGATCTATTCCTTAGCTGACACACAAGAAAGTAAAGCTTATGGCTTCTTGAACAATTTATTTCCCCTTACCTTGTATATATTCCTTTCCTTTCGTCTTTTGTTCCTCCCATCTACCCCGATCCATGTATTTGTCTTGCATCGAATGTGTTTTATCCTAAGTATAGGGGAGGTGGATTAGTCGAGTGTTCTTTCTTAGTTATGTTTAATTAGTCATGTCGTTGCTTATATTTTGGGATCCTTTACCCTAAGTATAGAGGGAGTGATGTGTTCATTCTTTCTTAGTTATTTTTATTTTTAAGATCATCGGTTCTCTCACTTTTCTCCCAACTTGTTGATAATCTGTTCTATATTTTGGGATACTTGACCCTAAGTATAGGGGAGACAAGCTGAGTGATGAATCTCCATTTCATCACCTTTATTCTATCATTTTGGCCTTAAAAACCCCAGCAAATGCATGTAAATAACAGTTATTTGTACATAATAGCATTCATTATTCATTGTATTTATTGTACATTAAATAAGGTTTTTAATGCCAAAATTATAGAATAAAGAGAAGAAAAGAAAAAGGAATAAAATATTGAAGATATTTTATGACCCTAACCTCGAGACCAAGGCCAGCATGGAATTGGTCGACAAGGAATTAAGTAGGGGGAGATAAGGGCCAATAATACAATAAATACCCCGTTTATTAATTCATTTATTCATGCATTTTTGACACCTATTTTGTACATAATTATTTATTCATCAAATAAAGAAACTTTATACATAAAAGTTGTAGATAATAATGTAAATAAAATTACAAAATTGAGTTTGTGTAAAAATAATACTCAGTGTACATTTTATACACAAAATAAAAAGCAAAAATCTCAACTTCACAGACCCATATCTTGCAAATAAAAATTCTAAATCACCCAAACTCACCTTTAATTGTATATAGCATTCCAAGAACTAATTTATAAAATTAGATTCATAATTTTTGGAGTTCATCTGTGGAAGTTAGGTTTTTGGCCCTTCTTGTACATAATACCTGATTAAAATATTCATTTTATTCAATATTCATTATTTTAAGAAATTCATATTTTTAGAATTTTGTAGATAATGTGTATAATTCATGTACATATTGACATTAGAATAAAACCAAAAAAATAATTTGTAAAATAAAATAAGCCTAGGTAATACCTAGGCAAAATACCTATGCTACCTATATGTACATAAATAAAAGGGATTTTTATTCTTTTATTCTTTATTCATTTATATTTTTATACTAATGTATATATTATATATAACTTACTAAAAATACAAAACCAAAATAAAAACAAATAAAATACATTAAACAAATAAAATGTATATAATATATAGGTAAAATACCTATAAGTATACTTACATATACATAAACACATTTATTTAAAAATGTAAATAAACTCATAAAAATTAAATAAAAATATATTTATACTCATAAAAATAAGTTATAAATTTATAAAATAAAAAATAAAGTAATTAAATAAAGATAAATAAAATAAAAATAAATATATATAATTATACTTATAAATACATTATTTTAATAAAACCGTAATAAAATACTTCAAAAAAATAAATACAAATCATAAATAAATACTACATTAATTTATAAACATTTTTTATAAGTAAATTCTAATTAATTCATTTAACACGTGTAATAAATGGGTCAAGATCGGTCCGATGTGGACCAATCAGGGACCAGGGAGTGTTGACCTCCGGTCAACTCCCCCTGCGCCTCTGATTTTTGGCAGACATGTCTTTTCCCTTGATTTCTGCCATTTTTCCCGCTTGGCTCAGTGCTCCATCACCTTCGATCTCTTCACGGATTTTATTCTCTGACCTTCCATGATTCCTGCCGTGATCCTGGATCCCTTGTACAACCATTCGATTCGTCAATAATCGCCGGTCCATGGGGGTCCCCTGGAATGTTTATAAATAAGGTCTTCCTCCTCCTTGGCCGAATTTGGCCATTTTCATTCCAACTTTAAGCCTTGATTCCAGTCCTGGGACATTCCTCGTGACAGGAGGGATGTGTTGGTGCCTCGAATCGACCGGAGGGAGGAGAGTTTTGTCGCGGCGGAGCTCCGGCGTCCGCCCTGCTCCCTGGAGGCCCCCAGGTATAAGACCTGTCATTTCTATGCTTTTTAGCTAGTTTTTAATGTTAGTTTTTCATTGCAGTAGTTAGATTAGCATGTAGTTAATTCCCTTAGCTTAAAACCAAAAATTCTAAGTTCGCCGGAGCTTGGCTCCGGCGACTTCTCCACCATTGTCTTGCCTGTCTCCGACCGCCTCGTTCATTCCACTTCAAACCTCAACGCTTTCTCCATCGATCGCACCCATTTGTTCAACCTAGGACCCTTGGTCTTGGCGAATCGGGGCTCCACCTCCGCCGTTCGCCGGAGCCCCTCCGCCCCCTTCATTTTGCGTCGCAGCTTCAAAACCCCGGGTCGAGGAGGTAGCTCTCTCGCCCCCAGTTCTTCCTATGCAGGTACCACGAAGGATAGAGCCCATCTGGGCTCGAATCGATCCAGGAAGAGGTTCCTGGAGGTCCCCTTCTTCACCGACCTCGATCGATCGACTCGGACCTCCAGGAGCCATGAGAACACCATCAGTCGACGCGAGATGCCTCCAGCTACGTGCAGAGTGCTTCAGATGCGCGGGAGGAGCCCGGAGGAGCCCGTGCTGCTCGATCGAAGCTCGCCGGGGGCGAGCTTCTTCCCCGTTCTTCCAGACACCTCCAACGCCGTTGGATCGGGAGGCGAGGCCCAGATTGAACGACGACCGTCCGATGAAGACACGCGTGCACCGTCAGATCAGCTCAGATCGTCTAATCCAAGCCCTTCATCGACGAACCGGTATCCACCGTCGGATGCTTGACGCATGGATAAGTGGCACACCAAGCGCCGTTGGATGTCACGCCTTATTTGGGGTAAATTTCATATCTAGCCCCTCGCTTTTTGTATTTGTAGTTTAATACCAAAAATAAAAAGTCAAGTTGTAAATAAATTGTATAATTTGCATAAGGACCCCCGTTGTTTTTAAATTTACATTTTAGTCCCTCCGCGCCTCACGTGCAGCACCCACGTGAGGCGCGTGATATTTGCATTCAAACCCCGCCGGGTTTTTGTATTTGTGAAAAGGTCCTGAAAATAAAAGTTAACGTTCATTTTTATTGTGATTTTTGCATGGATGCCCCTGTCAATTATTTTATTTGCAAAAACACCCCTGCTAGGCCATTTATTTTTGGAATGCTTTGTCTATTTATTTTGTACTTCATATTTCTTCGAAAAATTATGCAAAAATAAACATAAGCTCCTGTTAGTGTACCCTTGCACGCTATATTTTTAGTTTTTAATTTGGTTGCATTTTTGCATTTATTAAAAATCAAAAACATCCATTTTATTTACCGTCTAGCTTCTAAAATGCCAAAAAAATATTAAAACCCCTCGAAAAATCCCAAAAAAATTAGCTATGGTGTATTTTGACCTATTTTAGTATCAATCCAAAAATCCCTAAAAATCTCAAAAAGAAAACCTTAAAAATTCAAAAACACCCAAAAACTTCAAAAAAATGTATAAAATCAAAGAAAAATCAGAAAAATATGAACTCAGTCTCTATTTATGTTATATTTTATTATCTTTATTAGAAAAATAGTGTGGAAAAATTTTGAGGCTGTTTGTTATTTTTAATGCCTATTTTTCTTACAGCCAGACCCTATTCCGCTGTTTGCTCTTATTTTGCTAATTAAAAATATTAAAAATGTTTGGAAAATGCCCAAAAACCACAAAAACAATAAAAAATCATGAAAACCCCCAAAAGACTTTATTCCTAAATTTTTGACTATTTTTGAATATGTTTATAAATATTATAGTACCTCTTTATGTATATGTATGTATTGCCTAGAAAAAATATATATATATCTAATTACTTATATATATTTATATATATCTATTTATTAACCCTAATATATAATAATAATAAATAATATACTATATATAATATCTATGCTTATATATATCTATATATATATATATATGTAATGGATGTATTGCAAGCTATAGACTAACCCTCTATGGGTATACATATGTTTATACATTTATATTTTATATGTATATATATATATATATATATTATCTAATTATATTATTAGAAAAAATTCTGAAATTCAAAAACCCACTTCACGCAAGGATGACTCTGAGATCTATGTAGGCTATGGTATTTTGTATTGCTCTCTGTGGTTCGACCTCTACATGCTTGTCACTGTACATTTTATAGTAGAGTAAATAAAGATTAATTCACATTTCTTTTTGAGCTTGATTGTTTTATTCTTTGGTTGTGGGTTAATTGCTGGTCAACCCAATGTTTGGTGAGCGGTCGTCGCAGCGACACTTGATACCTTTATTATGGTGACCCTCGCTGAATTTATTGCGGTTATCAGATGGCGCCATTGCCGGGGAGCAATGATCATAGCCTAATTTATTTTGTCATTCTTGTATAAAATTTTTGATTCATCATTCATTTTTGGTAGCAGCTATTTTTATTGCTATTAATCACCATGCTTCATTGATTTATGTCTTGTGATTATTTTATCTGCTCTATTTTATTGGTTGAGCCATACTAATGCTCTCTTTTTGTGACTTTGATGCGAGGGCCCGCCACGAGAGGATGGCTTCTTAGGAGGCCAATGCAGCCAAGCTTGGAGGAGGATGGTCTTCTTCTCATGACCATCTGGAGAGAGCACCAAAGAAGCAAAGAGAGGGAGATTAGATAGGATTAGAACACTTAAGATTATTTATTTTGTAATTTATGGTGAGAGAGAGACTATTTTGGCATGTAATTAAACAGGACTCTACTCTTCACAATGAGGTCCAGTGCCCGGGTGATTGTTCACCTGGGGGCCTCATCGCGGCTTTTTTTTTCGAGTTTTCATCGCCTTCTTTTATTTTATTTTCCGAAGTTTTGAGCTTTCCGCCTTTCTTTTACTTTGTTTTGTGTGCTTGGAGCCCCTAGATATAGGTTGCTTGACTCGGTAGCTAGGTCCAAACATTAATAAGAATGCATGTTCCTATAGTATACTTCGCTTGGATCTAGTCAAACTTAAACAAGCCGTTCAGTTATCTCTTAGCCCTCTGTGCCGCAGCGAGCCCTGTAAAGCGCTTTCTCCTAAGCTCAAGTGTGTTGAGTACAAAGGAGGGGTGAGCCAAGACCGGACCCTTCGGGCTAGAGATGAATGAGCGACTTATGGTTCTTCACGTTAATAGCAGCTTATGTTTAGGGCGATTTTGTACCTTGCATACCGACATGTAGATAGGTTTTCAAATTCTGTTATGCATCCCGCATGGAGAGAGCTGGGAGGCACTGTAAGTCTTCTTACTTGGCATGCATCATCGTTTTCTGACTTGCATGGCTTTTCCGATCTTCTCCCTTTGTTTTTGCCAACCTAGGGTGCTTAATGGAAATTGGAACCACGATAGGCACGTGCATTGAAAATACCCAAAAAAGTGATAACTTAAATAAAATCGGGACTGCTAACTCTATTGGACTTAAAAATAAAACGTAATGGATTCCTTGTCTTGGGGAGAGCAACCCCCTCATTGGATGTGTTTTAAGTTCTCACGTACACACTAAGGAGTAGAGCCCAAATCCCTTCAGAGCCTCCTAAGTGATTGTACAATTTTTGTGATCCCACCTAACTCTAAAATCGAAAAGATAAATGACCGTCACCTGATGGTCCCCACTGTGTTGAGTAGGTGAATTGGGAGTTTGCCTTGTGTCTTGATTGTGACTTGGAGTTCCTTGTGTTTGTCATTCATTATTAGAGTAGTCGGTCCCACCGTGTGAGTCATGCATTTTTTATCTTTGAGTCTCTCTACCTCTCTTATACATATATCTCTTCATCTTGCATCGAGTCGTGATATTGGCGCTTGAGCTCAATCATTCTTTGCCAAGTCCTTTGTTTCCCTCTTCTTCATCACTATCCTCGTATTCTCCGTACCATCATCATTCTCTGGTTCGGGGAGAACACTCCCTTCGGACCATCATTTTGACGGTGTTCCCGCCCTGTGTGGAACACCCAATTTTGACTGTGTCTCGACCTTCTCGCCCGACCTCCTCGTACCCTCTGTATCACCCTTCTACTCCCCATGATATTGGCACGCACGCTTAATCAGCTTCTCCACCCCATTGTGTACCCTTCTTATCCATCTTCCTCGTGTACCCCGTATCACCTCTCCCTTTACCTGGGAATGCTGGGCATAATGATGAGGCCCGCATCAAGGATTATTTATACAGATTGTCTGTGTAAGTCGGGCCAATAATATTGAGGATGCTGAGATTGATGTGAAGGATTTGTCTTTGATACATGCATATGGGCTTCTTGAGGATTTTTGCTGATGCATAGAGCATAGGTGTGATGCATTATTGAGGAATTCTAGTTCTCGCACACCGGATTAAGGATGTGGTATGATACGATGATTTGGTGAAGATTTCATGAGTATTAATTGAACTATCTGTCTTGAGGATCCACCCATCTTGATTTTGAGGATTGATTGATTATTCTAATTTGGACTTCCTGATAAGGTGTGCAGATCTTGCATGATCTCTCATCTTCCCGATTGTTCCATCCTTGATCTCCTGACTCGCTATCCACTCTGGCACTTAGAGGATTCCTGAATATTTTTCGTGCCATCTCAGCTGACTGGATTGACCCAAAGGATGTTTGGTGAATGACATGATTATTTGCTCCCTTGCATGATCTTATGCCCTCCGGATGATTGAATGAATTATTGATTTTGAGGACCTGAGATGACTTGCCAGCATTCCCAAAACCTCCATTGATATAGCCCGCATTACTCCCCGAGGACTATCTGCGGGAGAATGCGACAATTTCTAGGACTGCGGTTTCATTCACTGCTTGGGTTGCCATTGTGATGGGACCCGGAACCGAATCAGATGATATGCTTGACTGGCCTCCCCCTGTGATTGTGTACTTGATCTGTCAGTACACGAGGCCAATGTATTAGATTCATCTGAGTCTGCTCTCCCTGACGGTCCTCGCAAGGCAGAGCTCCACTTTTCTGATTATTCCATGCCTAGTTCATAGCTCTCTGAGGGTTATCTGCGAGAGGCTATGACACAGTATAGCTCTCTTGGTCTCTTCTGCTGATAGACGGTCTGCCGTCTTTCGAGACCACATGATCTGTGGGTTCGTCTGATGGATCCGGCTCCTTCGAGCCCATCTCTCTCCTTGACGACCCTCGCAAGGTAGAGACACATTCTGACTATTCTTTGCCTAGATCACAGTACTCTCCGAGGACTATCTGCGGGAGACTGCGACACTCTCTTTACGCTCGGTTCCCACTTCTGACTGTGTCTCTGATCTGCGGAGCACGGAATCGAGTCGTCTGATATACATGATTTTTGGTCCCATCTCGAGTTGTGTATCCGATCTGCGGATCATGGGACCTATCTGATTAGACTCCTTTGAGTCTGCTCGCCTTGATGGTCCTCGCAAGGTGGAGCTTCTGGTATCTGCTATTCCCATGACTAGTTGGCAGCCCGCTCCCCGAGGGTTATTTGCGGGACGCTGCCACAATTTCTTGATTTGACGGTCTCTTCTGCTGGTAGCCGATCTGTCGCCTACCGAGACCGTTTCTATGATCCGTCTGATGGATCAAGCTCCTTTGAGCCTGCTCTCCTTGACGACCCTCGGAAGGGTGAGCTTCTGTTCTGATTATTCATTGACCAGTATGTACCATTCCTCGAGGGTTATCTACGGGAGGGTACATCACCTTGTAGGTACTTGGCTTCATTTCTGGTGTCTCCTGTTTGTGGGAGCATGAAGCCGAGTCTTCTGAGCTTTTTACCCGATCTCCTCCCTGGTTGTGTCTCCTATCTGATGGAGCACGGAGCCGAGTACGCTGATTATTTTCTGATTTTGCTCACCTTGAGGACCCTCGCAAGAGTGAGCCATATATTGTGTTGTTCGGTGTATTCTTGTGACTTTCAGATTATATCATCACCGTGCATCACACAGTCTCATACGCTTTATTTCATATCTATCTGAGACTCTGATTGAACCGGAGGAGTTTGTACTGCTCTTTCTTCCTCCCGGTCTTACGGTATCGGCTTTGTTCCTTCATGTTAACCCTATGAGTCGATCATCTGCTTCATGCTACCGGATCCGATATCTATCCTTTCCGATATGATTGTCCCCGGTAGCTGACACCCACTTGATTGTATATTCGGGTGTCTTTTCACCTTCTGACTACGTCCTCGTTCTCATAGGGAGACGATGACGATAGTACGGTAGTCGCTTACCAGACACCGTCCTGTGCTTCATCAGCTTCTCCACCAGTTGTATATATGTGTTTGTCTATTCCTTCTTTCTCCCGTATGTTATGTGTGCCCCAGATCTATCGCCACATCTTTGTGTCTACACTTAGGACGTACCTTGTCCTAAGTATAGGGGGGCACACACCGCGTTATTCTTTCGTTGTTCAGTTTTGTCACTCCTGTTGTTGCCTATACTAAGGGATATCTCACCCTAAGTATAGGGGGAGTGATGCGTATATTCTCCACAATTTTTCCATCTATCTGTATATATCTCTTCTTTTCTTCTTTTCTTCTTTTCCTTTTCTATCTTCTGAATCTAAATAAAAGGTGTCGCCCCTTTGTGTCAGTTTTCTGTACTTAGGACGTACTTTGTCCTAAGTATAGGGGGGCGCACCCTTGATTTGTTAATTCTTTGATCTGTTTATGCCCACCCTTGACCCTCCCTGCTTTGTGTACAGTCTTCTATACTTAGAATTACTTGATCCTAAGTATAGGGGGGACGGTCAACTTCTATTTCCTTCATCTCTTATTCGTATATTCTTTAGACTTGTCTATACTCAGTACGAGTTATGTCTTCTATTTCCTTTTCGATCTATGAGGACATAGCTCAAGCTAAGTATAGGGGGGGTCACATATACTATGTATACTTTAGCCATAACTCGTACTTTCATAATATGGCTAATAATTCATTAAAAACCCTAAATAAAAAGAGATGTGAATATCCCTCAAATTCTTTTTGTATATACTGATTAATAAATCAGGTGAAAATGTTTTTTGCAAAATGTTTGAAAAATAGTTTGAAAATCATTGTGAACATTTATTGAAAACTATTTTGAAAATGTTTTGTTACATGTTTTCAACCTGTGTAAAAATGTGTGGCTTGTAAAAATTTATTTTCTTTATGTGAAATAAAATGTTTGAAAAATGATTTGCAAATGGTTTGAAAAATGGTTGCAAAAATATCTTGAAAATCTATATATACTGTTTTGAAAAACCTTTGCAAAATGATTTTCAAATGTGTGTACATGTTTGTAAAAATGTTTGTAAACATTATTTTGGACTATAGTTTTCAAAAAATTGTTTGAAAAATTTGTGTCAAATAAATTTGAGAAATAGTCACATATAATAAAAACTAAAATAATATATAATAAAAATAAAAAAATTCAACAATATTCTTTAATAAGTGTACATATATACCTATAAATAAAAACTAAATTGTAAATTCTTAATTCTTGCGGCACGCCCGTGTAAATAGTTGTACATATTTAGTACCAAAATTCTTTTATTTGCAAAAATTCTTTGTTTTCAAATTCTTTGAAAAATTGCATTATTCCTTGCATATTTGTAAATATCAATTGCATTGCATTCATCTTCTTTGATTGAGCTTGATGTTTGAACTAGTCCAATAAAGTCAAAGATTGGAGCTTGGTTGGACCTTATTGCACCTAATTGCACTGGAACCTTATGGGAACTAGGTTTAAGGTACTTCAGGTCTATGCAGACTTAATTCTTTGAGAAATCAGGGCTGGGTTCAAGTCACCTCAGTGGACTAACTAGAACTTTTCGAGACACACGCATGACTCTTGCCGACCGTGACCTAACTTGGACACTTGCACCTTTCACTTGGCTCAACTCAGTTGGAGTGGTGAGGGGGTTGGATTTGCCAGTCTGAGATGCACACGGGTGGAAACATTCGTCCTCGTCTAGGGAGGGAAGTGCACCCCAACCTGGTCCAATAGCCATGAGGTCTAACGACAGTAGATTGTGGGTTGCGATAAAGCTTCAAAAGAGGGATAGTCTTCTGGCTCAAGAGGAAAAAAACTCCTTATGTAAATGCTGCTGTAAATAGTATGTTGAAAAAAAATGGTCAGGCCTGTACAAAAATAAAAATGCCTGCAAAGTATGTACAAAGTCAATAAGCAAGCTTGAGTTCCAACGACAAATATGTGAGCCTGCAGCTGGATGACTTGACTACACTGGTCTTGCATCCCAGGATAGGTAGCTACACTGGCTACCGTCCATTCTTTTCTCTACCTCCTCCTCTTGAGTTGGATGCCACTTGAGCTTAGAAGGGAATACCCTGCTCCTCGAGGAAAGAGCTGTTGGATTAGGGAATCATTGGGTTGTCATTCTGGAGAAGCTAGTCTCTTTGTCATTTCAGTTGGGGAGAGCCACTATCACTTACACTGTACAAGTCAGCTTCATAGTCATAAGGGTTTGCGTATGATGTAGGCTGGTTCTGACCAGGCTATTGAGGTGGGTTGAACCGAGTTCTGTGACTATCGAAGGCTGTTGTGTTTTAGAGCTAGTTCCCGACTAGGTTCCACACACATTCTCACACCAAGGTCTAACCTGAGTTCCAAACTTTGATTTTGTACAGATGAGTTTAATAATCATGATCAATGTAATTTATCTCTTTAAATTCTTTATTTTTGCCTTTTCTTTTCTTCTTATTCTTTGTACTTATTGCATAAGTGTTTGCTAGGGACTAGCAAAGGCAAGTATAGGGGGGTGATGAATCTCCATTTCATCACCTTTATTCTATCATTTTGGCCTTAAAAACCCCAGCAAATGCATGTAAATAACAATTATTTGTACATAATAGCATTCATTATTCATTGTATTTATTGTACATTAAATAAGGTTTTTAATGCCAAAATTATAGAATAAAGAGAAGAAAAGAAAAAGGAATAAAATATTGAAGATATTTTATGACCCTAACTCCGAGACCAAGGCCAGCATGGAATTGGTCGACAAGGAATAAAGTAGGGGGAGATAAGGGCCAATAATACAATAAATACCTCGTTTATTAATTCATTTATTCATGCATTTTTGACACCTATTTTTTACATAATTATTTATTCTTCAAATAAAGAAACTTTGTTCATAAAAGTTGTAGATAATAATGTAAATAAAATTACAAAATTGAGTTTGTGTAAAAATAATACTCAGTGTACATTTTATACATAAAATAAAAAGCAAAAATCTCAACTTCACAGACCCATATCTTGCAAATAAAAACTCCAAATCACCCAAACTCACCTTTAATTGTATATATCATTCCAAGAACTAATTTATAAAATTAGATTCATAATATTTGGAGTTCATCTGTGGAAGTTAGGTTTTTGGCCCTTCTTGTACATAATACCTGATTAAAATATTCATTTTATTCAATATTCATTATTTTTAGAAATTCACATTTTTAGAATTTTGTAGATAATGTGTATAATTCATGTACATATTGACATTAGAATAAAACCAAAGAAATAATTTGTAAAATAAAATAAGCCTAGGTAATACCTAGGCAAAATACCTATGCTACCTATATGTACATAAATAAAAGGGATTTTTATTCTTTTATTCTTTATTCATTTATATTTTATACTAATGTATATATTATATATAACTTACTAAAAATACAAAACCAAAATAAAAACAAATAAAATACATTAAACAAATAAAATGTATATAATATATAGGTAAAATACCTATAAGTATACTTACATATACATAAACACATTTATTTAAAAATGTAAATAAACTCATAAAAATTAAATAAAAATATATTTATACTCATAAAAATAAGTTATAAATTTATAAAATAAAAAAATAAAGTAATTAAATAAAGATAAATAAAATAAAAATAAATATATATAAATATACTTATAAATACATTATTTTAATAAAACCGTAATAAAATACTTCAAAAAAATAAATAAAATCATAAATAAATACTACATTAATTTATAAACATTTTTTTATAAGTAAATTCTAATTAATTCATTTAACACGTGTAATAAATGGGTCAAGATCGGTCCGATGTGGACCAATCAGGGACCAGGGAGTGTTGACCTCCGGTCAACTCCCCCTGCGCCTCTGATTTTCGTCAGACATGTCTTTTCCCTTGATTTCTGCCATTTTTCCCGCTTGGCTCAGTGCTCCATCACCTTCGATCTCTTCACGGATTTTATTCTCTGATCTTCCATGATTCCCGCCGTGATCCTGGATCCCTTGTACAGCCATTCGATTCGTCAATAATCGCCGGTCCATGGGGGTCCCCTGGAATGTTTATAAATAAGGTCTTCCTCCTCCTTGGCCGAATTTGGCCATTTTTATTCCTCCCAATGAGCTTGAATCAGCTCCTGGTGTAGCCCTCGTGACAGGAGGCGCTTCCCAGCACCTCGATTCGGTCCATGGAGGAGGAGAATTTTGTCGCGGCGGCGCTCCGGCGGTCGCCCTGCTCCCTGGAGGCCCCCAGGTATAAGAGCTGCACCTTTACATTTTTAGGTTGATTTTCATACCAGCATTTTATTCCTGTCATTTATTTTGCATTTAGATTCGTATATTAGCTTAGTTTTAGTAGTTTGAAGTTCGCCGGAGCTCAGCTCCGGCGACTTCTCCACTCTGTTCCCGACCGTTTTCCGACGCCATTTCGCCTCCATTTCCTTCCCTACCGCATTCTCCACCGTCCAGCCACCTTGTCCAACCGGATTCCTCTCTGGATCCGTGAATCGAAGTTCCTCCACCGCCTTCCGCCGGAGCTTCTCCGCCCACCATCATCCGCTCGCTTTCAGCTTCAAACCCCGGGTCGAGGGTGACACCCTCGAGCCCCTCTACCTTCCTGTGCAGGTTAGGTGCGCCAAAGAGCACCAGGAGTCGATTCGCACGCGGGCGGAGGTACCTGGAGCTCCGCTTCTTCTCCGAGCTCGTGGCGGTGCTCCAGGGTGCCTCCGGCCGATCCAATACCTCCAGCAGATCAAGCGACCTACCAGGAAGGGATTGGGACCTTCAGGTGCGGCGAAGACCGGCGAGGGAGCGAGATCGAGGAGGAAGAAGTTCGCCCCGGCGAGCTTTCGTCCCTGTTCTTGCATGTGTGCTCCCCGCCGTTCGATGAAGATGAAGGCCCAGTTCGATTGCCAACCGTCCGATGAAGCGATGCTACGACCGTCAGATCACGCGAGTGATCTAATCCTCACCGCTCATCGGCGAAGCGTCATCAACGCACGTGGAGGCGCCACATGGATTAGTGAGAGAAGACCAGCCGTTCGATTCAGCGCCTTTGGGGGTAAACTTCACATGTAACCCCGCCTTTTTGTATATTTAATTTTTAATTCTGTAAATAATTTTTAACGTTGTAAAATAATTGTAATTTTTGCAGAAAGGACCCTAAGTTTATTGGAATTACATTTAGGTCCCTCCGCGCCTCACGTGCAGTCCCACGTGAGGCGCGTGAAATTTTCACTTTAGCCCTGGCGGATTTTTTTTATTGTAAAATAGTTCTAAAATTTTAAATGAATGTTTATTTCTGTAGAATTTTTGCACTGATGCCCCTGGAAAGAATTTTAATTGCAAAAATGCCCCTGCCAGGCTGTTTGATTTTTGTATCTTTTCTCCATTTATTAAAAATATCTAGGTTGCTTCTAAAAATTAACAAAAACTAGGATAAATGCTTCATGCCTTGTATTTTCACGCCCAGATTTTATTTTGCATTTTTTGCATTTTTCCTAATTATTAAAAATGAAAAAGAAGCCCTTTTTGCACTGTTTAAATTAGAAAATACAAAAAAATTAGAAAATGATTTTGAAAAATTCCAAAAAAATTATATAAGGCATAAATATATATATTGAGTCCAGAAATTGAAAAACCCTAAAAATATGAAAAAGAAAATTAAAAAAAAATCAAAAAGCCCCAAAATCCAATAAAAAATAGAAAAATCCTTTAAAAACCCCAAAAATATATTTTTCTCTTTTATAATTCTCTAAATATTATTATTAATATATTAAAATTAATTTGGGAATTTTTGGAGTTTATTTTATATTTTTAAAACCCAAATTATATTCGGCTAATTAATTAGTCCTATATTAGGGACATTCTTGAAATTAAAAATACATAAAAATTAGAAATATTTCAGAAAAATAACAAAAAAAATTAGAAAAATATTAAAAAGCTAAAAAATATATCTATGTATATATTTAGTATTTATACCTTTATATCTATATATATCTATATACTATATTACCCTTCTCTCTCTCTTCTTATATATATATATCTCTTTATATATACATATATACACATATAAAAATATACATATCTATATTCTATAATAAAAAATATAAAAAATATATAAAATATAAAAACAAAATAAAAATTATAAAAACGGAAATATAAAAAAATATATAAAATCCAAAACCCACAAAAACAATAAAAGGACATGAACAATTGATTGAATAATTAAATGATACATCACATACAACCATTCGCCTCCCAGTGTTCGACCTCTACCTGTACTTACCCCTATACACATTTGCTGTAGAGTTATAATAAATTTTAACTCCACATTCTTGAATATTTATTGCATATATTTATTGTGGGTTAATTGTTGATTGATCGAGATTTCTTGAGCGGTCGCCTCAGCGACATTGTGATCCCGCCTTGTGTGGATTACTCTAGACCCTCATAAAATCTTTGTTCATCAATGAGTCATTGATTTTTCGTAAATTAGAATCCTCGATCGTCCCCGCTTACTGTACAATATGTTATACTTAGGATCATTTGATTCTAAGTCTAGGGGAGACAGTAGACTACTTATTCTTCTATTTGAGTCATTGTAATATAAACTTTTATATACTTGACATGAGTTATGTCTTCCTTTATTGCTCCTTGGTCATTATCAGAATATAGTTCAAACTAAGTATAGGGGGTTCGTATACATTGTTTATATATGTTAGCCATAACTCGTACTTTCTGTATTTTCAATAATATGACTATACTATACTGGGTAAGGGTATTCAAATAATAGAAAGATACCAAAGAACTCTTGTAAGTTGGCGTACATATATTATCGAAAATGTTTGCGAAAATTAGTTTGAAATTATTTTGAAAATGATTTTGAAATATAGTTATAAAATGCTTTGAAAAATATTTTGAAAACCTTTGAAAAATCCTTGTAAAATGTTTTTCAAACCTTTGAAAATATCTCTTTGTAAATGTTTGTAAAACGTTTGAAAATTTCGTTTATAAAAATATTTGAAAAATTCTTTGTAAAATTACTTGCAAAATAAGTTTTCAAAATAGTTGTAAAATATTTGCGAAAATATTTTCAAATGTTTTGTATACTCTATACGTAATTATATTGCAAATATTCTTCAAATAAAAATCTTGCACAAAACTTGTATACACCTGTACAAAATCATTTGTAAAAATGTACATTTCTTGTTAATGCATTAAATTCATAACCCTCTCCAAAAATTAAAAAATTCATAAAAATTTACAAAAATTTTGGAAAAAATCACAAAAAACTCAAAATTTGAAAGTTTCACAAAAATATTTTTGCATTGCATGATCATTTTTTAGAATGATTTTGACAATTGAACTACTCTAAACAAAAATCTGTAGATTAGAACTTGGTTTAGACCTTAATCCTCTTAATTTCACAAGAATATTATAGGAATTAGAATTAAGATTTTTTAAGTCAGTGAGACTTTATTCTTTGAGTCTGTAAGACTATGTTCACATGTCATCTTGATTGGCCTAAGTAGAATATTTAGAAACACATGCATGACTCTTGAGGACAATGATCTAACTTGGGAAAGCACTTTGTACTTAGCTCAAATATGATATAGTGATGAGGGCAGAATTCATTAGCTTGAGAATCACGCTTGTGGAAACATACGTTGCCCTAATAGGAGGCCAGTGCACTCCAACCCGATCAATGGCATGGAAGTCTAAAGACATGACATTGTGGGTTACAATAAAGCTTCAAAAGAGGGATAGTCTACTGGCCCAAGAATAAAAATTCCTTATGTAAATGTTTATGTATATAGTAAAAAAATGTATGAAATAAAGACTTCAAAAGAACAAATGATCAAAAAAGTCAATGAAAAATCATTTCTGTCAGTGTTATGTATTAAATAAGCTAAGCTTACACTTCAAGATCAAAGATTTCAAGGTTGCCTGCAGCTGGAGACTTGGCTACACTGGTCAAGCTCCATAGGATAAGTGACTACACTGGTCACAAACCATTCTTCTTCCCTACCCCCTCTTCTTCGAGTCTATTGTTCTTGAACTTAGAAAACAATACCCCGATCCTCGAGGAAAGAGTAGCTAGATTGGATAATTAGGGTTACCTTGCTAAGGAAGATTATTTCTTGCTATTTATGATGAAAAGATCTACATTCACATACATCTTACAAGTAAGTCTCATAGTTATAAGGGTTTGTATATGGATAGAGTTATTCTGACCAGGCTATTAAGGCGATCTGAATAGAGGACGGTGGAACTTGAGGGCCGTTAAGTTTTAAATCCCATTTTCAACAAGGTTCCGACACATTAACAATGCAAAGGTCTTACTGAGCTTCAAACTTTGATCTATGAATTTGAGTTAAAAGTTATAATCATTGTTCTTAATTTTCTTTTTCTTTATTTTCTCTTTTACATCACTTATTCTCCTAATAAGTGTGTGCTAGGGACTAACAAAGGTAAGCACAAGGGGTGATAAATGACCATTCATATACTTTTATTCTTCTATTTTGTCTGTAAATCCCTACTAAAACATCTGTAAATACTACTAACTTGCATAAATTAACTCCTAACATTGATTTGTAATTAGTGTGCAAGTACATGTAATTAAATCCAAAATAAAAGAATAAATAAAAGAAAAGAAAAATAAATGAAGTATCATTGATAGTGAATGACCCTCAACCCCAAGACCAATTCAAATATTTACTAGGTCGATCCAGAATAGAGTAGGGGGAGATAAGGGTCAGATAATGTAAAAACCCCTAATTCAAACATGTATAATATACTCTATAAATAGTCCAATATTACACTATATTATTATTTATTATACACACCTCAAACAATAAAAATATTCAACATGAAACTTACACGTAATAATGTATAAAAAAATATAAAAATAATAGCCAAAATAAATCATGCACAATGCACATGGTACACACAGATGAAAAAGCCACAAAACGAACTTCATTGATCAATATCTACTCCATATGAACTCAAATTAAACTAAACTCACCTCCATTGTATTTTAAATTAAATTATCTATCTAATGAAGGATTTAATTGAAAATAGAACTAAGGTACACAAACCGATTTTTTGGGCTACTATTGTATTGGGGCAGCTTTACAAATAGCCGATTATTTTATTCTTTATATTTTTACTCTCTTTATATTCATAGATAAATTTATATAATATATAATACATATTAAAAAGGGATTTTTACACCCATAACCCTAAGTAATTTTGCAATTACATTCATAACCCCATGAAATCACGAATTACACCCAGGACCTCGAAAAATTCTTAACTCTTACATGACATAACCTTATGTTAGTTGCCATCTATTTTATATGTTAACTCTCACAGAAAAAGATACATGTTACCAATTTTACCCTTAAAACCATATCACATTTATAAAATATGCCACTAGTATAAAAAGTCTAATAAAACAATTATAAGGCTATATTTCCAGCAGGTTCTTGGAGGAGCCCTTATGCTCCTCCCGCCAAGGCAGCCTCCTCCCGTCGAGCTGGCCGTCCCTGACCTCCCCCGGCCCACCTCCTCCTGGACAGCCCAGGTCAAGGCCTGCCAGACCTCCCCCAGCTCCGCCCACCTTCCACTAGTCGCAGGGAAAACTCCCTGCTGAACTCATCGGGTGAGCAGCACATACCTCCCCCACTGAACCCCCTGGCAACCAAACCCATGAGGGATATCGTGTTCTTTCCCCACTCGATTCTTCTCAGCAACAATCAAGGCGATATGCATTGTGTTGGTTAGCCGAACAAGGATCAGACAAGACAATGGACCGATGGTTGTGATTGAAAGCTCGACTAAGGGGCTCGTTGTTGCTTCTGAATCTAGGCAACACACGCCCAGAACTCTGAGATCCGATCTCCTTCAGGAAGAGCCGCTAGTTACGGTGATGCTTTGCTATTGGGTACGATGATGCTCCGGCATAAAGATAGAGGCAGAGGAACTTTTCATATGGTTGTGCAATTGCTTTTACCTCCCTCCTCCTTGGTTTACGAGAAACAACTAAGCGGTGAAGAAATCTTAATGAAGATCTCGAAGGTCAGATCGTGGAGCTAAAGTGTGAAAGCTGTTGCTCTATACTTTGATGGTGGGTTAAGATTGCATGCCACAGTTGGAGCCGATCTTGGTTGATTGATGACTCACAACAGCTCTCCCTTTGTTTATCTTCTATGATGGCGCACAAGTTGGGTCAGAGGGCTCTTCTTATGGTCGTAGGATTCTGGCATCGGGACAACACCTTAGGGAATGCTGCAGCTGCGAGGACGGAACAGAAGCACAGCCTGAGAAGGGTTCTCCGATGGTGTTGCTGTGTTTATTTGACGATCTCTGTAACATGCAAAGAAATACATTGTTCGATCTGTGATTAAATAGCCAATAGGTTTATTCGAAGAGGAAGATGGGGCATATGGATCTCTAGTGGTCAACTCTTAGCAGATGAGGATCGTGCTCAAGTTCTGATCAAAATGGTAGATGGACTCAAAGAAGAGCAGTGAACGTTCAGCTCTATGGTGTGCAAGGGAGACGAGCTGTCGATTGACAAGGGGTTGCGAGCGACAGAGAGGAAGATGGAGAGGGAAGATTGTGGGGATGATCAGTTGTCGTATTTAGGTTTCCAGATAAATTAGGAGAACGAGAGTTTTTGGTTTCAGATCTAAGGAACTAAGAAGGATATATGGGGAATAAGTAGCAGAGAATTTAGAAAAAGAAGAAGAGAAGTGAGTCCCCCACCCCCGCTTTGGAAGTTTTTTTTGAAAATTTTTAATAGCCATTGGATAGACCATGGGTTAGATTAACCCATGATATGGTTGAGTTAACTGCCCCCTTAACGGAGGGTTACATGTGTGAGACGGAGGGACTATCCAGGGTTTCTCGTGTAATTTACGATTATGCAAGGTTATGAATGTAATTGTGAAATTACTCAGGGTTATAGGTGTAAAAATCCCTATTAAAAATATAAATATAAATAACAACATTTAAAAAAAACTAAAAAATATTACATTATAAACAGTTGGTATACTTTACCTACAATGTATATACTCATATTTATTTATGCATATAAGAAAATTAATAAAAATATAATAAAAATATGTAAATGCTACTGAATAATATTGTAAATATATAAAATATATAAATATGATATTATGTATATAAAATACAAAGTAAATATAATGCATAAAACATATATACTTAGATATGTACTTGTAAATATTAACCTATAATATACAAGGGTGTAAAAATAAATAAAATAATCATAAATTTGATATAAAATAAGGAACATTTTTCATATTTTAAGTTTTATTAAGAAAATCATTTACTATTTTATTTTTTATTTTCTTCTAGTTTTACTTTTCTACTTTGTCTTATTCAGTCTTACGTAGACCAATGGGCATGCGAAGAGGGTTGACTCCCTGGTCAACAGCTCCCCTAGCACGGCCCATAGTCTCCCCACTTGTTAGAAGCTACAACTCGACCCCTTCTCCATTTTCTCACGCCATTTCCATGCTCCATTCTCCCTCGAGCCCTTAACCAAATCTGACCACCCCATCGCCCTCTACCTTGCCATGTCCTTAGCCCTCACCAACCCCCTTCTCATCGCATGCAATCATCTTCACAAGATCATCGTCTACCATATCGATAAAAAATATCCCCTATCTTCCTCTCCCATTTGGGTTCGTTCTTACTCACATGTAACCCAAGATACCAAGTGAAAATAGGAGAGATCCATGGGTTCTAAGCATGGAGAAGGAGGAGGGGAATGAGATCCCGACCGCCGTCGGAGGTCCCTTCAGGCGGTTGTCTGCTCCTTGGTCTCCGACCAGGTATGGGATGTAATTTTAGGTTTTTAGTTTGTATTTTAGTTCCTTAGCATAGTGTTAATATTAGTTTAGCTTGATCTCACTTCCTTTAGTGTTAAATATCCTGATCATTGTTTGTCGGAGCACTATGCTCTGTACATTTGTCTCACCGTGATCCTGACCATTTTCTGGCCATCTAAACACTGCATCTCGATGCTTCTGCTTCATCTTCCTTCACCCAGATCATATCGATCCTGTAAGGATCGAGCAATCAAGTCTCAACTCTATGGCATCGTAGGAGACTCGTCGTCCCTACACCCACGCGTGCTTTCCAGCTTCATTTCGAGTCGAGAGCATATCTCTCGAGTCCCTTAATGTTTTTATGCAGGTTTAAGCTCCAACCGAGTCATTCGGAAGAATAGTCAAATGAAAAACTTAATTCCCATGTACCTGGAGAAGAACAGTTCATCCGACCTCCTCTGATAAGGCCTGGTCACCATTGAAGCACTCTGTAGCTGCAGAAGGCTCCTAGGAAGGAGCTAAGATCATCACGAGCATGCCAAGTGGCCGAAGCGGCAGGCAATCAACAATCGAAGTTCAGGGAAGAGCTTGTTCTTCCATGTTCTTAACCGTCGCCTCAGAGACGTCCAGTCAAAGACTCAGCCTAGATCTAATCTGAGTCATTGGATCTGAACGGAGCATCACCTGATTTGAGCTGCAGGATCCTAAGTGGCATCACGTGGAGCGCCACCTACCGTCCATCACTGCCCCACTTGCGCAGCACGAACCCTCTGGTATATTGCATGCAACCCTTTTGTATTTTTGTATTTAGTTTTAATATTATAAATATAAAACATAGTGTAATATTTTTAGGAATATTTGTTATCTGGGCCACAAGTTTTATTGTAATTACGATTTGGTCCTTCCGCCACACATGTAGTCACACGTGATGCACTGTGTATTTTACATATCTCACCTTAAACTCTCTGGACTAGTTATTAAATGCATGTTTAGTTTATTATATTTGCAAACAAATCTTTATTATGTTTTATATTTGTCTTTCTTGTATATTGTTCATATTAAATATTTTCCTTATGCTAAAAATTGTAGGAAAATTATGTTGGATGCACGCCGCTTGAGTTTTATTTGGCATTTAAAATAGTTTTCCCATTTTTAAAAACACAAAATGTACTTCTCTCTTGTTTCGTATTAAAAATCCAAAAAAATAAAATATAACTCCAAAATTTCCAAAAAATGTATTGTCCATATTCTACCATCTATCCAGAAATAATTAAAACTACAAATTATAAAACATAAAAATCATAAACCCTAAAAATCTTATAAAAATTGTAAAAATTATAATAAAAATACAAAAATAGTTCTTTCTATTTGTGAATTTTCTTTTTTATATCTATTATATATTAAAATTAGTTTTGGTTTTATTTTGCACTTATAGATATTTATTAAATCCAAAACAATCTCAGATATTTAATATATCCATTGTTTTGCACATTTGATCACTTTAAAAATCTATAAAAATTAGAAGCAATACCTAAAATTTATCAAAATAGAGAAAAATATAAAAAATATTTTATTTTTTGTAATTTGATTTTTATTTGGCTTATTTATAAATATAAAAGCTTTATTATATATACTATATATTACTAATATACGATATAATACCTATTATTAGAGGGGCGATCCTGTGAGAGCAAAAATTGGTGAGAGCATGAGAGGAGTGATTCTGGACCACAAGATTCAACCAGGAGAGAGAAGACCAGGAGAGAGAAGACATGATCTTGTAGTCCAGAATCACTCCTCTCATGCTCTCACCAATTTTGGCTCTCACAGGATCGCCCCTCCCTATTATTATATACAATTATATATCTTATTTTTAAAAAATAAAAAGAAACTAAAAATTTTGAAAATTAAAAATAAAATTTAAATTAACATTTACGAACACAAAACAAATTAAAATTTTTTAAAATTAAATATAATTGAAAACCCACAAAAATAAGAAAAACAAGATGAAAATAAAATATAACAATTACTAATTAGCGATTATTACCCTTTATTTTCCTTCCCAGTGTTTGACACTTTGGTTACTTATAGGGTGGAGTATTGGACTTGACCTAGCCCAACCCAAAAAATCCTGGCTTGGTCCCATCAATTTTTCTCGGGCCTTGGGCCGGGTCAAGGCCTGGATATTTGGGCAAAATGCGGACCCGATCACGACCCAAGGCTCACGAGGTCGAGCTTGGGTTCGGGTCAGGCTCGACCCACTCCCATTTTAATTACATAAAAACTGCACTAGTTGTAAGTTATGATAATATAGTGCCCTAACAAGGTATTGATGTGGATTTGATTCAGGACTATTACATCGATTTTCATTGTGTACCGATTTTTATATTGCAAAGAATGGATGAGAGGAACATGTGATCGCGATGAAGTTTATTCTCAATAATTTAGTATTTTCCATGTCTAACTAGTTTTCAATATTGTCTTAATTTTTTATCATTTGCTTATTGTAAACTTGACAAATTGTCATTTTCTTTTGTAAAAAAACTAGTCAAAGAATGACCATTATATGTTAATGATCGTCGATGTATTTCATCCATCTCTGCAATCAGACCATCATGTGTTTGAATATATGTATAATCACATTAGATACTACTGTAAAATTCATCCAACTAACTACATGTTACTTATCAGTAGAATGTGTATAGCTCTACAAGCAGATGTATATCCTAAAATATCTTAAAATCATCAAATAAATGGCAGTAGGATGATTCATTTTACTTCTGATCCATATATTTTTCTTTTTTGTAATTTTAGAAGATATTTGAAATATAGAGAGGGATTTTTGTTCATTTCCAAATGGTTAATTTCGAAGCTCGAACAACATCCACTTTCAGCCCGAGTACATGCCAATATGAAGCAAGAGCCTCTCATCTGCAGCATAATATGTTTAATTTCTAATATATCCAAAACCAATATTTAATGGATTAATCATATGTAATTAGTTTCTTTCAAAACATCTTTTACTAATTTCCAAATCAATATAATTTATGACCAACATAGAACATAACTGAAAAATATCACAATGTATGACGGGGTGATATAGCATGTAGGACCCATGCATAACCCACGTCTAGAGAGGACGGGCTGGGTCGGGCTAACCAGGGCCACCTCGAGTTCAGGATAGGCCCGGTCCGACCTTGAAATTTTGGCAAGATGAGGGACCGAGCCCGACCCATATTTACATCGGGTATGGTCCAGACCCGGGCTTTTGCGGATCGGGTCATGATCGGGTTCGGGACGAGCCAACCCAATGCTTTACCCTAGTTACTTGCACCTATACATTTTTAGCAGAGATATAATAAATTTTGACTCACATACATTTAACAAGTAATATAACTGTGGGTTAATTGTTGTCTGGATTTGCGCTTGGTCATGCAATGATTATTGTTCTAGCTTGTAAGATGGTAGACCAAGGGCATTCCAACAACATCCTTAAATAAGGTTGGCCAATAAAATCCACATTGTAGTATCTTCTATGCGATCCTCTTCCCGTACTGGTGTTTGCCTGCCTCCATGGTATGGCACGGAGTGAGAATACTTTGGTATTCCTCTTAAGGAATACATCTCCTCCCAATATAATCTGATCCTTTGAAGAGTATGAACGAATCCTCCCAATGATAGTGTATGATCCTAACTTTAGTGGGTCTATTCTGTTCTTAGGCCAACCCTGGATAAATTTCTTGGAAACAAGATAGTTAACCATGTCGACATACCATGTGAGAGAGTCAATGACACAAATTGACTCGTTTGGGAAGGATTCTCAGATCGGTTCTGACTCAAGAAGTTTGTTTTATCGATCTGAGATAGATGGTCAGCCCCAACATTCTTTACTCCAAGCTTGTCTTTAAGACCCAAATCAAAATCCTGGAGTAAGAGAATCCATCTAAGAAGACACACCTTCACATCTTTATTTGGCATTCGAAATTGGGTGGCAGAATGATCTGTAAACACTATCACCTTAGAACCAAGAAGCAGAGATCTAGATTTTTCTAAGGTAAAGACTATGACAAGCATCTTCTTTCCTATCACAGTATAATTTTTCTAATATGTATATAAAACTTTGCATGTACCGGACTCCATATCTAATTTGTCCTAACACAATCCCTATTGCAAAATAAGAAGCATCGATCATGATCTCAAATGGAAGATACCAGCTAGGGTCTTGTAGGACAGGAATCTCAATAATCCTTCTTTTTAGTAAATCTAAGACCTCAAGACATTTATGATCTACGACAAACTCAATGTCTTTCCCTAAGAGCTCAGTAAGCAGTCATGCAATTTTAAAATATCTTTGATAAATATTCGATAAAATACAACATGCCCTAGAAATGACCACACTTGTTTGACATTGGTCGGTGGTTCGAGTTTCTTGATCACATCCACCTTGGTCGGGTCACCCTCCATTCCCTTCTTGGAGATGACGTGCCATGACATGATGCCCTCCGTCACCATAAAGTGACTTTTCTCCCATGAGAGCACATAATTAACTTCCCTACACTTCTTAAGGATTCGATTCAGATGCGCAAGACAATCATTGAATGAATCACCATGGATTGATAAGTTACCCACAAAGATGTATAGGAAATCCCCAACCATCTAGGCAAATACGGTAATCATGCACCGTTGAAAAGTGCCAGATGCATTGCAGAGCCCAAGGGCACACGCCTGAATGTGTAAGTACTGAAAGACAAGTAATTGTTGTCTTTTCCTAGTCCTCGAGAGCTATGGCTACTTGATTGTAGCATAAATACCCATCCAAAAATCATAAATATTCCCTCCCGTCCAGTCTCTCCAAGATTTGATCAATGAATGGTAGTGGAAAGTGGTCCTTCTTTGTTGTGGTATTCAAGGATCTGTAATCCCCACACACGTGTCATGACTTGAGTACTCGTGTCGTGACTTGCTCTCCCTCATTGGTGACGATCTGAAGTCTTGACTTTTTCGGAACTACATGTAAGGGTACTATCCACTTGGAGTTGGAGATAACAAACATTGAGATATGTAAAAAAAGAATAAAAATGTAAATATGGATGCCATATATGTAAAATAATTATACCATAATGTAAATCCACACCACGCCTCCCACGCATGGTCCTCCCTCCTTGTCCATCCGCGATCTGCTCTCCACCTTCACCTCTAAATGAAACCACCTTCCCCATCCATTTGCACGCATCGCTGCCACCACGGTCCGCCGCCATCATCATGCACGACGATGATGGGTTCCTACTGATAGGTTCAACATGTGGTCATTCCCTCGCTCCTACACCTCCTCCTCTACACACAATCATGCCCTCCCTCTTCCACCTCCTCCTCTTCTTGCAATCGTGCCATCCCTCCTCTGCTTCCTTCTCCGTGCATTGCCATGCTGTTATCACACCCCCTGCTTATGCATCTTTATGCATCGCCACGCCTAATACTGCCTCAATTTCCACATCCCGTCCTTCCTCCATCGTTCACCATGACACACCACCACAATGAGCATATCTTCAATGTGCATCGTCGTGTCGTCATCTCACCCCTTGATTGTGCATTGCTATGTACCACTGCACTCCTCCTGCATAACTACATCTTCTCGCACCACCAACTGTCGGGAATGAGAGGGAGAGAGAGAGAGGAGAGAGAGATATAGATTTATGAGTTGTCACATTCCAAATGACCAAAATATATTTTTTACCATTAAAATATTGAAATTAATGCGCCATTTATCACAACCGTGTGATTTGAAATACATAAATGAGATGGAGGGCTCATCACAAAAGTGGTGAAACTCCATCTCATTTGAAGTTTCTCCTATATATATATATTGATTCGTGAATATTTCCAATCCGTGATACTTAAATAACATGCCAAGAAAATGGATGTACTTATTAACATGTGACCAAACCTGAGATTAGGAACTGCTCGTGAGACTTTTAGATGCTTTTGTTAGTTTACAAATAAGAACATATACATATCAGTTAACTTATGGTATTGAAGCTTGTATTTAGGTTTCAAGCATAGAGCATGATAAACACGCTAAATATACGCATGATAAAGGTGCTAAAGTAAAACAAGAAGATCAAAAACAAATCTTAAGGCCACGAGGAGAAAAGGGAAAGAAGTGAATATTTTAGAATAGAAAAGCTAAATAGAGAATATAGAAGATGGATGTTTTTTTATGATCTATGCATTCATCTATACATTTAATTTATTTTGGAAGTGATGTATAACCTCGATGCATCATCATTTTGTGCATCAATCTTGGAACATTAATTTCTAGAATCTATTAGTAAATTATAATATTTAAAGAATTACCTTTGAAATGTGTGTCTCTTAAACAAGAGACCTCTCAAACCAAGACCGATCCAACGAAGATTATCTCACGATGGGCCAAGTCAATGGGAATCATATGGATGACAAAAGTGGTGGATGACTAAGGTAGCGTTTGGCTACCGGGTTACCTTCCCCTTGGAGGAGTTTACCCCCCTTAACCCACATCCCCCTCTTTCCCCGTGGGCCCTACTTTATTATTTTTTTTAAAAAATTAAATAAGTCAATTTTACATCATCAATATCAAAAAATAATATATTATACCATCATATCATATAAAAATTATAAACTACTCTACTTCTACTCATTTTTTCAAACTTCAATACAATCACATCACAATAACTACTTACTTTTTCAAACTTCAATACAATCATATCATCCCAAACCCACTTCTAACCCACCCATAGTTTAACCCTCTATCCAAACACCAAAATTCAAAAACAGGTTACCCTCTACCAGTTTAACCCGTCTTAACCCGCCAACCAAACGTACCCTAAGGGTTTGGCATGGGGAGAAGGGGATAACCAAGAGAGTTCTAAACTCTCTCTTTTCTTCTCAACTATCAAAGCAATATAAGAACTATTTGTCATGACCCTAATTCCGGGTTGTCGGATCCTCACATATCTGGATCTGGTTAGTTAGCAATAATTTATTCATCAATCATAACTAACATTCAGAAACACAATACAATTAAATATCAAGAAGGAAGCATTTCAATACTTTTCCATTCACAAAATAAAGTTTACATGGTACATTGTCCCACTTTAACTATTTACATGTACAACAGCTGGAAAGGAAATACACAAAAAGATTACCAACTACCTTATCGAGTAATGGTATTGTGGCTGGCTAGATAGCTACTATTGTTAGATGGTTTGATTATTAAAGTCCTTGCAACGGTTCACCAACACCTATTGGGTTTCTCGAAATCATAGGATGAAGATTAGTGAGTGTTAAGTAATGAAGAAGAGAAAAGTAAATAAATAATGTAGTTTAGCAACTTATTATACCTGAAAGTTTCATTTCATCTCATTAGTTTAAGTCCTATTCCTTGTATTCCACGTTAGACATTAGTCCAGGGGACGCCTCACCACTCATGGAGTCCGAAGCTGTGGACACTTCAGGATTGGAGATTGCGTTGATCTGGTGAACTTATGCCGTCGCACGTCGCCTCAACCAATCCTCCAATACCACCCTGACAATTTCCTTTTCTTTTATTATCCAGGGTTTCAAACCCTCATCCTGACAAACAAAGAAGCACACTGTCCTTGAGGACCCAATAGCTTAAAATCACATGCTGACCTTTAATCACATATACTAGCGACTTTAAATACATGTTATGGTGACCCAGCCACTATATAACCACTCGTGCCTCCACACGGAACGACCAGATCTTCAATCAATCAACCCGCCTAATGGCAGCCGATCACCACGCATTGCAAATCATTCATTCATTTCGTGTGCACTTATTATAACAGGGCAATAGTTTACTACTTAGGTATGGCTTGCCAATACAGATGTTCTTCTAACAAATCTACATTTTGAATGTCTGACCTATAGTATCTACTACAAGTCATTATTAACGTAACACATGATCCTTCCAGGGTCCATTTCAATATACATCAATTCCCATGATGTAATTCCTCTGTTAAGCCTTCGATTTGCATATTCATCAATATTGAGTATGGACTTACATGTATATATATATATTCATATGTATATATACTCATATTTATACTTATTTTAACTCTTAAACCCTAACTTTCCAAGCCACTGCATCAATTCAATGTTTAGCCATTATTTTAGTGAGAAACACAAAGCAATTTATCATATTTTCTCAAAAATAGCCAAATCAGGGTTCTTCATAGTGAAGAACATAAAATAAAAAATTTCAACGATCTCATATGAAAACCCAACAACAAAAGGTAGGATTTCGTTACCTAGTCGAGCTCTCTCTCATGTATGCAATACTTTATCGTGATTCATTTTCAGAAAGGATGATTTACGACTCCTGAAATGATCAAATTTTATTTTCGTATCAAGAATACTAAGAACATGCCAAGAATGCAAAGAACGAACGAAGAATGCAAAGAACGAATGAAGAACATGAAGAACATATTTTCTCTTGTAATTTCAGCAAAACTTCCCCTTATATCGGGACATATTTCTATGAAATTACAACATATTTTCTCCTTATATCAGGACATATTTCTATGAAATTTTCGGCAGAGCTTCCCCTTATATTGGGATATATTTCAAAACAAAACGGAAAGAGATTCCACTATAAAATCATTGAGAGGAAAACAACAACGAAATAGAAAGAATATAACAAGACTGCAAGCGATGGAGAATCAGTAGACACCACACGTCTTAGGTGAGTGAAGCATGTGACGAATCACAGTATTCACTGACGTGCATAGCCGCCCGCACCTAAGTAGGGTGTTACACATATTTCTCCATCAAAACAACTATAAAAGCGAAACCGAAAGAATATAATAGAACTATAAGTGACGGAGAATCGATAGACACCACGCGTGTTAGGTGAGTGAAGAGTGTGACGAATCACATAGTTCATTGACGTGCATAGCCTCCCGCACCTAAGTAGGGTGTTACACATATTTCTCTTCGAATCACAATGTAAAACGAATCAAAAAGGAAGATGAATCGTGAACCTAGCTCAAGTTAGAGCTACTTACCTCCTATACTAAGCCAACTACGAGAGGATCGTACCATCCTCCTCCTCCTCTTCATCCTCCTGGCATCACTTCGCTAGCACTCTTTCCCCGCCTCCCTCTCCTCCTCCCGACCTCTCGACCCTAGCCCTCAAGGTAGTGGTGATAGTGTAAATCATAGAGAATGAATGGGTAGTGGGGTATATATAGGCTTCAGAAATCCTCTAACCATGGTTAGTAAATCATGGTTTAACCTGTAACCGCGGTTAGCAACCCATGGTATTGGTCAAAGCTTATCCAAAACTTAAGGCTTAAGTTAGAACCTTCCAGAAGCTTCTTGATCTGCTAATTACGCTTAATTAGTGCTAATCGTGAGTATCTTTCATTAATCATGATTTAACTTTCGTGACTCATGCTTAACTTTTGCTGACCTCTGATTAGTATTCGCTAATAGTCATTAGCAATCCTCAACCTGTCGTTAGTTTCTTTAATTGTATTAAATTAGTCTTAATGATCATCACTAGGATTAATGACATCTTAATAATCATTCTCTTTCTTCGAAAAATCATAACAATTCAAAATACATCCAATTCACATGATACAAATTCCATTGGTTTCCTCTTGTCGAACCGGATCCTATGATATATGATTCGGGAGATGGCCAAGTTCAAGACTTTACAATTATAACAACCTTAAAGTATCATCCTCGAGACTTGAAGTGCATGCATAACAACCTTAAAGAGGATTGAAACCATAACAACATTAATAAGAATGAACGTCATTACATTTATAATGAAGATATAAACAATACATAGTGTTTTCATTCAAACAAATGTGAGTATTTCTCTCTCATTTCTACCTCAGGTTCCTATGTGGCTTCTTTCAAACTCTTGGTTCTGCCATAACACTTTAACTAGAGGTACTTCTTTATCCCTTAACTTCTTGATATCCATGTCTAGTATTTGCATAGGTATTTCTAGGTATGTCAAGTCTGGCTCAACATGCACATTATCATAACTTGCCTTTTGATCAGGACCCTTGATATACTTCCTCAAATTTTGTACATAAAAATGTCATGTATTGTTGAAAGATGTGGAGGAAGTGCAAGTCTATATGCAACTTTTCCAATACGATCGATAATTTCAAAGGGCCCCACAAACCTGGGTGCCAACTTCCCACGCAAGCCAAACTTCCGAACTTCCTTCACAGATGATACTTTGAGGAATACAAAGTCGCCTACCTCAAACTCAAGATCTTTTCGCCTAGTATCACTATAGCTTTTCTGGAGACTCTGTACAGTTATTCGTCTTTTTCGAGCAAGCTCTACAGCTTCACGTGTCTCCTGAAGTCTATCTGAATCGTAAAGGTTCTTTATCCTGACCTCTTGCCAATATAGAGGAGTAGCACATCTACGTCCATACAATGCTTCAAATGGTACCATGCCAATACCTGCATGGTAACTATTGTTGTAGGTGAATTATGTAAGAGGCAAATGTTTAATCCATTATCCCTTCCATTCTAAGGCACATGCTCATAGCATATCCTCTAGATACCGAATAGTTCCTTCTGATTGGCCATCTGTTTGCGGATGATATGCTGTACTCAAGCATAATTGTGTGCCTAAGGCTTTCAAGAACTTCTCCCAGTTGTGCGAGGTGAATCATGAATCTCGATTGGATATTACCTCTTTTGGGATACCATGGAGACAGATCACATGTGTAATATATAACTCAGCAAGCTTGTCTAGAGTGGAAGATAAGCTTATTGGAATAAAGTGTGCTACCATGGTCAGACGATCTATTATAACCCGTATACTATCTTTACCACCGGTCATATGAGGAAATACAATAACAAAGTCTATGGAAATGCTTTACCATTTCCTTCCTGGGATATGGAGAGGTTGCAACAATCCTGGTGGCTTTTGGAGTGAAGCCTTTACTTGATGGCAGGTGAAACATGAGTTTACCAACTCAGCAACATCCTTTTTCATTCCTCGCAACCAAAAGTGTGAATGAAGTTCCTTACACATCTTTGTATTCCAGGGTAAATAAATAATGGAGCAATGTGCTTCACGTAAGATGTCTTTTCTCAATTTGGATTTGTTCGGTACACAAACTCTGTGATGGTTATACAATAACCCATTTGTATATGGAATGCCTCCATCTCATTGTTCTCAAAGTGTTTGTCTCAAGTCTTTAAGGGCTTGGTCATCCTCCTGTCCTTTCTTTATTCTATCCCAGATCACTAGTCTGTATCGACGAGGAATGGTTATAGTACTATCAAATGATTTCCATTTACACAATGTAGGTAGTAAATCTCATAAGTGGATAGAACTCTCCAACCCATGTGAATTAGTATTTCTGCTAAGAACATCGGCTACGATATTCCCTTTACCGGGGTAGTAGGAGATGGTGCAATCATAATCCTTCAATCGCTCTGGCAACTGTCTCTGTCTCATATTGCGATCCTTCTAATCAAACATATATTTCAAGCTTTTATGATCGATGAAGATTTCAAAAGTAACATCATTGAGTAGTGTCTCCATATCTTTAAAGAGAAGGCTACGACAGCTAATTCAAGGCCATTGTTGAGTAGTTCCTCTCATGTGTCCCGCGTTATTGTGATGCATAAGCAACTACCTTGTCACGTTGTATAAGAATTGCCCCAAGTAGGGATGAAAATGGTCGGATACAGATACAAATATATGTACAATTATATCATTATCCATTTTAAAATATGAATACGAATGCAAATACTAATATTGACGGATGTGGAAAATGTGTTACCATACCCTTAAAAACGAATACGAATGTAAAACGAATACAAATCGGATATCAATATTAGCATAAATATTTAATAGATTAACTAAAATATACATATTTAGGATGGTTTACACGTAAAATAGATATAACATATATGATAATTTCATTAAAATTATGTCAACGATGGTGAATGCAATCATAAAATGTTGTTATGCATAGTTCTAAATAAATTTATCACTATACTTATGTATGAAAACGAATATACGAATACGAATGCGAATATTAGCGAATGTCAAAATGATATCCATGTCCGCATCCATTTTAAAACGAATATGAATACGAATGTCAAAATATGTATAAACGAATATGGTAGCAGATCAGATACAAATGATTCACATTCGTTTTCATCATTAGCCCCAAGTCTTTCTTTGGATGCATCAGTGTACACTATAAACCCTTCAGTACCACAGGGTAGAGTAAAGATTGGTGCAGATGTTAAGCTTTCTTTCAGTGTTTGAAAACTAGTTTCGCATGTATCAGACCATATGAATGACACTTCTTTTTGAGTCAGCCTAGTCGTTGGCAATTCTATTTGTGAAAAGCCATTCACAAATCTTTTATAATACTCAACTAGACCCAGAAAAGATCGTATTTCTGTGACAGTCTTCGGGTATTCCCATCTTATCACCGCACTAACCTTCGCAGAATCAACTGATATACCTTCCCCAGAAATAACATGGCCTATGAAGGATACTTCATATATCTAGATGCCACATTTTGTTATATTTAGCATTTTGTTATTCCTTCTTGTTTCAAATGCCTGCCGGAGATGGTGATTATGCTGGTACTTATCCTTGGAATAATAAGCACGTCATCAATGAAGACTACTACAAAGTGATTTAGGAATTCCCTGAATACTCTATTCATGAAATCCATGAAGCTTGTTGAGGCATTTGTCAGTCCAAAAGGCATCACTAAAAATTCATAATGTTCGTATCTAGTTAGAAAGGTTGTCGTGGGAATATTTGCATCCTTAATTTTCAACTAATGGTATCCAGATCTTAAATAAATCTTGGAATACACGGTTAAACCTTGCAACTGATCAAAGAGATCATCTATTCTTGGCAGAGGATACATGTTCTTTATTATCCTTTTGTTTAACTATCTATAATCAATGCAAAACTGCATCGACCCATCCTTCTTCCTCACAAACAAAACAAGTGCATCCCATGGTGAAGCCTTTATCTAACAGTTTTTGTAATTGTACCTTTAACTCCCGTAATGCAACAGGTGGCATCCTATACAGAGGGATATGAGATATAGGCTGAGTATCAGGTATGCAAGAGATTTCAAATTTAAATGCTTAGGCGTTATTTTAGTGAGAAACACAAAGCAACTTGTCATATTTTCTCAAAAATAACCAAATTAGTGTTCTTCATAGAGAAGAACATAAAATCATGAATTTCAACGATCTCATATGAAAATCCAATAGCAAAAGGTAGGATTTCGTTACCTAATCGATCTCTTTCATGTATGCAGTGCTTTATCGTGATTTACTTTCAGAAAGGATTATTTACGGCTCCTAAAATGATTAAATTTCATTTTCGTATCAAGAACACTAAGAACATGCCTAGAACACGAAGAACGAACAAAGAATATGAAGAATGAATGAAGAACACGAAGAACATAGTTTTCACTCATAATTTCAGCAAAACTTCCCCTTATATCGGGACATATTTCTTTGAAAATTTCAGTAGAGTTTTCCCTTATACCGCGACATATTTCTATGAAAATTTCAGTATTGTTTCCTCTTATACTAGGTTATATTTCAAAAGAAAAATGGAAATAGTTTCCTCTACAAATCACCGAGAGGAAAACAATAATGAAACAGAAAGAATATAACAAAACTGCAAGCGATGGAGAATCTCTAGACACCACGCATCTTATATGATTGAAGCACGTGATGAATCACAGGGTTCACTGACGTGCATAGTCGCCCACACCTAAATAGAGTGTTGCACAGATTTCTCCATCAAAATAACTATAAAAGCGAAAGCGACAGACTATAATAGAACTGTAAGTGACATAGAATCGTAGACACCACGCGTCTTAGGTAAGTGAAGTGTGTGACGAATCACATGGTTCACTAATGTGCATAGCCGTCCATACCTAAGTAGGGTGTTATATAGATTTCTCCTAGAACCACAATGCAAAATGGATCGGAAAGGTAGATGAATCGAGAACCTAGCTAAAGTCAGAGCTACTTACCTCCTACTTTAAGACAACTAGGAGAGGATCGTACCATCCTCCTCCTCCTCATCCTCCCAGCATCGCTTCGCTAGCGCTCTTTCCTCGCCTCCCTCTCCTCCTCCCGACCTCTCGATCCTAACCCTCAGGGTAATGGTGGTAGTGGAAATTGTAGATAATGAATGGGTAGGGGGCATTTATAGGCTTCAGAAAACTGCTAATCATGGTTAGTAAACCATGGTTTAACCCTTAAACATGGTTAGCGCCCCATGGTTTTGGTCAAAGCTTATACAAAACTTAAAGCTTAAGTTAGAACCTTTCATAAGCTTCTAGATCTGCAAATGGCACTTAATTAATGCTAACCGTGATTATCTTTCACTGATCGTTATTTAAATTTCGTGCCTCATGCTTAACTTTTACTGACCTCTGATTTGTATTGGTTAATGGTCATTAGTGATCCTCAATCCGTCGTTAGTTTCTTTAATTGTGTTTAATAAGTCTTAATGAACATCATTAGGGTTAATGATTGATGAAACCCAGTTTCATTGTCATAATTCATGGTTATTAACCCCATTGCTTAAATTAATGTCAATAAAAACCAGATAAATCCTTGTTTATATATGAGTCATGGAATAAATTAAAAATACAAAAAATAGCAAATAAAAATTGTAGTGTTTATATCTGAGTCACAAAAATATTTATCCCTCTATTTGACCTCGTCTCCGTTTTTTGTCAATATGAAACTTGTAGATCTCATCGAGAACTACGACCTTCATGTTTTGAGTTTTTCCAAATTTGGCCTCCTTCTCCTTCATATTTCACATTCTTCTTCTGAATAACCTGATTGTGCCACGTGGCGCTTTCTGCTTGCGCCACGTGGCCTGCTCCTTCACGCGCCCCGTGCCTCTACTTCCCGCCGTTAGATCGCCCCATTCACCTTCAGATCTCCGCCGTCCATTCCCACTTTGATTTCAACCCTCCGATCAAAGCCTCAATCGAATCACGACCATTAGTTCCCACCTACATCTCCTCTTGCCACGCGTCCTCTCTCCGGCCGCTCGATCTTCTCCAGATGCTTCCATCTCAGCCGTTACCTCCGTCCTTCGATGCCCACAACTCGATTCATTCCCAGAATCATACTCGTCCGTCCTCCAACGCCTCTTCCTCCTTGCGCCATGCGTCATTCCCTCTGCTCTCGATGGAGGTCTTCATCGATCTGATCGAGGCCGTCCCTTAGCGTACTCCTCTTGACTGTTGGATCGCTAGATCCAACGATCGAGGATTCATCTTCTTCCTCCGAACGACCTCCTCGCCCACGTCACCCACCTCGCACGTCAGCTTTGCCCTCTTCATTTCTCCCGACTCTTCTGCCATCTTCTCCACTCGCCAACCACTTCACGACAAAGCCCCATCTTCAGTCACCCTCGCGGGAGTCCACGCTCTACATATCTCCCTTCCTATCGCTCCATAACCTCCACTCAAGTCACGATGCCCGCCATCAAAACCGCCGAGCTCCGACTTTAAATACACTGCCGTCGCCCCACTTCAGCTTGGTCCACCTTTACGAGGGGCTCCGCCCAGTCCTTCTCCTCCTCCTCATGACAGGGGGAGGACCGATCGAGGAGAGAAGGCGACGCGACCCTCGGTGTCGAACCCTGGCCGTTGAAGGCCAGGTCTACGGAGCTCCGCCTCTGCTCAAGCTGCTCTAAACGGCTGATGGAGTCCAGCGGAGACCCGAGGTTCACCTTGAACCCCAAGCACAAGCCAGCCGCTCCGCCATAGCCCAGGTAAGCTTCTAATCCTTCTTTACACTTTTCTTTAATTTCTCTAATTTTATTAGGATCCTCCTCGTATCATCATCCTCCATCCATCATCACATTAGCTTCCTCGCACATTCACCATTCACACGCACCACTCCGCTCGCTTCTTCTCCTTCCTCCACGTCCTGAACACTTCCACTCCATCTCTTCTCCACTTCGTCGGAGAAGACGCCCTAGGCCATCCGCTTCTTCGCCTCGCACGCCCCCCATTCCACTCATTTTCATCCCCACACGAAGCTTTGGCTATAGTTCTAACATTTCAGGTGCTTAACTGCTCAATGACCTGAGTTCTCACTAGAGCAACCTCACAAGCTCCATATCCGACATCCGAGTGTCGACGGCCTCTTCTGGACCTCACCGCATTTCGCCCGGACTTCCAGCTTCATCGACAATTATCCTAGATGCTCCATGGAGCTCCATCGATGCCGGAAAGGAGTGGCGGAGCACAGAGAGCATTGGCGGAGTCCCAAGTCCGCCGCCAGCGTCGCAGAGGAGGAGGATAGCCAGAGAGTACATCTACCATCCGATTGGCTAGATCGGATGGTTCACTAGGAATCACGTTGCCATCCCCGACTTCGTACAACCACCATCTGATCTCGATGATCGGGTGGTCCTTGGTCAGCCACGCGTCATCAAGGGAAGGTGGCATTAGACCTCCAGGCTCGGATTTCTCGAGCCACATCTGAAGCTGAGCCAGCAGTCAGAGCCTCTCCCGAGCCATCTCCGAAGCCGAAGCTACTCCGGGCCTCATCCGAACCTGAGCCATGCACCGAGCCTCACCCCCCATATGCCCGGTCATGTGGGTGCGGGGTATTTTGCATGGAGGCCCCCGCTATTTCTTCAATTTGCAACCAGGTCCAGTTAGCACGTGCCACTCACGCGCGCTTGGGGTATTTTGCATCCAAACCCTTACGGGTTTTAATAATTGCAAATATACCCCTGCGTATGTGGGTAATTTACAGGGAAGGCTTCACGACTTTTGTTATTTACGTTTTAGTCCTTTCAAGGACATGTTTGTTATATATTTTCATGTTTTTTTGCGTTTATGCCCCTGGTTTCCTTTGTTAATAACTTGAGCATGCGAGCTCCATTTCAATTGATTTCAGTGGTGTTTCGAAGCTTGTTTAATTCACTTCTTATTGACATGCTTAGATCTTTGTTTTGACACTGTTAAATTTAATGCATTATTCTAATAGCCAAGTGTCCATTATGTAGTATATTTATGCCTTGCCTGAATTAATCAATAAGCTTGCTTCATGACTTGAGCCCGAAATTGACTAATGTTAAATTGCTCAAATATTTTATATAATTCAGGCATATTTATATCCTTATCGCATTACATTTCTTTGCATCTTGTTGCATGTTAAAAAATAAATAAAAAAGGTCTTTCTCATGTTTCTTTATGCATCGAGTCTGTTTTCATGTGCATTCATTGGCCTATGGATTTCTAATTCAACACTTAATTTAAGTAATCACAGTCTAAATAATACTCAAGAGGCTCGTGTCCCTGAGTTAGACCTTGGGCTTGCTCAAGTAAAATATAAAATCGACCGCTTTATTTTGTTTGATTATTTTCAATCAAGCGGTCTTTGACGCATCCGATTTTACCCGACTGCAACGAAAGTGTTAATTATTCATAATTACAGGGGTGAAATTTCGGTTCGTCAAATGACGCCGTTGTTGGGGACATGCCTCATCTTTTGTTTATTTAGATTTTTAATATTTAATTAAGTGCTAATTTGTAATGAGTATGTCATGTTTTTTTGTCTTGCATTACTAAAAATTTATTTGATAGATATTTAAGTTTGTTTTTGTGGCAGGGCCCTTGTTGTTCAAGGAGGCGAGGAGCAGGATCTCCCCGCTGCGAGAAGCCGCAGAAGCAACCTTGGAGAAATATCAAAGAGAAAAAAAGCTGTTTTGCATTTTTATTTTTATTGTAATAATCATCTTTACATCGGCCTTCATTCGAAGACTCGTGTGTGTAAATGAACGAGGTATATCACCCCACTTGAGTGTCGACCTAGGACCAGGCACACGACTCTCTGAGCTTCTTTCGCATTCTCTTTCTTACGTGTTTGATCGTAAGTAGGACACACATAATTAAAGATGCACGTAGACATCGTCTTAGCCAAATTAAAAGATGTTCTTCCCCACTAATAGAAGCTTGTTAGGTGCAGTTTTTCATCGACTTGCATACAACTGGATTTGATTTTTAAATTCAGTCAAATTTTCACGAATTTTGCTCAAGGCACTGCATGTTTTCTCTCTGAGCCTAGATCATGATTTTTATCGACTGCATGGATTTTTCTCGACCTCCCTTCCTTGCTTGATCACTTAGGTTAACGGAAATTGGGAATGAGCGGTGGCGATGATTGTTTGATTTATGTGCTCACCTTTAATCAATGATAACCTTAAGCAAATAATTGGGACTTTAATTGCAAGTTGACCTAAAATGGAGTAAAGTCTTATTTTGGGAGAGTAACACCCGTGTTTATGCAGGATGGTTTTATTCGACATTTTTCTTTGATCCGTGCATAAACTAGAATGTTTTAATAACCAATAAAAATGATAAGATAATTAACCGACACTTTTTGGTTTCATGTGTGAGTTGGTGAAATATAAATGGGTATTGCATGCTTGTTTGAGCCTTGATTGCTCCGACACCCTCCCCTAGACCTTAAGTACTCCGTTCATCTCCGAAGATTCATTCGCCCACTTGTATATCCATCCTAACTTCTTCGTTCCCCTCGGGTCTCCCCAACATCAATTATTCATCTTTATACTTAGGCTACTCTCAGCCTAAGTATGGGGGGGGGCTGAGTCCCCGTGTTTTTTCTTAATCATCTTTCCTTACCTTAATACTTAGGTTATTTCCAACCTAAGTATAAGGGGTGTTCGCCTCAGTTCGTATATTTTTCTATACTTAAACAAAGCTTTGGCTTTGTATCATCTAGTGATATGAGGACATAACAAAGTTTAAGTATAGGGGGGTATACCGTATATACAATATTTAAACGTTAGATATATTTTGAAAAATTTTGAAAAGTTTTAAACTTTTTGGGCTAAGGTATATTCTTATGAACTAAGAGGATAAAATGGTTTCAAGGTTTTTTCTATACTATGTTACACTATTTTCAAGAAAAATATTTTTGAAAATATAACTTATCTCGAAAATCGTTTGAAAAATATTTGAAAAAATCTGTATATGTCTGACATGGTTTGGAAAATATTTTATTGATTTCAAGGAAGATGAGTCTAACTTGTGTTCTAACATTAATAAAAAATACATAAAAATGGAAAAAAAATCAAAATCCTTTAAAAGTCAAAATTGACTACTAAACCCAAATACGTAGCCGCGTTCAGTGAGGGTTTCCCTTAGCAGAGTAGGTGGTTTAGAGGACATCGCGTAAGGCTCCGTCCTCAAGCAACGGGTTTCGGATTGTACTTACACCTATACTGGCTGAATGCATATGCATTGGCAGTCATTATGTCTTTTAAAGTTTCACAAAAAAATTGGATGAAGGAGTTGGATTAAATCCCCTACATTTTCACTTCCACACATGAACAGAAATGTTCGAGAACACTCAGTTTGAAAGGGTCTTGAGATTTTAGGTTAACCAGCCTTAGCCATTAGGTTCTTTGACTTAAATTATCCATATTTACCTAATTTGCTAGATTTGCGTGCTATATTGCATGCTTAGTCTACAACCTTAAGAATATGATTAACACTTCACATACACGACCGCGGTCTCAATGAGATGAGTTGAAATTTCACTTGAGGGTCTGGGATGAGGGATTCAAGTCTGGACTCGATCTAATGATGCTCGAGGATGGGATAAAATCATTGAAGGCTTCATGAAACTTGAGTGTCAGCATTTTACCCAGTATGAGAACTTGGTTCTTGTACTAATCTCATGATATTTACCTAAGTGCCAGGTTGTGAAATAAAAAAATGTTGATCAGTGTGCGCCAACTCTTGGTAAAAGCAGTAAAGCTAGACAAAAATAATACAAAGCAAAGAAATATCATTGTTGAAAGAAAATCTCTCATTCCACAAAGTCAATCATCAAAGAGCTTCCACCAGAGGTGAGCACTCCCAACCATTTCAAAGTGTCCACTTGGACCACCGCTATTAGGGTTAGGAGTCGGGCATGCACCAAAAAAGGGCCCTGCATCGTAAATGCTACAAGTCTGGGTGTAGAAGGTATGATAGGTACTCAAAAAAGGCACACCCCGATGTACTCTCAGGAAAACAAGTGCAAACAGCTCCAACTTCTCTTGACGGACGCACTGATCAACACCAAAAATATACGTTGAGTTAATAAGACACTTGAAAGGATCCTTGTTCCAATGAGAGGGAGAGAAGAAATGACACAATCCTAAAACCCTCCATCAACTGGCCTGCCACCTAAACTTTTAAGTCTGACAACTAAAGAGACGGTGGATTGGACGCAATATTTGATTTATTCCCTAGTGTTGAGGATTGGGTCCTTAGGAGAGTCTCTTGGACCAGGACCTTGGGTGACGTTGTGATTCTACTCTCGTGAACGCAGTCAACACCTAAATTCATATCCTTGGTTTATATGTATCAAAGAGAGAGTCTGGGAAAATTAGAGGAATTGGATACCTCTTGATTAAGGTTGGGTTGAGCTACGAGATTTTGGATCTCTCAAATTGGGAATTTTTGAACGGATCAGATCCTGTACACACATGCACAAGGGGGTTAATCCGGCTCATTCATTTTTTAGATGCTCAGGGACGAGCATAGTTTAAGTATAGGGGGTTGATGAAACCCAGTATCATTGTCATAATTCACGGTTTATATCTGAGTCATGGAATAAATTAAAAATACAAAAAATAGCAAAATAAAAATCGTAGTGTTTTTAAGCCTTTAAAAATGCTCACAAAAATATTTCTCCCTCTGTTTGACTTCGTCTCCATTTTTGGTCAACATGAAACTTGTAGATCTCATTGAGATCTACAACTTTCATGTTTTAAGTTTTTCCAAATTCGGCCTCCTTCTTCTTTATATTTTGCATTCTTCTTCTGAATAACCTGATTGGGCCACATGGCGCTTTCTGGTTGCGCCATGTGGCTCGCTCCTTCACACGCCCCGTGCCTCTACTTCCCACCGTTAGATCACCCCATTCATCTTCAGATCTGCGTCGTCCATTCCTGCTTTGATTTCAACCCTCCGATCAAAGCCTCAATCGAATCACGGCCATTAGTTCCCGCCTACATCTCCTCTCGCCACGTGTCTTCTCTCCAGCCGCTCGATCTTCTCTGGACGCTTCCATCTCAGCCGTCACCTCCCACCTTCGATGTCCACCATTCGATTCATTCCTAGAATCAATCTCGTCCATCCGCCAGTGCCTCTTCCTCCTTGCGCCACACGTCATACCCTCTGCCCTTGATGGAGGTCTTCATCGATCTGATCGAGGCCGTCCCTTAGCGCACTCCTCTCGACTGTTGGATCGCTAGATCCAACATTCGAGGATTCATCTTCTTTCTACGAACGACCTCCTCACCCACGTCGCCCACCTCGCGTGTCAGCTTTTCCCTTTTCATTTCTCCCGACTCTTCTGCCATCTTCTCCACTCGCCAACCACTTCACGACGAAGCCCCATCTTCAGTCACCCTCGCGAGGGTCCACACTCTCCATATCTCCCTTCCTATCGCTCCATAACCTCCACTCAAGTCACGATGCCCACCATCAGAACCGCTGAGCTCCGAATTTAAATACACCGCCGTCGTCCCACTTTAGCTTGGTCCACCTTTACGAGGGGCTCTGCCTAGCCCTTCTCCTCCTCCACGTGACAGGGGGAGGACCGATCGAGGTGCGAAGACGACGCGACCCTGATGAATCTGTGATTCATCACTCTTAAAGTTGCAAATAGAGCTTTGTCCCCGGGTATTTAGCAACATATTTCCCTTTATCCTGCATAAGTATCATTCATGCATCAATTCACAAAATATGCATTTTAGCATTCATCCTTGCATTTAAATAAGAAGCCAGCCCTTGTATAAAATCCACCTATAAAATATCCACCTATTCTCTTGTATTAAATAACACCTTCCCTATAGTGTACACTCTTAGTTAATAATATAGGGAAGAAGACCAGAGCCCCTCTTTTGTAAAATACCCAATAAAGCCCTAAACTCCTAGACCTTAGAATGCACATATCTCTCTCCTACCAACTCCGAATTAGGTCTACTCACCTTCACAATAATACACACCCTGAGACCTTTAAAATGAGACTAATTTCATTCAATTCGGAGCTTGTAGGCAAAAGTTGGGTTTTTGGGCCTCTTTGTATACTATATATATGTATATGTGTATTTTTGTTTTTTTATATCATATTTGACCTCATCTCCGTTTTTGGTCAACATGAAACTTGTAGATCTCATCGAAATCTACAACTTTCATGTTTTGAGTTTTTCCAAATTCGGCCTCCTTCCTCCTGTATTTTTATTTTTCTCTTCAGACAGTCACAACTAGCCACGTGGCGCCCTCTGATTGCGCCACGTGGCCCGCTCCCTTTGACCAATCCGCCCGTGTCCTGGACCGTTGGATCTTCATCTAGATCCAACGGCCCAGTGATTCCCACATCCGCCTTTATTCCACACCATTGGATCAGTCCCAGGAGTCCATCCCAACCGCCCGCTTGCGCCTCATCAGGTCCCCGCCATGTGGCATCACCTCAACCCTCCGATGCACCCCAGATCCATTGGCTCAAAACACCAGCATCCCTCCACCATTCGATCAGTTCCAGGAATCCATCTCAGCCGCCCGTCAGCGCCGCATCCTCAGTACGCCTTGTGGTGCGGTGCGAGCCCTCCGATGTCACGACCTTGATCAAATCTCAGCCCTCGCCCCGTGCCTCCATCTGGGCCGTTGGATCGAGAGATCCAACGGTCGAGATGTCTTCGTCAACCTTTGCACGTCCCGTTCCCACGTTCGCCACCGTGCGCAAGGGGCCGCCCCCTTTCTATTTTCAGCTCCATCCCGACCACCCACTCCGACCACTGACGCCACCACGATGGAGCCCACTCACCCCTCATCCTCGCCAGCTCCCTCGATCTCCATGACAACCCTCATAGCCGCTCCACGACCTCCACTAATACCACCTCCCAACTATCCCTGCCGTCACCATCGTCCTATAAATCAGTGATAAACGCGAATTATCGAGGGTCTAAATATGTCGCTGTGGCGACCCACAATAAAATGCGATTAATCAACAATGAACCCACAATCAAATATCAATCAATGAAAAATAAGTGTGGAGTCAAATTTATTTTTAACTCTACATAAAAGATGTATAGGTTCAAGTATGTAGAGAGTTCGAACACAGGGAACAAGCAGGGTAGTTCAAGCAAAAATGCTAAGTGTGTGTGTGATGTGCGGAGTGTCTACACTAAGCAAGCAAAGAAAGGAAATTTTTGTGGGTTTTTAGTTTTTAATTTTTTTATTGTATTTTAATTTTTTAATTTTTGTATTTTGATTTTTGATTTTCTGATTTTTATATTTTATATTTTATATTTTTTTATTTCTTTTTCAATATTGGATAACAAAGACAATATAATAAAAGGCAAGCTAAAATATTTATAAAAATGTGCAAAAATACTCAAAAATTCAGGAATAAAATATTTTTGATATTTTTATGGTTTTCTACTGTTTTTGTGATTTTTGGGGATTTTTCTAGGTGTTTTTGGTATTTTTAATTACTGAATTAAGGCAAAACAGTGGAAATAGGGCTGGCTGTGACAAAAATACAAGTTAAAAATACCAACCAGAAATCAAAATTTTCACACTATTTTTCTAAAGAAAAGGACAAAATAAGGGATAAACAGAACCTGAGTTTATAATTTTTGGAGTTTTCTTTGATTTTCTATATTTTTTTGAAGTTTTTGAGTAATTTTAAATTTTTAGTGTTTTTCTTTTGAGATTTTTAGTGATTTTTGGACTGACACTAAAATATGATAAAATAGACACTAGGTGATTTTTTTGGAATTTTTAGAGGTGTTTTAATATTTTTTTGGTATTTTCTAAGGTAGACAGTACACAAAAAGGAAGTTTTTGATTTTTAATAAATATAAAAATAAGATAAAATCAAAAACTAAATAGGTGGCGTTAAAATACAAGTGCACAGGAACTTAAATCTAATTTTGTGGAATTTTTGGGCTTAAAATGATATTTTAAACAATTAGAACAAGAATCCCAACATTAAACAGTCCTGGCAAGGGTATAAATGCAATTTACAAAACATCCAGGGGCATTCACACAATTTTCCACAAAATATTGCACTGAATATTTAATTTATAGCACTAAAAAGCAATTACAAAAGCCGCCTGGGCCTCTTAGAAATTTTCCCACCAGGGCGCGTGACTTGCACGCGCCTGGCGAGGACCAAAATGTAATATAACAAAAACCTGGGGGCCTACTTGCAAAATATCCAAAAATATTACACTTTACTCCACAGTTTAGGGACTAAAACGAAATACACAAACGTACGGGGGTGTCCTTGCAAAATGCCCACACCTCACGTGTACAGGTCACGTGAGGTGACGTGGCGAAGGACCTAAATGCAAATAAATAAAGCCTGGGGGTCTTTGTGCAAATATTACAAAATTTTTACACTTCAGACAAAAGTTTAAAGACTAAAAAGTAAATGCAAAAGGTGCGAGGGTGTAGATGCAAAATACCCTCGACGCGTGGATCCAACGGCTATCGGACTTCACTTATACACGTGGCGTGAATCCACGGGTCGACGACGCTTCGCTCGGACGGCTGAGATTAGATCATCAGGGGACGATCGGACGGTGAAGTCGGGGCGCGATCCAACGGCGTCTGCTCGACCTGGGGCGGGCTCCTCGATCCAACGGCTTGGGGGCGATGAGGAAGAACAGCGAAGAACGCCGGCGAGGCGGACTTCGCCGCTCCAGATCTTCGTCCTCCGGCGAAGTTAGGGCTCCAAAATGGCCGTGAAGCTTCCCCTGGTCCTTCTCTATCGACTGGTGGCGGCAAAAAGCCCCGGCGATGGCCGAGGGGCTCGCTGAAGGGCGGCGGAGCTATAGAGCTCCGCTAGCTCCGGCGAAGCTCCAGATTCGCCTCCAGGCTTCCATGAGTGAACTTGGACCTGCAAAAAGCATTAGAAGGTCCAGGGCAAAGTGCCTGGACCTGGAATGGGTCTAATCGATGCGCGAGGCGAGGTGACGATGGGTGGCCGGAGGTGCGCTCCGGCGAGGATGATCGATTTGGCGAAGGAGTGAATGTAACTCGAAATTTCTTGAGGGCTTTTAAAGCTACGGGTAACAGGAAGCTAATGGGCTAAATAGAAAGGCGGGGCGATGCCCTCGATGGTCGGAGCCATAGGAGAAAGAGTACCTCGACGCCGGCGGTTGGCGGAGGTGATGGAGGCTCCCTCGACTTCGCGCGCCTTGGCTGAAGGGCTGGCGGTGGAGCTGTCACCTCCACGGAGCTCAGAAGCACGGAGATGGCGCTGAAGGGTGGACCAAGGGGACTCAAATTCAAAAGGAAATAAGGGGGTCGGTTATATGTGGTTTGACTCGTGGTGGCAGGGGTCCAAAGACCAAGGAATATCTTGCAAATCTTGGGTCCGACGACCAAGATTAAGCTTGGGCGAGTGAGATAGATGGTTGGTGAGCAATGTTGCAGAAGGATGCAACACGAAAATGTGAAAGAATCGGCCTAGAAAAAACCAAAAATATGGCTAAAAAACCAAGCCTGACATGGGCTACAGGGGTAGGTCAGACTGTTGACCTAGGTCAACAGTCCTGACCTCCTGGTTGGTCCACGTGGACCAACCAGGAAAAACCCTGGAAAAACATTTAATAATTCTATTTAAAATACTAAATGGCCGAATTAGATAAAAGTTATAAAATAAAAAATGTTCAAAATTTTATGTAGTATTTTATTCTGATTTTTATTTATTTTTATGACTTATATTTTTACAAGTTGCCTTTTTAACCCTATATAGGTACAATACCTATGTATTTTGATATTTTATTTTTATTTAGGTATCTTATTTTCATTATTTTTATTTAGTATTTTATAAAAATGTAACATACTTTTATATACATAAATATATTTTTATTGTATTTTTCTGTTATGTTTTGTATATTTAATAAAATACAAGTGTATTCTATACAGTTATAAGTATGTGCAGTATGCCTATGTATTCTTTATATAGGTATTTTTATTTTTATTTTTTTCTTTGCATTTTATTTCAAATTTAATGCACATATGTATTATAAGTAATATTCACAAAATTATAAAAATAAAAAATGAATAAATAATGAATAAAAACTAAATTGAATATTTTATTCAGTTCAAGTATACAACAGGGGTCCAAAACTCAACTTTCAAACCGCAGCTCCGCCAAATGCGAAACCACCGCCATTGGATAGATTATTTTATTCTATATACAATTAAAGGTGAGTTTGCTACATTTGGAGTTGTCAGTTGTGAGATACGGGTCTGGGAAGTTGGGATTTTGGATTCTTAATCAGACCATATCTTTTTGTCTGTACATGATTTTTATGTGAAATAAATTTTGTATTTTTCTTTATAAATTTATCTACAACTTTCATGTACAAAGTTTCTTTATTTGATGTACAAAAAGTGGAACCAAAAATAGGTCCCAAAATGAATAAAGAATGAATAGAATGAATAGGTATTTTGACTGTATTTCTGACCTTATCTCCCCCTACTTTATTCCTTGTCGACCTATTCATTAAGATGCCTAGGTCTCGGGGGTTTTGGGTCATTAAATATTTACAATATTTTATTCTTTTTCTTTTCTTTATTTATTCTATAATTTTGGCCTTAAGTACAGTAATTTATACACTGTTTGGATGCACATGCATGAATGCTAAGATGCTTGATTTAAGGCTATTTACAGGTATTTGCTAGGGTTTTTGGTGCCAAAATGATAGAATAAAGATGATGAAATGTGGATTCATCATCCCCCTATACTTTACCTTTGCTAGTCCCTAGCAAACACTTATGCAATAAGTGCAAAAAGAAAAACAAAGAAAAGAAAAAGAAGAACTTGGATTTAATTTGATGATCAAACTTGTCTTCGCAAAATCAAAGTTTGGAGCTTAAGTCGGACCTTTGGAATTTTAGTGCGGGCGGAACCTTAGTGAGAACCGTATTTGAAGTCCAACAGTCCTTAAGAATCCCAAAACTCTGTCCAAGTCTCCTCAATAGCCAGGTCAGAAATACTTCAACTCATACGCAAACTCTTACGACTATGAATCTGACTTGTACAGTGTAAGTGATGGTGACTCTCCCCAAATAGAATGACAAAGAGACTGACTTCTCCAGTACAACAACCCAATGATTCCCCAATCCAGCAACTCCATCCTCGAGGAGCGGGGTATTCCCTTCTAAGTTCAAGTGGCAACCAGCTCAAGAGGAGGGGGTGAAGAGAAGAATGGACGGTAGCCAGTGTAGCTACCTATCCTTGGATGCAAGACCAGTGTAGTCAAGTCATCCTGCTGCAGGCTCACATGATATGACTTTGGAACTCAAGCTTGCTTATTGACTTTGTACTTGCAGGCTTTTTATTTTTGTACATGCCTGAACATTTTTTTTTGAATACTATATACAGCAGCATGTACATAAGGAGTTTTTCCTCTTGAGCCAGTAGACTATCCCTCTTTTGAAGCTTTATCGCAACCCACAGCCTCCTGTCTTTAGATTTCCTAATCACTGGACGGGTTGGGGTGCACTTCCCTCCCTAGAGGAGGACAAATGTTTCCACTTGTGTGCGTCTCATACCGGCAAATCCAATCCCCTCACCACTCCAACTGAGTTGAGCCATGTGAAAGGTGCAAGTGTCCAAGTTAGGTCATTATCAACAAGAGTCGTACGTGTGCTCCGAAATACTCTACTTAGGCAGTCAAGAATCCATTGAACCAAGTCCCGTGATCCTCAAAGAATTAAGTCAACTAGACCTGAAGTACCTCAAACCCAGTTCCTATAAGGTTCCTGTTATTAGGTAGATTTTAAGGTCCAATCAAGCTCCAATCTCCGGATTTTACTTAGACTCGTTCAACTATCAAACTCAATCCGAAAAATGCTCATGCTATGCAATGCAGAATGCAGAAAATATTTTTGTGATGCAATTTTCAAGATTTTGAACTTTTTATGGATTTTTGAAAAGATGATGATGATGCATATGCATTTTTTTTTGTATTTTTAAAAAGATTTTTCAGATGTTTTTGGATTTTAATTTTGCAAATGTTTTTGGGAAATTTTGAAAACAAAAAGTTTTGGCTAAAAACTAGGTAAAAATATGTACACGGGAGTGCTTCTTCATATGAACAAGAAATGGATTTTAAGAATTTACAGGGTAAGTGGTCAATTTTATACATATATATATAGTGGATTTTGGTGTGATGTGAATATTCCTCAAACTTATTTGACACAAGCTTTTCACACAATTTTTGAAAACTATAGTCCAAAATAGTTTTTACAAACATTTTACACACATTTGAAAATCATTTTGCAAAGGCTTTCAAAACAGTATATATAGGTTTTTCAAATCATTTTTGCAACCATTTTTCAAACCATTTGCAAATCATTTTTCAAACATTTTATTTCACACAAAGAAAAGAAATTTTACAATCCACACATTTTTACACAGGTTGAAAACATGAAACAAAATATTTTCAAAATAGTTTTCAATAGATGTTCACAAAGATTTTCAAACTATTTTTTCAAACATTTCAAAAAACATTTTCACCTGATTTACTAATCAGTAAATACAAAAAGAATTTGAGGAATAACCACATCTTTTTATTAAGGATTTTTAATGAATTTTAAAGAATTTGTAGCCATATTATTAAGAAAATACGAAAGTACGAGTTATGGCTAAAGTATATACGTAGTATATACGACCCCCCTATACTTAGCTTGAGCTATGTCCTCATAGATCGGAGAGAAAAGAGAAGACATAACTCGTACTAAGTATAGACAAGTCTAAAGAATAAAGGAATAATAGATGAATAAATGAATGAGAAGTTGACCGTCCCCCCTATACTTAGGATCAAATAATCCTAAGTATAGCAGACTGTACACAACGCAGGGAGGGTCAAGGGTGGGAATGAACAGATCGTGCTCAAACTGTCTCCCCCTATACTTAGGGTAAGATATCCCTAAGTATAGACAAGAAGAGGAGACAATGGAGAGGATCGAAAGGAATAGAAGAAACTCGGGGTGCCAACCCCCCTATACTTAGGACAAAGTACGTCCTAAGTATGGAAAACTGTCAACAAGGGCGACACCTTTTTGATAGATAAAGAAGATAGAAAAGGAAAAGAAGAAAAGAAGAAAATAAGAAAATAAATTGACAGACAACAGAATGATATAAACAGATGGATCTGTACAACGGGGAATAGAGTTGATCACCATGTATGAAATGCAGATGATGAGAGTCAAGGGACACATCTCATACCAGAAGAATGGGGGCAACGCCAATGGTCGGCGGATCATGATCAAGATATAGTTTCAAGCGTTGACCATTGACGCGGAAGGTAGAGGAAGATGACGGTTCAGATATGTCGATGCTGCCATTGTCATGTACCTTCCTGACCACATACGGTCCTTTCCACTTGCTCTGTAACTTCCCTGGAAATAACTTCAGCCTGGAATCAAACAACCATACTCTCTGATCTGGCTCAAACTGTTTATGGCTGATATGTGAATCATGCCATGTCTTTACTTTTTCCTTGTACTGTAGGCTGTTGGAGAAGGCTGTTTCTCTCAATTCCTCCAGGGCTGCCAATTCTGCTCTTCTCTGGTCTCCTATACTCTCGGGATCTAAAAGCAACTCAGTAACTGCCCAAAAAGATTTATGCTTGATCTCCACTGGCAAATGGCACGGCTTGCCATAGACGAGACGAAAGGGAGATGTCCCCAATGGATTCTTGAAAGAAGTCCGGTAAGCCCACAAGACCGAGTCCAAAAGCTGTGACCAATCCTTTCGGTCTGGGCGGACAACTTTCTGCAAGATAGTCTTTATCTCCCTATTCGATACTTCGGCAAGACCATTAGTCTGAGGGTGATAAGGAGTGGCAACCCGATGGTCAATGCCGAACTCGTCTGCAAGGGCCCTGACTTTGTCATTGATGAAGTGAGACCCCCCGTCTGAAATCAAGACTCTAGGTACTCCGAACCGTGAAATGATATTTTTCCTCAAAAATTTGCAAACGGTTTTAGCATCTGCGGCTCGGGCGGGGATGGCCTCAACCCATCGGCTGACATAATCTACAGCGAGCAAAATATGCTCGAATCCCTGACTCTTAGGAAATGGGCCCATGAAATCAATTCCCCATGCATCAAAAACCTCACAGAAGTGAATGGGTTGCATGGGCATCATGTCTCTCTGTCCGCAGGTTCCCATTTTCTGACAATCAGTACATCTCTTCACGAACTCATCAGAATCCTTGAAGAGAGTAGGCCACCATAGGCCGGATTGAAGCACCTTCTGTGCTGTCCTTTTTCCAGAATGATGTCCTCCTGCCTCAAGCTTGTGGCAGTATGTGAGGACGCTATGTTGCTCTTCTTGAAGAATGCACCTCCTCCAGATACTATCCCCTCCTTCGTGATAAAGGACGGGATCCTCCCAATGGTAAAACTTGGCCTTAGCTAGGAAGGTCTCAAGTTTCTGCCTGGGCCAACCCTGAGGGACTGTCTTGGCAACAAGATAGTTTACAAAGTCAGCATACCACAGGAGTGAGGTGACAACCAAGATCGCCTCATCTGGGAATGTCTCTGTGATAGGTGCGCTGGGCTCAGATTCCTCGAGATTCTCCAATCTGGAGAGATGATCCGCCACCACATTCTTGACTCCAGGCTTATCCTTAATTTCAATATCAAATTCCTGGAGTAGAAGGATCCATCTGGTGAGACGTGCTTTGGCATCCTTCTTAGCCATTAAGTACCGAATGGCGGTATGATCAGTATAAATGGTCACTTTAGATCCGAGAATATATGATCGATACTTATCAAGAGCGAAGACTACGGCCAGCATCTCTTTCTCAGTTACAGTGTAATTCCGCTGCGCGGCATCCAAAGTCCGGCTGGCGTAGTGAATGGCGAACGGTAAACCATCCCTCCTCTGTCCAAGCACAGCCCCAACGGCAAAATCTGAAGCATCCGTCATGATCTCGAATGGGAGAGACCAATCGGGTGGCTGAAGGACAGGAGCTGAAACAACCATATTCTTGAGAGTCTCAAATGATTCAAGACACTTATCATTAACAATAAACTCGGTTTCTTTAGTCAGTAAGTCAGTGAGCGGTCGGGCAATTTGGCTGAAGTCCTGAATGAACCGTCGGTAGAAACCGACATGCCCCAGAAAAGACCGTAACTGACGCAAATTGGACGGCGGATTGAGTTTTCTGATGATATCCACCTTAGCCGGATCGACCTCCATGCCCCTGTTGGAGACGATATGACCAAGGACCGTCCCCTGAGTCATCATGAAATGACTCTTCTCCCAGGATAAGACAAGATTGACCTCAATGCAGCGCTTCAGCACACGGTCTAGGCAGTCAAGACAAGCGTCAAACCCGTCGCCATAGACCGAGAAGTCATCCATGAAGACTTCTAAACAGTCACCCACCATGTCCGAGAATATGGACAACATGCACCTTTGGAATGTCGCCGGAGCGTTACATAGACCAAAGGGCATCCGTCTGAAAGCATAAGTCCCAAACGGACAGGTGAATGTCGTTTTCTCCTGGTCTTCGGGCACAATGGCCACCTGATTGTATCCAGAGTACCCATCAAGAAAGCAGTAGTGACTCTTCCCAGCTAGCCGCTCGATAATCTGATCAATGAATGGTAGCGGGAAGTGATCCTTCTTGGTGGCCTCATTCAATCGTCTGTAGTCCACACAGACCCTCCAAGAGGTTGGTACTCTGGTAGCGATCTCCTTTCCAGACTCATTGACAACTGTAGTGATACCCGTCTTCTTGGGTACCACATGTAACGGACTTACCCATTTGGAGTCGGAGATGGGATAGATGAAATCGGCGCTCCACCACTTGGAAATTTCTTTCATGACTACGTCTCGAAGATTCGGGTTCAGCCGTCGTTGGAACTCACGCGACGGTTTAGCATTATCTTCAAGATAGATGTGGTGAGAGCAAAGATTTGGGCTCAGCCCTTGGAGATCAGCTATACTCCAACCGATTGCCTTGCGGTTTCTTTCAAGAACCTCCATCAGACGAGATTCTTGTTCTCCAGTCAAATCTGCTGAGATAATGACTGGGTGCATTTCTGGCTCTCCAGCAAGGAATCTGTACTTCATTGTCTACGGCAGAGGTTTTCGTTCTGGACAACTGGGAGGTGGCAGATCTGGCTTCTGATATGTCTGTGTAAATGCTACCAGGTCTGCATGTGAGAACTCTCGCACTGCATGAATTTCTGACGAAGGACGGCCTTCTGAATCAACGATAAACTGCACCGGCTCGCACTCTGTCATGGTTGTTGGCTCAGTAGGAATCAGACAAGGTAAATAGTCATCAAAGTCATCCCAGTCAATGTCTGAATCCGAGGGATCAGAAGACGATGAGCAAGATTGAAATTCCTCAGCACCACTCATCACAACACTGTCAGCCTCAGAAATATCCTCATCCAGCGGTGTGCTCTCCCGGCTCTCGACTGCCATGAGCTTGAGATACAGTGAATCTGTCGGCAAGGCGAGGGTCGGTGCTACGGGGTCTTTCCAGTTGGATTCATCATCAGTCATCTCGAAATCACAAACCTGGTGGATGTCTAGCTCCTCCTCTGTCATCTGCTCGGCTTCGCTGGACTGTTCTGAGAATTCTGCCTCTCTGGCTCTGATCTCGTCGATCGTCTCTATTTGTATGGTTTCGCCCTCTACGCGAAAACATACCTTCCCGCTATCGTGGTCGGTCACTGCCTTGGCTGTGGCCAAGAATGGACGTCCGAGAATGATGGGGGCATCAGTTACCGACTCAGGGATCTCCATGTCCAACACAACGAAGTCCACGGGGAATTTCAGGCCCTGAATGGTAACGACCACGTCTTTCAATAACCCCTTCGGCCTCTTAATCGACCTATCAGCAAACTGAAGGACGGTTCTGCTTCGAAGAAGAGGGCCAAACTCGAATTGCTTGAGTAAGGCTGCCGGAAGAAGGTTGATTGAAGAGCCGCTGTCTAATAGAGTACGATCAAACTGTTGCTCCTGAATCTCGCATCTGACATAGGGAGCTCCTGCGTCTGGTCGCTTGGCTGGCAATGTGTTCTGAATGGCGCAGCAAGTGTTATGAGTGAGCATATGGATTTGATCTCTGTGCCTCTTCTTCCTTCTGACAGTAGTTGTTTCTTTCAAATTCTTCTTGAAGAAGGGGATATGCTCAAATGCTTCTCGTAGAGTCAGCTGAATATGAAATCTGTCAATCATTTCGTTGCCGAACTCTACCTGCTGATTCTTTTTTGGATTTTCTTTTTTATTCCCCTTCGCTCGGCGGAGTGCCTCAGGGAAGGGGATGGTAGGGGCCTCCTCAGATGGAGGACTAGGAATCGGTCTCTGTGCCTGTGAAGACGGAGAATCCATACAATAATCATCATTCACCACATATGGATCCGTAATTTGAACAGAAACCTTTCCTTTATTCATATTTTTGTTTTTGTTTTTGTTCCCACAGTCTCTGGATACAAAATGTGGTAACATCACAGTTGGCTCAACAAAAGTGGATGTGGTGGCCTCAGTACCACCACTAGCACCGGACTTCGCGGCATCAGCACCGCGCTCTGGTTCAGCATCCAAAATGGTGGCATCAGCACCACCGTCTGCATCTGGTATCACAACGGCATCAGCACCGTTGTCCTGGACTCCATCATTGGTGGCATCAGCACCACCGTCTTCAACATCATCTGTAGCGGCATCAGCACCGCTCCTCTGCTCCTCTGGCGCTCCTGATTCTGCATCTGGCTGTCGCTCAGAAGAGGCGCCACCGGCTGGCATCCTACCGCTCCTAGTAGTAACAAAATCAGCATCATAATAGGAATAAGACATGTCATTCAGATAATCACTAGGAGAGGTATCCTCTGTGAACTTTACCTGCTCAGATTTTCTTTTTAAGTTATTAGGATTAGGTTCGATCTGAGCGGGTATGGCGGCCTTGCCTTTGATGATTTCCCGCATCTCCTGCCGGAACTCATCCATTTCTTGCCTGAAAGATGCTCGCTGTTCAGATAGCAAGCGGGCAAGATCATCAAGGGCTGGGTTCTCATAGGCTGGACCCTGAGAACCGGATGGCTGTCCTTGCTGGAAATGGGGCTGCTGCTGCTGGTGTTGCTGCTGATACTGGGGGGAAGGCTGGGCATAAGAATGCTGAGGCGGCTGTCGCTGCCTCCACTGCTGTCCCTGATAGGCGGGACGAGGACCACTCTGATACTGTTGTGGCTGGGCATACTGGGGCTGCTGGTGTTGTGTCGACTGGCTGTTCTGCTGTCATTGAGCAGGGGAATGCTGTTGGGATGAGGAACCACCATTACCCCAACGGAATCCGGGATGATCCCTACGAATTGCGGGCTGAGGGTATCGGTCATACCAAATCCCGTTGACTTCCATCAACGGTTCCTGCTCGAAGGAAGGTGGAGGAAGAACTGCCAGTGGCTGCTCCGGCTGGTACACCACCATCTGCGTCTCCTGAGATGGCGGTTGCTCTGTATGGTACTGCAACAATGGAACCGGCTCCGCCTGGATATGGTTCACCTGGCGGTATGAGGTGGAGGCCTGGTTGGGATTGCTGCTGCTGGAAGCAACCTGTGACCTGGGAGGCTGTTGGGAATGGGATTGTGCCTCCTGAATACATAGAATTTGAGTCTTCAGGTCACTCATTGTTTTGGTGAGAAGGTCCATCTGGGCTAGACCTTGGTTCTGTTTCTTTTCGAGGATCTCCATGCGGTCCAGCTTTTCGCTAATAATGCCCATGTCGGCTGCTGCTGACTCGGCTTGTGCTGCGGCTACCGACGTTGTGCTGGGACCGGCATCGATGCGGGCGATCCTCTGAAATGATCCCGCTCCTTGCAGGGGCTTCTGCTGATTGTAGACTCTGGCCTGGGTCATAACTGTGGAGTTCTCTGCCATACCTTCGTAGATGGCCCAGACGTCGTCTTCTCCCTTGGAGAAATATGATCCACCGCAAGAGGCGTTCACAAGCCCCTGCAGCTCCGGTGTCAGCCCACAGAAGAAACTCTGCACCAGGTGGGGCTTGGAGATATCGTGATGTGGACACCGGTCTATGAGCTCTCTGAATCGATCCCATGCTTCATGGAACTGTTCATTTGGGATCATGACGAAGTTGCTGATCATGGCTCGAGCTGCGTTGGTCCGGCCGAGGGGATAGTATTTCTTCAAATATACGGACCGGAGATCTGCCCAAGTATCGACGAATCGCCCTAGATGCTTGAGCCAATATGCGGCTCGATCAACCAATGAGAACGGGAAGGCGATCATCCTGATAGTGTCCTCGGTCAACAACCGATCGTGGATAGTGCTGCATATCATTTCGAACTCTTGGAGATGGAGGTGCGGCTCTTCGGTCGGCAGCCCATGGAACTTGGGAAGAAGTTGGATCGTGTGGTGCCAAAGCTCGAAGTCTCCGTGGATTGGCGGGAGTCTGATCCACCGGTGAGTGAGGGATGAAGCTGGGTTGTGCAGTTCCCTCATGATAGTCTGTGGCGGTCGCTCACCGTCTGGGTCGCCTCCTCCTGCATCAGGTCCTCCTCCTTCTCCGCCACCGCCTCCTCCAGGTCGGTTCTCTCTCAGCTGTGCGATTTCTCTCATAAGGTCACCTATGAAAGTGCCCTGGTCTCGGATCTGCCTCTGCATATTCTCCAGGGACGCTAGCAAGGAATTGTTGATGGCCACTTGGTCAATAATGAACGGAGGGTGATCGTGGTCATCTGGGTGCTCGCCTCTGTCTGCCATTGCTTGATTCTCTGAAAATGCAAAAGAGGCCATTTCAGGTGCTGTAGAATGAGCTGAGCTCTGCGATGCACTGAATTCTGACATAATTGGACTGAGGGAAGGAGAATGGGAAGGGTGGTCGAGGGGGAACAGGGTGGATGTGAACTCAGGCTCGGAGAGCGGGCTCTCCGAGGCATTCCTAGATGAGTAGGGAGGAGTGCTGGATAGCGGTGCCGACAAGGTCGGCCTAAGAGATCTCCGTCCCATCATCTTGATTATTCGGAAAGAACAGGGAAAATGCAAGAGAAGAAGGAGAAGATGATATGCAACAAAATTGCGCACAATTGTGCTGTGTTTTTGATCTTGACCTTAACAAATCTAGAAATCAAACACAAAGCAAGGGTGAGTTCACCAACTCAACTCGTGAAGCCGTGAAGGTTCGGCTTTTATCTTGTCAGTTTTAGCTTGTTTTTCAGGTATTTATCTTTTCACGAGTCCTTAGAGCGCTACGCCTATAGGAGAGAGAGTACTGCCAGGAAAGTGTCCCCGTACTTGTCCTCCTCCTGTGTAACCTGTAACTTGCGCTTTTTAAGGTCCTTGTAACCCTTCCTGGATCCCTACTCAGCCAAAGAAAAGAGAGAGGAAGCCGATAGGCGAAACCGATACTTCGGACCTCGCTCGCAACGGAATCACCCGTGAGCGTACAAGGTCCTACTCGGACGCAGCCGGTGAGACAGACACACCCGTGAAGGCGTGGCCTAGGCTCGGTACTTCGGATAAGGTCGGCGCTCACACAATAGTGAGTCACCAATGGCGACCAAGTCCTACTCGACTACGTACGATAGTAGCGCCAATACTTCGGAAATCCAGGCGATGCACAAGGCAGCCACAAGTTGGGTTTTGGGCTCTAATCCTTACGAAGCGCTCACCTCACTTGGAAGGAGACCTTCCCATGCAACCTGAAAACAAGTGAGGGTGTTACTCTCCCCAAGCAATGAATCCGATTACCGATTTTATTTTTGGTCAAGTTTTCTTTAGCAGTCCCTTTTTTAATTTTTTTGGTGTTATCGCTTCTTTTGAGTCAATTCAAACAAGCGCCTAACGGTTTTTGTATTTTTCCTTTATCCTACTTTGTTCCAAAAATAGAGGGAGAATAGAGTCGGAAAAGCCGTGCAAGTCGACACCAAGGTGGAAATCTCACCTTTGTGCCTAGATGATGCGTGCAAAGTAAGAGGACTTACAGCGAATCCCAGCTCTCTCCATGCGGGATGCAAAGCAGAATTTTTAAACCTAATCTATATGGCGATATGCAAGCGGAAATCGTCCTAGAACAGGCAACTGCTAGCGTGAAGAACCACAAGCTAGCTAGCAACTCCTAATCCGAGTGTCCGGTCTAGGCTCACCCCTCCTCTGCCCAACACATTTGGGGTAGGAGAAAGCGCTTGTTCGGGTGTGAGCTCGCGGCGCGTGGATTTGGAAGCTACTAACTAACTGTTTAATTAGTCTAAGTCCAAATACGTATCTATAGGAGCATGCAAATATAATTAAGTGTTTGGACCTATTCTAATCGAGTCAAGCAGACCTAGAACTAAGAGCTCAATCCACAAAAGAAAGTGAAAAATGAAAACAAAACCGGAAAATGACTGCGATGAAAACGCGATAAAATCCGCGGTGAGCCCCCGGGTGAACAAACACCCGGAAGTTAGGCCCGAATGTTCAAGTGTCCAAGTCCAAGTGTACCTGTATTATTACAAATTAAATGAATCACTCTCTCACAAAATAAATGAAAACTAATCTAATCTCTCTCTCTCTCACTCCTTGCTCTCTCTTGCCGGCTTGGCTAAAGAACAGCCGGCTCCGCTTCCCAAGGATGCGTCGGGTCACCTAGGCGATCCGCCTCGCTCCGCGGTCCCTCGCAAGAAGACAAAGAAGAGTGGTCAGATAGCTCAACAAGATATATATCAAAATGTAAGAGAAGGAAAATGCTATGGTAAACAATCACACAATCAAACAAAAATGTGAACTACTCGCTGTTGCTCCCCGGCAACGACGCCATTTGATAAACGCGAATTATCGAGGGTCTAAATATGTCGCTGTGGCGACCCACAATAAAATGCGATTAATCAACAATGAACCCACAATCAAATATCAATCAATGAAAAATAAGTGTGGAGTCAAATTTATTTTTAACTCTACATAAAAGATGTATAGGTGCAAGTATGTAGAGAGTTCGAACACAGGGAACAAGCAGGGTAGTTCAAGCAAAAATGCTAAGTGTGTGTGTGATGTGCGGAGTGTCTACACTAAGCAAGCAAAGAAAGGAAATTTTTGTGGGTTTTTAGTTTTTAATTTTTTTATTGTATTTTAATTTTTTAATTTTTGTATTTTGATTTTTGATTTTCTGATTTTTATATTTTATATTTTATATTTTTTTATTTCTTTTCAATATTGGATAACAAAGACAATATAATAAAAGGCAAGCTAAAATATTTATAAAAATGTGCAAAAATACTCAAAAATTCAGGAATAAAATATTTTTGATATTTTTATGGTTTTCTACTGTTTTTGTGATTTTTGGGGATTTTTCTAGGTGTTTTTGGTATTTTTAATTACTGAATTAAGGCAAAACAGTGGAAATAGGGCTGGCTGTGACAAAAATACAAGTTAAAAATACCAACCAGTAATCAAAATTTTCACACTATTTTTCTAAAGAAAAGGACAAAATAAGGGATAAACAGAACCTGAGTTTATAATTTTTGGAGTTTTCTTTGATTTTCTGTATTTTTTTGAAAATTTTTGAGTAATTTTAAATTTTTAGTGTTTTTATTTTGAGATTTTTAGTGATTTTTGGACTGACACTAAAATATGATAAAATAGACACTAGGTGATTTTTTTGGAATTTTTAGAGGTGTTTTAATATTTTTTTGGTATTTTCTAAGGTAGACAGTACACAAAAAGGAAGTTTTTGATTTTTAATAAATATAAAAATAAGATAAAATCAAAAACTAAATAGATGGCGTTAAAATACAAGTGCACAGGAACTTAAATCTAATTTTGTGGAATTTTTGGGCTTAAAATGATATTTTAAACAATTAGAACAAGAATCCCAACATTAAACAGTCCTGGCAAGGGTATAAATGCAATTTACAAAACATCCAGGGGCATTCACACAATTTTCCACAAAATATTGCACTGAATATTTAATTTCTAGCACTAAAAAGCAATTACAAAAGCCGCCTGGGCCTCTTAGAAATTTTCCCACCAGGGCGCGTGACTTGCACGCGCCTGGCAAGGACCAAAATGTAATATAACAAAAACCTGGGGGCCTACTTGCAAAATATCCAAAAATATTACACTTTACTCCACAGTTTAGGGACTAAAACGAAATACACAAACGTACGGGGGTGTCCTTGCAAAATGCCCACACCTCACGTGTACAGGTCACGTGAGGTGACGTGGCGAAGGACCTAAATGCAAATAAATAAAGCTTGGGGGTCTTTGTGCAAATATTACAAAATTTTTACACTTCAGACAAAAGTTTAAAGACTAAAAAGTAAATGCAAAAGGTGCGAGGGTGTAGATGCAAAATACCCTCGACGCGTGGATCCAACGGCTATCGGACTTCACTTATACACGTGGCGTGAATCCACGGGTCGACGACGCTTCGCTCGGACGGCTGAGATTAGATCATCAGGGGACGATCGGACGGTGAAGTCGGGGCGCGATCCAACGGCGTCTGCTCGACCTGGGGCGGGCTCCTCGATCCAACGGCTTGGGGGCGATGAGGAAGAACAGCGAAGAACGCCGGCGAGGCGGACTTCGCCGCTCCAGATCTTCGTCCTCCGGCGAAGTTAGGGCTCCAAATTGGCCGTGAAGCTTCCCCTGGTCCTTCTCTATCGACTGGTGGCGGCAAAAAGTCCCGGCGATGGCCGAGGGGCTCGCTGAAGGGCGGCGGAGCTATAGAGCTCCGCTAGCTCCGGCGAAGCTCCAGATTCGCCTCCAGGCTTCCATGAGTGAACTTGGACCTGCAAAAAGCATTAGAAGGTCCAGGGCAAAGTGCCTGGACCTGGAATGGGTCTAATCGATGCGCGAGGCGAGGTGACGATGGGTGGCCGGAGGTGCGCTCCGGCGAGGATGATCGATTTGGCGAAGGAGTGAATGTAACTCGAAATTTCTTGAGGGCTTTTAAAGCTACGGGTAACAGGAAGCTAATGGGCTAAATAGAAAGGCGGGGCGATGCCCTCGATGGCCGGAGCCAGAGGAGAAAGAGTACCTCGACGCCGGCGGTTGGCGGAGGTGATGGAGGCTCCCTCGACTTCGCGCGCCTTGGCTGAAGGGCTGGCGGTGGAGCTGTCACCTCCACGGAGCTCAGAAGCACGGAGATGGCGCTGAAGGGTGGACCAAGGGGACTCAAATTCAAAAGGAAAGAAGGGGGTCGGTTATATGTGGTTTGACTCGTGGTGGCAGGGGTCCAAAGACCAAGGAATATCTTGCAAATCTTGGGTCCGACGACCAAGATTAAGCTTGGGCGAGTGAGATAGATGGTTGGTGAGCAATGTTGCAGAAGGATGCAACACGAAAATGTGAAAGAATCGGCCTAGAAAAAACCAAAAATATGGCTCAAAAACCGAGCCTGACATGGGCTACAGGGGTAGGTCAGACTGTTGACCTAGGTCAACAGTCCTGACCTCCTGGTTGGTCCACGTGGACCAACCAGGAAAAACCCTGGAAAAACATTTAATAATTCTATTTAAAATACTAAATGGCCGAATTAGATAAAAGTTATAAAATAAAAAATGTTCAAAATTTTATGTAGTATTTTATTCTGATTTTTATTTATTTTTATGACTTATATTTTTACAAGTTGCCTTTTTAACCCTATATAGGTACAATACCTATGTATTTTGATATTTTATTTTTATTTAGGTATTTTATTTTCATTATTTTTATTTAGTATTTTATAAAAATGTAACATACTTTTATATACATAAATATATTTTTATTGTATTTTTCTGTTATGTTTTGTATATTTAATAAAATACAAGTGTATTCCATACAGTTATAAGTATGTGCAGTATGCCTATGTATTCTTTATATAGGTATTTTTATTTTTATTTTTTTCTTTGCATTTTATTTCAAATTTAATGCACATATGTATTATAAGTAATATCCACAAAATTATAAAAATATAAAAATGAATAAATAATGAATAAAGACTAAATTGAATATTTTATTCAGTTCAAGGATACAACAGGGGTCCAAAACTCAACTTTCAAACCGCAGCTCCGCCAAATGCGAAACCACCGCCATTGGATAGATTATTTTATTCTATATACAATTAAAGGTGAGTTTGCTACATTTGGAGTTGTCAGTTGTGAGATACGGGTCTGGGAAGTTGGGATTTTGGATTCTTAATCAGACCATATCTTTTTGTCTGTACATGATTTTTATGTGAAATAAATTTTGTATTTTTCTTTATAAATTTATCTACAACTTTCATGTACAAAGTTTCTTTATTTGATGTACAAAAAGTGGAACCAAAAATAGGTCCCAAAATGAATAAAGAATGAATAGAATGAATAGGTATTTTGACTGTATTTCTGACCTTATCTCCCCCTACTTTATTCCTTGTCGACCTATTCATTAAGATGCCTAGGTCTCGGGGGTTTTGGGTCATTAAATATTTACAATATTTTATTCTTTTTCTTTTCTTTATTTATTCTATAATTTTGGCCTTAAGTACAGTAATTTATACACTGTTTGGATGCACATGCATGAATGCTAAGATGCTTGATTTAAGGCTATTTACAGGTATTTGCTAGGGTTTTTGGTGCCAAAATGATAGAATAAAGATGATGAAATGTGGATTCATCAATCAGCCAGCTCCGGCTACCTCTACCCCTATCCGCCATTACGAGAGGTATCCTCGAGCTCAGAGCGACCTATTGGTGACATCAATTGAGTGTACATCTGAGCGAAGACAGGCCTTCACCTCCGGCGAGATCCACAACATCACCACGCCTTGTTGCAACTCCTCCGACGAGTTGCGTGAGCTCAGGCCCTCTACCGACCTTCGAGCGACGACCAGGAGCCCAGTTCTGAGCTCCATTCCCCAGGTAGCATCCTCCATCACCTCTCCGATCTTCTTCTATGTCCTCTTCACTTTTCTCCTAATTTATTCGACTACACCTCGTATCTTCACCTCCTTCCGACCATCCTCCGAGCTCCGCCTCGGAGTAGGCATCTCTATTCACGCCGACGATACATTCCATTCTCCACCACCGTCGGCTCTGCCACCTTGGTGGAGTTCAATCACCGGTCACCTTCATCGCTCCACCGGCCTCGCATCACACTCTACATCACTCCACGGACACCACGCACGCTTCGGCTATAATCGCTAACCCTTGCAGGTGCTATCTCCTTGATTGGCCGGAGTCTCGTCGGAGCTGCACTCGAGCTTCTCCGTCGCCATTAGCCAGAGCATCTCCTCCACCCCAGAGACCAGCTGAAGCTTCACCAGCCCTCCACGCTTCTTCTGAGCTACTCCAGGTCCTCCCACACCTCTCGCCGATGACGGGAGGGCAAGGCGGAGCTAGCCCAGCCTCGTAGGAGCCCAGCCCCTTCCGCCGCAGGGGGTGGAGGGCCGTTGGAGACGACAACCCACAACTGTTCGATCGCCTTGATCGAACGGTCAGAAGCTCTCCACGACGCCTCATTCCGCAACCATTGGATCACTACTTTAACCTCATCATCCGCAGCCGTTGATGGAGTCCAGGAAGCTCTCCACGACGCCTCATTCTGCAGCCGTTGGATCACTACTTTAACCCCCGGTGTCAACCCTTGGTTGTTGATGGCCAAGTCTGTGGAGCTCCGCCTCCACTCGAGCTGCTCCAACCGGCTGATGGAGTCCAGCGAAGACCCGGGGTTCGCCTCGAACCCTAAGCACAAGCCAGTTGCTCCGCCATAGCCCAAGTAAGATTCCGATCCTTCTTTACATTTTTCTTTAATTTCTCTAATTTTATTAGGATCCTCCTCGTATCATCCTCCTCCATCCATCATCGCGTTATCTTCCTCGCACATTCACCATTTACGCGCACCGCTCCGCTCGCTTCTTCTCCTTCCTCCACGTCCTGAACCCTTCCACTCCATCTCTTCTCCACTTCACCAGAGAAGACGCCCTGGGCCATCCGCTTCTTCACCTCGCATGGCCCCCCATTCCACTCACGTTCATCCCTGCACGAAGCTTCGGCTATAGTTCTAGTGTTTCAGGTGCTTAAATGCTCAATGGACAGAGTTCTCACCAGAGCAACCTCGCAAGCTCCATATCCGGCATCTGAGTGTCGACGACCTCTTCTGGACCTCGCCGCATTTCGCCCGGACTTCCAGCTTCATCGACAATCATCCCAGATGCTCCATGGAGCTCCATCGACATCTGAAAGGAGTGGCGGAGCACAGAGAGCATCGCCGGAGTCCCAAGTCCGCAGCCAGTGTCGCGGAGGAGGAGGATAGCCAGAGAGTACAGTTACCATCCGATTGGCTAGATCGGACGGTTCACCACGAGCCACGTCGTCATCCCCGACTTCGTACAACCACCGTCCAATCTTGATGATTGGGCGGTCCTTGGTCAGCCACGCGTCAGCAAGGGTAGGTGGCATTAGACCTCTAGGCTCGGATTTCTCGAGCCACATCCGAAGCTGAGCCAGCAGTCGGAGCCTCTCTCGAGCCATCTCAGAAACCGAAGCTATTCCGAGCCTCATCCGAACATGAGTCGTGCACCGAGCCTCGCCCCCCACGTGCCTGGTCACGTGGGTGCGGGGTATTTTGCATGGAAGCCCCCGCTATTTCTTTAATTTGCAACTAGGTCCAGTTAGCACGTGTCATTCACGTACGCCTGTGGTATTTTGCATCCAAACTCTTATGGGTTTTAATAATTGCAGATATACCCCCACATGTGTGGGTAATTTACAGGGAAGGCCTCACGGCTTTTGCTATTTAAATTTTAGTCCTTCCAGGGACCTGTTTGTTTTATATTTTCATGTTTTTTCTTGCGTTTATGCCTCTGATTTCCTTTGTTAATAACTTGAGCATGCGAGCTCTGTTTCAGTTGATTTCAGTGGTGTTTCGAAGCTTGTTTCATTCTCTTCTTAATGGCATGCTTAGATCTCTGTTTTGACACTGTGAATTTTAATGCATTATTCTAATAGCCAAGTGTCAATTATGTAGTATATTTATGCCTTGCCTGAATTAATCAACAAGCTCTCTTCATGACTTGAGCCTGAAATTGACTACTGTTAAATTGCTCAAATATTTTATATAATTCGGACATATTTGTATCCTTGCCGTATTACATTTCTTTGCATCTTATTTCATGTTAAATAAAAAATAAAAAGGTCTTCCTCATGTTTCTTTATGCATCGAGTCTGTTTTCATGTGCATTCATTGGCCAATGGATTTCTAATTCAACACTTAATTTAAGTAATCAGAGTCTAAATAATACTCAAGAGGCTCGTGTCCCGGAGTTCGACCTTGGGCTTGCCCAAGTAAAATATAAAACCGACTACTTTATTTTGTTTGATTATTTTCAATCAAGTGGTCTTTGACACATCTTATTTTACCCGACTGTTATGAAACTGTTAATTATTCATAATTACAAGGGTGAAATTTCGATTCATCAATGACATCTTAAAAATCCTTCTCTTTCTTCAGAAAATCATAACAATTCAAAATGAGTTCCAATTCACACAAAACAAATTCCATTGATTTCCTCTTGTCGAGCCGGATCCTATGATATAGGATCCGAGAGATATCCAAGTTCAAGACTTTACACTATTGGAATGCAGGAATGAGATGTATCAAAAAGAGAGACCAAGACCATCTTTATATGCAAGGTGTGATCGTCCATGACGAGGCCAGCTCCTTATGGGGAATGACCACATCATGGCCCTTCCTTTTCATCTTAATGGTTAAAAAGGAGTCGTAATCCTTCAAGAGGCTGGCAAACAATTTAGCCAAAATTATCATCAAGATAAAATCTAAAATAAGAGAGTATTAATGGAAATATAACTTTAGTGGTGGAGGTCCACATGGAATCCATGGTGGACGCCCACCTTGGAATTATCTCATTATTTATTAATTCTAATAAATACTATGATGCAATAATTCAATTATCATTTTGGTAAATTGAATAACTAATAATATAGTGGGGAAATTTATTTGAACAACGTCCGACTTACAAAATTTCAATCAAATTTACATTGATATACATTATGTGAGTCATATTTACATGTGCCTTGAATAATATATATGAATCATAATCATACAAATATTATTTACTTTGGATCGTTATTCATATTATTAATGATTATTGTGAATCACATTCACATAAATCCTTGATAATTATATTTATGATAATAAAAATTATTATCATAATTTTGATATCACAAAGTGCGGCTCTTGATCCAATTAGAACTTGTGAGCAGTTGTCACAGATGCTTGGAGATAATGTCGAGGAGAACATATTATCCACATATAGTGACTTGAAATTTGTATATCCATCTAATTTCAGGGTTTAAACCATTTATGGCATGATCATTTGGATCCATTTTCATTTGATTCCATTTATATTTCCAAACTCTTCATATTCTTTTAAGCTCAAAAACAGATCATAGAAATGAGATCTACTTCTATTTCCATTTCCAATCATTTGTCCAAACCATTTGGAGCGTTGAAATAAGTTTTGGAGGTGATCTCTTTTTCATTTCCAACATTTGGACCTAGAATAGACACTAGAAATGGGTAATATGACGTGAGATGTAATCCAATTAACTCTCAAACATATAGCCATAAAATGGAGTCACTAAAATCCATCCGGTTCCATCATTCTCTCGGAATGGAAGTGTCGTGTTATATGATCTATTATAAACGCATCGACCTAGAGTATTCTAAATACTCCATTATTTTACATAATGGAAGTCTTTGATAAAACTAAAGTTCAAACTCTTAGCTGGTTTTCTCCTTTCGGAGTATATCAATAGATTTCTCAATCGCTAATTTGTGCGACAATATTAATCACATTTTTTCCAAAAGTATATATTAATATTTTTTAATCCATTTCTTATTTCGTTAATAATACCACAATGCATAGAATTCTATTTGACCTTAAACATCTCATGAGTGAACTCTTTACTTCCGGTTCATCAAGTATGAACATGTATGATCCCTTTGAGACATTTTACATCTCATATGTCCTTATATGCATACCAAAATGCAGCAACATACAGATCTTGGCTGGGTCTTCAACCTAGTGGTCTGTTTAATGCACACACTTGGACATATAGAAGTATATGTGTCTCTGATCAAAGGATATATGCCTGATCATGACAGTTACGATTCAGGTCTTAATTTATCTTGATTTCGTCAAGTCAACACTTTGACTTGATTATTTTGATACCACGAATCTCTAATCTTATGCAGAGGACATGCATCAAGAGGTAAAACAGAAATAAGTCTTTGGAGAGGGATTGCCATCTCTTTGTTAGAATGGAGATCAATCCTAAATATCACATAATGATATCAATTGTGTCCTCAATCTAACTCATTAGATTAACAACTGAATGGTATTCAAGAGGATATCATACATAACCCTAATTGTATATAGGGACCTTTAATGACTTGTAAACACAAACATTCAATTTAGATGATGAGACATAATAACTTTTATTGCATCAATGAGTCACCAAGGGCTTACAAGTCCAATAGTCTTCCACTAGCCCTCAAGCCATTCATGCACAACTCTTAAACCCATGCTCATTACACATGGTCAAAAGACTTTTGTCTCAAACTTGGTGAGCGGATCATCAACATTGTTGACAGAGGCAACCTTGGTGATGGTAATATCAACTTATTTTTTATCTCTCGGATTATGTGGTATTTCTTCTCCGTGTGTTTATTTCTTTGATGCCACCAGGTTTCCTTCTCTCATTCTATGGCACCCATGTTATTACAGAGAAATAGAATGCAAGACTATGATGAGGAAACTGCACCAAGCTCTAAGACAAACTTATGTAGCCACACAACCTCTTTAGTAGCAACAGATGCGGCTATATGCTCGGCTTTAGTCGTTGAATTGACCTTGGTGTCATGTTTTGCTTCTCTAGCTCACAATACCACTGTTCATCAGGAATATGAATCTTGAGGTTGACTTCCTATCGTTCACATCAAATTGAAAGTCTGAATTTGTGTACTCTAAGATTTGGAGATCATTATCTCCGTAAACCAAGATATAGTTTGGGTTATTCTTAGGTACTTGAATATGTTTTTTACTACTGTACGATGTTTCTCTCCATGGCAGGATTGCTAATGATTTACCACCCTCATTGCATGATAGATATCTGGTATGGTACAGATCATGATATACATCAGGCTTCCTACAGTCGATGCATAAGGGCATCCGAATATAACTTTCTTTTCCTCGACTGTTTGAGGAGCTATCCCTTTAGATAGATTGATACCATGTCTTGAGGGAAGGAAACTTTCTTGGAATTATCCACTTCGAATCTTTTCACGATCTTCTTTATGTATCCTTGTTGTGATAGTCCAGATATCCTCTTATCTCTATTTCTAATTCAGACCCAATATGCAAGATGCTTCTCTGAGATCTTCCATCTCAAAGGTATGGGACAATCAGATATTAACAGTGGTTATCATATCATTTCTGATGGGATATCATCTACATAAAGCACAATGAACACAATGGTACTACGACTAAGATTCTTTTATTCACATGGTTCATCTGGAAATTAAACGAAATCACAACTCTTTTATGGTTTCATTGAATCGGGTGTTCCAACTACATAAGCTTGTATGAGCCCATTGATGGATCTGTTTAGCTTACATAATTTGTCTGCCTCAACTATGAATCTCTGGGGTTTCCCCATATAGATATCCTCCTCGAGGTATCCATCGAGGAATGTTGTATTGACGCCCATCTGTCATATGTCTTAGTAAAGATGTGCACCTATAGATAGAGATGTCCTGATGGATTTAAGCATGGCCGCAAGAGAGAAGGTTTCATCATAATCGATGCTCTCTTTGTATGTAGCCCCCAGTTACTAGCTGTGCTTTGAAGGTCTGTACCTTTCCACTGGGTCTCCTCTTTCTCTTCAAGGACCATTTACATCCAACGGGTTTAACACCTTTGAGTGGATCATTGAGGGTCCATACACCATTCTTGTAAATGTAGTCTATTTCAGACTTCATTGCAAGCATTCATCTATGCATGTCATAATCTGCTAATGATTCATCGTATGAAGCCGGATCATCATTTAACTTTTATGGTACATGGAATCCATAGCTTTTACGTGGTGTTACCACACTATAACTCTTTCTAGGAGGTATTAATATTTTGTTTATTACTCTCTTCAGTTTATGGTGTGATAACTTCATCGGGCTCGCTATACTCGATTAGTTTCTTGACTTCGTTGTTATCTCGACTTTTAAAAAACCTATCTTATAGAAATTTGACACCTCTAGAGACAACTACTATTTGTATCTCAAGATCCTAAAGTTGGTATCTGATGAACTGACAATTCATCATCTTTATTCATTTATATTGGCTTAAAATTCCTTACAAAACACATGTAAACATCATTAGTTATCATTTCCTAACAATTTGACATCATATGTTAATAGCGTATGATTATCATTATTTTAACCCAAAATAAATAAATAAATATTAAAGGAAAACAAAAGAAAAGAAGGTTGTATATATGAAATAAATACAGACTGATCCTGACCTCGAGCTTAGGTCAAGTCTTGACCTAATCAATAAGGAATAAAGTAGGGACAGATAGGATCCTTAATTTATAAATATCTCAGAAAATCAATTTCATAACGTACATATTCATCATTATTCATTATGTACGTATTTTGTATCCTTTTATTTATAATTAAAACAATCTCAAATAAAATATTTTCTTCATGAATCTTGCACATAAAAATGTATTTTAACTAATACAAATATTTGCAAAAAGAATCCATGTGTAGAATAAAATGGACAACATTATGAAAAACTTGTAAAACCACAATTGAAAGACCAATATCTACTCAAAATGAATCCAAAATGAATCAAACTCACATTCATTGTGTTTAAAATAAAATAAGCTTTAAAATTAAAGTGGTTTCATAAAATGTAGAGTTAAGATGTGACAGTCGACTTTTGGGTTGATAACTTATAAACATTTTGTATGTTGATACCTTTTTTAATTTAAAACTATTTTCTATTTATTTCTCAATTATTTATATTTATTTAAATTATTTTTCCTTATTCTGGTTTGTCCTCATCTGGATCTTCTTCTTATTAGCTAGACCCAGGTCCGTTGACCCAGGTCAACTGCCCCCTCTTCTTCTAAAACCCAATAAACTGTCCAAATTCGATCATTCAACCATTTGTTCTGTCCGATCCTTAAGGCTTTCTGATTCGATTTCTGTATCTGATTAGCTACCTCATGATCCAGATCCATGCTTGTGTAATTTTCGTTTGATTCGATTTGATTTCGCACGCTCAAATTCCATTCCCTTTTTAAAAATTCTCGTCGCCTTTAAATAGCTCTAGGTGCACATCTTCGTCGCCGGATCCATTTTAGCCCCTTTTCCTTTGAGCTTGACTACTTGTGGCAATCGAGTTGTGGTAATATTTTATCCACTACGAGTGAGAGTGTGTAAAGATTGGTAGAGATGAGATCTGAACTTACTGCATTGAAGCTAGGGATGAGCATGGGTCAGGCTGGGTCGTGCCCTGAAGGGCCCAGGCCCATATAAAACTTCAGGCCTTGGGCCGGGCCCACGACCCATATTTTTTTAATTTTAGCAGACCAAGCCCAATCCTGGCCCAATTTTCGCCGGGCTTGGGTTGGGTCGTCCCATATAAATATTCAAGTATCAAGATTCAAGTACTTTTTCCATGTTTTCAATAACCAACATCTTATACTGCAATTAGAATTGGTAACCAGACAAAGATGAGCATATACGAGCAACTGCATTTTAAAAAATGTAGTAGAAGTTTTAACTATAATTCTCATGAAGAGATCACCGCATTCGAGTTCAAGTTCATCGACCACACTGGCATGGGTACCAAAAAATCGTACTTAGAGTTAACTACTATCCAAATGCGAGGACAAGAGTATCTAGCCATACTTCTAGCTTGTCAGGACAGAAACATCCCAAACTTCATATTAAAACTAAACCTTTATGACCTTGAATACTAGAGAAAAATAATGCTTGCGACACATTAAAAGTTAAAACTACATTGTGTAATTTTATAGGCAGTGATCCAACAATTCAACAACTTCTCCTGGCATAAAGAATGGTAAATATGCGATACAGACAGAAGATTACTCGAAGTGATTAAACATTGCTATATTGAGGTGAATGGTGACTTAAAAGACAATATTGCCACATCATTGTAATCATACAAAAGGTATTTACCTCAATACTGAAAAACCTACTGCAATTCAAAATTTCCTCGCCTATTCTAACCAAGATAGGAAAATCTATTGTAATTGTATAGAACACATGAAGCATTATTAGAAGGAGGGAAAAACATGGCATGGTTCAACATGTATAAAGAACCTACATGTAGTTCATCATCCAAACCATACTAGAATGGATGAATATCAAAACCAATAGAAGTGAATGAATACCAAACCAAACCAAATAAATTAACATGACATGGTTCAACATTAAGATAAAATAAACATGACATGGTTCAACATTACATAAGCTAAATGGATGGATATCAAAACTAACAGAAGTTCAATATTAACCAAGCCAAGCAGTTCAACATCCAAACCATACTAGAACTAAATAACACTTTCAAAAAGTTGAAATATCTCTAAAGAAGTAAAAGGAAGATCTTGCATGTTGGCAACCTTCAAATATCATGTAAAGTCCTGCAATAGAAATTTAAATTATCAAAAAACATCTTAAAACTAATTATTAGCAGTCCTCCAAGATCCTTTTTTAGCTAATTACCTATGACAGATGACATATATCCTTGCAAGTCGTGGTTTCAATATGGTAGTCATACTTCAGAGGCCTTTGGATCTACAAATAAAGATTAAAGTTCAATAATAGTTAAGGAGATCTAATTTATGAAAGATAGTAACTCAACTAACCTAGTAAGTCTACATCTACTTGATCCTCTTCCTCTTCTTCACCCAAATCTGAATCTACCCCTTCGTCTTCACGAACCCAATCTCCTAAACAAACTAGTGCTTTCACCATTTTCAGAACGAGCCTGCTTCGGTATGGGTCTAAAACTCTGCCGCCCATGCTGAATGCATTCTCCGAAGCTACAGAGGAAACTGGAATGGCTAGAATATCACGAGCCATGAATGACAATATGCGATACTTGCTTGAGTTCATATCCCACCACTTCAAGATATTAAATTTGTCATCATCCTTTATATCTGCTGAACAATCATCGAGACATATAACAATATCTGATTTTCCTGCCTTGAGAGAACCAATCTCTCTTTTCTTCTTAAGAAATTTGCTTCTCACATCTTCTTTTTTCTTTAATGTGAATGCAAACTCTTGCTCAAGTCCACCTGTTGTAGTAGATTCTCCACCAAAAGTTGATGCGTACTTAGTGGAGCATTCAACATAGAGCCTATGAAATATGTCTCTTACTCGTTCAACAAGCTCAATAGCTTCGACCTCAGGAAAAAGTTCTAGATTTGAGAATCTCAAAAATTCAAATTTGTACCTCGGATCCAAGACAATTGCTATTGCCAATGGCATCATGGCATTCTTGTCTCGCTAATACTTATCAAATTTAGAATACATCTTTGTGCCCATACTTCTAATGGAAGTGTCATCATGATTAACAAGAGTTTACAAGTGTCTTTCAATTTCATATATCAAAGAAAAAATTAAGTTTGCAGTAGAATATTTCTGTCCAGAGAAAACCTTCATTGGCAACATAAAAACTCTCCAACATCCCACATACCATCTCAACCTTCTTCCATTCACTTGCAGATGGTGCATCAACCAATTGGAAGTCATGAGCTTTGAAATGATTGAACACTTTCTGATACAAAATAGCCGACCCAAGCATAATATAGGTATAATTCCATCTTGTGCTCACATCCAATCTCAATCCCTTTGTTTTTGGAATACGCTCTTGTTGAGCGATATATTTGAAGTCTTGAAATCTTCTTGTGGAATACTTTACATACTTCACAAGTCCACAAATTTTTGTGGTGATGTCCTTCACCTCAATCAATCCATCCTACACAATAAGATTGATGATATGTGCCCAACACCTTACATAAAAGAAAGTGCCATCTAGCAACAAAGAATTTTTTGTAGCAAAATGATCTAGAAGATTACGTACAACAACGTCATTTGTGGATGCATTGTCAACTGTTATTGTACACAAAATTTCCACATTCCATTCACTCAAGCGACTCACAATCAAATCTGCAATATTATCTCCTGTATGGCGTGCATATAGTACGCTGAAGCAAATGATTTTCTTATGCAACTTCCATTGATTGTCAATGAAATGGGCGGTAATATACATGTACCCTAAGTTTTGGATTGATGTCCACATGTCTGTGGTGATGCAAATTCTCCCAGTTGTCTTAAGAAGCTCCTTTAGTTTCAATTTTTCAATCTCGTAAAGTTTCATGCAATCACGTTTTATGGTGAATCTTGAAAGCACCTTGAACTTGGGTTGGAAGTATTCTGTAAAAATCCGGAACCTCCGATTTTCTACAACCTTAAAAGGCTACTCACTAGAAATGATCCATTTTGTAAGATCGTCTCTACTTCTCTCTTGTTCAAACTTCCAAGTTGTGAATGTGCTACTGCTACCATGCTCAGGATTTGTGAATTTCGATAGATTCTGGAACTTTGACTCTTTTCTATAGTATGGGCACACAAGGTTCAAGTGACAGTCAACTTGACTAATCCCACCCTTAGAGCCACATGTTAATTGTGCCTTGCAATAGTTGCACCTGCAAACATCTTTTCCATCTACAATATCGATTCTAGTGAGATGCTTCCACACCCAAGACTTGTATTGTCTTTGTCGTTTCCTCGTGGGTTTATTATCATTCCCTTCGTCAATCACAGTTGGGAAATCACCCCCGTCTAAATCAACATTACTCATCGGCTGATCTTGTTCTGAATCTGGTGACATATTTAAAAAAAATCAAGAATACATTACTGTCATGTAATCCATAAGCTACGCATTTTGTATAATATGCAATTTGAATAATTTGCGCTTTGACTTGTCCAACAACAAGTTGAATGACTCTATTCCTCTACGTTATTCAAAATTTCCTTTTCTCCAAAAGCTGTAAGCCCACTTTTTCATTTCCAACTATTGGAGGCTTTTCATTTGCTTAGTCGGTGTTGGGCATAGTTTTGCTTTTGTCTATATTTTTTTTGTATGTTTAGAGGGATAGAAACTGTATTGTTTATATCTTAAGTTGGGCGTTCAGGCATATTCATAGAAAATAATGTTATTCATTGACCTTGTAGACATGTCTAGATTAAAAACTTTAATCTTGTGAACATGTCTTGCTTTTGATATTTTTGGGGTAGCAAATATATTTTTGGTTGAATGCTGCACATGTAACCAAGTTGAAGGTTTGATAACAAATGACAAGTGTTATCAAACCTTATTTGTTACTGTAATTCTGGAACGGTTACATGTAGCTATAATGACTGTTGTACAGTTATGGCCCTCGAGATATGGTCTAAACCATGATATGTCTTGATATATTTTTGGTAAAAGCCAAACACTTAATTGGTTTCGCGATTAAACATTTGGACTCATATATTCAGAGATCAATGTTCAATTCTCATCAATCATAATTGTTAAAAAGAAAAGGTACAAGTCCAGTACCCCTATCATGTATTTGCAGTGATACAATCTTCTTGCATCTACTGTGTAAACAGAAGTGAACGATTGTACTTGAATCTAATATGCATGTTAATATCAGTATCATATTTTCATGCATATCTCTAAAGAACAATTAATTGAGTGGATCAATTCCATTTATACTCAAGTAGGTCTCCAGATCAGATCATCAAGCTATGATTTTAAGATCGATGTAGACTCCTGCAAATGATAAACCGAATCTCATAGTATGGAGATTACTTTAGGAAGATAGACTAGACACATGTGATGGAGATGCTACAACTAACGGCCAAGGAATCAAGGTTCAACCGAACATAGGTAGATATTATAAATATTGTAGCAGATGTTATAAAGGTTTAAGCACATTGCGAATCTTGCAATGAATCAACAATCTATGCGGTCTCCCGATGCGTGTGGCAGTTTGCAGTAGATGTGCGGAGGCTACGGTCCACGGAGCCGAACAAGGAGGAGCAGCAACGCTTGTAAGGGAGGGGACAGAAGCCCGGAGCTGAAGTGTGTGCCGCATGCGGAGGAGAGGAGCCACGAGACAGCGAGGCCTGCGTTGTCGCCTTGTCGGGTGTTGGCTGGGGCTTGGAGGGAGGGAGGAGGTAGGGGAATACATACGGTTGGAATGTCAACTTTGGCTATTGTGTTTTTGGAAATGGGAATTGAGAGGGTCGGGGCTCAGGTGCACTCCAGTCTCTTTAGAAGAGGATGCAGAGAATACAGATGGTTGGAATGGAGAGAGTCCTCGGGCCTGAATCTGGCCACCCAATCGGGATTCATTCAGGCTAGGTCCTCAGGCCCTATATTGGGCCTTCATTCGGGCCGGGCTTTCGGGCTAAGCGGGATAGGCCGATTCAAGCCCAAGCCCGACCCAAATTGGGCCTGGATAGTAGGCCCAAGCCCAGCCTGATGCAAACTTGGGCTTGGTCTGGGTCGGGTTTTTTGGGCTGGGCCGATCCAGCCCAATGCTCATCCCAAATTGAAGCACCTCAAAACTTTGCCGTGATCATGCTTCCGATCACCATATCGTCAAGGTGTTAAACTGTAGAATACCATCCACCACAGTATTTATTGTCTTCCATTTCACTGTTAATTTCATTTGATTTCTCGACCTTTAGCTGTAGATCCAACCTTTGATCACTCTGATCAGAGGTTCTTCTTTATGTTTTAATCGATCCAACTTTCGATCGTATCACCTCCCCTAATCGCTTCATTTTCTCCGCACTATCTTCTATGATCTGATCAACTCAGATCTTTGGATCTGAGACATTAGGATCTCATTCCTCCATCCACTTAGAGATCCCACTCATTCCTCCACTTGTGCTTTGAATAACAATGCGCCCGAGGCTCGCAAGGCTTCGAACCGTCTTCCAATCTTTTGTAGGTACCTACAATAGCAATCTGGATCAAGATACGAAGTGTTCACACACCTTCAGTCCAAGATGAAGAGAAAAAGGATCGGGTCTCTGATCAACAGACCCGGAACATTAGGTCTTCAACTATCTACGTGAAGCTTCGCCATGAGGTGAATGGAGCTGATGAACTTCAGATCTATTGCAGATTGACTAAGATTCTAGTGATTGAAAGTCATTTGAAACCCCCTTCATATTTATTCATCCAGGCCATCTCAGATCCATTCGATCAAGAGAAGGCATCCTAAATTGAATTACGACCATCCATCGACGCCCAATTTTGGACCGTGTAATCAGATCTGAAGCTGAGTCATCTCAGTCCTCTACTGCTCGGAGCCTACATGTGATCGACACGCTTTAGTGGTGAAATTTGCACCTCTTCCCCTTTTGTTTATGCTATTTTCATTTCCGTCCTTCTTCTGTACACATTATTTTTGGAATAATTGTTAATAAGGCCTTACATTTCTTTTATTTGCTAATTAGTCCTTCTAAATTGTTAATATGTGGATCCCCACGTGACTCTGGTGTTTTTGCAACTAAGATCATGTATCTATTATTGTCGTTATTAATAGATGTGAAATTTTATTATAATTACAATTTTCCCTCTGTTGTCGTGCACACACACTTAATGTGGTTCAGTGGATTAATTACAAATTATATCTTGCATTTCTTTCTTATTTTAACAAATGACCCAAAATTTCTGATTTATTACAATAAGGACCCATTTTTGTTGGTTTAATTTCTTTGTCTATTTTGCTTTGATTAAAATGTTTAATTGCTCTATAAGTCATAAAAATTTGTCTACCTTCCGACTAAATTGTTTTATCTCCAGTAAATTATTTTTGAAAATTAATTTCATTTGCTATTTAAAAAATGCTAAAACATTATAATTTTCACTACTTGCTCATTAAAAATTCATAAAAATTCAAAAGGCTTTGAAAAATTCTAAAAAATTTACTATAAATATATTTTATTGTATTTTAGCACATATACAAAAATCAAACAAAAATACAATCAGATAACACTAAAAATCTAAATATAAATAAAAAAACCTATAAAATTGTATAAAATAATAGACATATCATAAATACACTTTAATCTTGTTTTAAAGCTAAATGAAAATACTCTCGTATAAAAATTGTTTACAGATCATCTGATTTTATTTTCTATTTTAAAAACAACAAAAACAATTTATGGTTTTATTTTAAAATTTTGTTTTCAATCTTAAACTAAAAAATCTATAAAAATATAAATAACCTTAAAAATCAACATAAACAGTAAAAAATAATTAAAACATAAAAAACTTATTTTTTTAGCATTTTAACATATTTTAAAAATACTGAAAGACTTTTATTCATTTATGTATATGGTATATTCATAAACTGATTTTAAAAATTAAAATATATAAAAATTTACAAAATTAAAATCAATTTAAAATTAAAAATTGAATATCAGAAAGTATAACAAAATAAAATTCATTAGAAATCCGTAAAAATTCATAAAAATTATCAAAAGTGGCATAAAATTAGAAAAAGAAAAGAAATAAAAATTCTTCATTAATTGGCATTAATTAATAATCCTCATTTATTTGTAGTATCCCTGAGTTCGACCATGGAAGTTATACCGGTTAAATAATAAGCACACATATTTCAATTTGTTTAATAATGTTTGTTTGAATCGATTTTGGGTTGCAACGATAATTTCACTTTCACATTATTTATTCATTTATATAAAATTAAAACCATTTGAGAATAAACATGATTTCAACAATATCCAATATCGTTCTTTATGTATCCAATGAAGTAACATATGTATTGACCACTAACTGAGTTATGGAAGCGAGCCCATTTTCATTTTCATTTGGCCTATAAATGGATACTAGAAATGGGTTTCGTGATGTGATATTTAATCCACTTAAGTCACAACCATAGAGCCATATAATGGAGTCATTAAAATCCATTCGATTTCACAACTCTTTGGAATGGAAGTGCCACAATATATGGTCTACTATAAATCTGTCAACCCAGATTATTCCCAATAATCCATCATCCTACAAACTAGAAGATTTAGATATATCTGAAAGTTCAAACCCTTGTTTGACTGTTTTCTTTTAAGGTATATCAATAGATTTCTCAATTAATAATTTGAGCAACAATATTAATCATATTCTTTCCAAAATTATATATTAATATTTCTGAATTCATGCCTTATTTCATAAATAAAACCACCATGTGTGGAATTCTATTCGATCCCAAATATCTTACGAGTGAGCTCTTGTCTCCTGGTTCATCAAGTATGAACATGTATCATCCTTTTAAGAGAATATACATCTTATATGTCCTTATTGCTGACCAACATGTCGATCTGTGGACCTTGGCCAAGTCTTCAACATATTGGTCATTCTAATCCACATACTTGGACATATAGATGTATATTTATCACCGATCAAAGGATGTATGCTTGATCATGATAGTTATGATTCATTTATAAATTTATATCGACCTCATCAAGGCAACATTTCAACTTGACTATTCTGATACACCCGAATCTCTATTCCTATGTAGAGGACCTACATTAAGAGGTAAGTCGAAAATTAATCTTTATATTTGAATTTCCATCTCTTTCTCAGACTAGAGATCAATCCTCTAATCACATTATGATATAAGTTATGTCCTCAATACAACCCCTTAGATTAACAACTACATGATATTAAATTTCAAGATGGCCATGGTACATAACCCTTATTATATAGAGGGATGTTTAACTAAGTGTAAACATAAATGATATATTCAGATGATGATAAATAATAACTTTTTTGCATTAATGGGTTGCCAATGGCTTATAAGTCCAATCCGACTTTCATAATCTTATGAAATCAAATATAAGTACATTACACAATATTAATAATTATTGTGGCTTTTGAATTATTGATATATATATCTCGTGCTACAACAACTCAACACAATTAAGAGAGAAAAGAGTGAGTACCAAGTAGCGACATTGCCTGGGAGGAGACACACTTGTTAGAACTTATGTCATTTTAATTAATCTAATTTTTGTTTTTTATATATTAATGGTGTGCCATTTGGCTTATTTATTTTTGTGTTTTGTTTTATTTTCATCACTTTATATATTTATGTTCGCATTTGTATTATTTATCTGTATCTTGATCTGACACATTTTTATTTCTTGGCATGTGATGAATCTCCATTTCATCACCTTTATTCTTTCATTTTGGCCTTTAATCCCTAGTCAAATGCATGTAAATAACATTATATTGTACAAAATAACACTTTCTATTTATTATATAAATATTGTTATAATACTATAACTAATGCCAAAATTAAATAATAAAAGAAAGAAAAGAAAAAGAAATAAAATTCCAAAGGTATTTTATGACCCTAAACCCCAAGACCGAGGCATCGTGATGACTGGGTCGATAAGGAATAAAGTAGGGGGAGATAATGTCAAAAACACAATAAAAACCCTAACTTTATTTCTTCAATAATTCATTTTGGGACCCATTTTATTCTTTATTGTTTATATCTCAAATTAATAAACTTTTTACATGAAAGTTGTAGAAAAAAATACATAGAATAATAAAAAAAGATTTCACCCAAAAATAATATACAATGTACAATCTACACTAAAAACAAAAATTCAAAATCCAAACATCCCAGACCCATATCTTCTCCATATAGACTCAAAATGCATCAAAATCACTTCAATTGTTTATAACATTTTATTAACTATTTAATGAAGGTGGTTTCATTTAATTTGGAGTTAACATGCAAAAGTTAGGTTTTGGACCCCTATTGTACAAATAAAGCCGCATACAATATTCATTTTATTTATTCTGTATATTGTTCATTATTTTATATTTGTATGATTTTGAAAATACTATTTACAATTTATGTACGTAATTAGAATAAAATAAAACCATTAAGAATAAATCAAAATAAATAATTATATAAAATACATAAATGAATGTACTATACATATATCTATATATTTTATACCTATATTTAATTAAGTGTACGAATAACTTTAGAAAAATAAAATAAAAATATATTTAAGTGTATTTAATTAAGTTATAAATATATAAAATATGTATATAAAATAATAAAACACAAAAATAAAATATCCAGTATATAGGTAAATATACATATGTTTGTACATATAGATATTAACATATAATAAATAACCTCATAAAATAAAAAAAAATGTGCATTAAATACTACATAAAAATATGCACTTTTTTATTTTATACTCTAAAATTTACTTATTCATTTACCATTTTTTTATCGAATTTACAAATCATTTTCTCTTCTCTTTTTCCTGTTTGGCCCACGTGGACCAACCATGGCCTGCCTTTGGTTGACCTCGGTCAACTGCCTCCCTAGGACCTCTGACTTGTGAGAGGCGTCAAATCCCACCTTTTCTTTCATTTTCCCGCTTGATCCACTCATCGAATCACCCCACGCTCTTCACGAAAAGATCTTCCTTGATCCTCCACGATTCTCGCCAAACCACCTCCCATCACCCTCCTCGTTTCCTTCACTCACAATCACCCCTCGAACATCCCCATTTATCACCGTATATATAGCTTTCATTCTCCATTTTTGAATGGTTGGTTCACCTTCCACATGTTCTTAGCCCCTTGGAGGATTTCCATGGTGTTTGGGCTCGTGACAGGAGTCGAGTGTTGTCCTTTGCAGCGAGGAGGGACTGTGTAGAAGGTGCTTCCCGCCCATCTTCGGCGAGCTCCGTAGTTGAGGTTCCTTCTTTGGCTTTGGCCAAATTGAGGTTAGTTTTTCTGTGCTTTAGGTAGCTTTAATCATAGCACTCTGTTCTTGCATTTTTATTTTGCGTTTTGATTACTATTTAAGATAGATTTAGGCTTTAACTTCATCGGAGCTCTAGAGCTCTGACACCTCTATCTCGCAATGACACCATGTTTCCACCACCACCGACCATCTCATTATCTTCCCTTGTCATCTCTCCATTGACTGCACCCCTCCAGCTCACCCAGATCCCCTTAGATCTGGACCGTCGAGGTCCTCTCCGTCACCCATCACCAGACCTCATCGCCCACGTTCCATTCCACCTCGATTCCACCTAATAAAATCCCAAGCAGCTTAGCCGGAAGGTCTTCTTTCTATCCTTGTAGGAACTAACGCTTGGAAACTCCATCTGAGGGGATTTTGAACTCAACAAACGCCTCCTAGGTTGAAGAGCAGTCCTGCACCCTAGCGTTAGGACCCATGCTTTTTTTAGCACCTCCATTGCCACAGACGACCTGTCAGAGCATTTCCCCCATCCTAGCAGTGACAGAGGAGATTAGAGAAGAGAGACAACTCAGATTGAGCGAGCTCCAGGTGGGAGTTCATCTGCATTATTCCAAGCAAGTAGTGACCACCGAATCAACGAGCCGCTCCAGTTTTGATCTCCTCCATCCAATCTCCAGTAATCCTTGACCGTCGATGAAGCTCCACAATCAGATTTGACCCGTTGATCGCCGAAGGGGTATCACGCGTTCCTAGCTTGCCACGTGTCTAAGTGAGAAGCTCTCGGCCGCTGGATCGAGTGCCTATTTTGGGGGTAATTGCATATATGCCCCTGCCTTTATTTTATTTACATTTTAATACTATAATTAATTAAGTATGCTTTATAGTTTTTGTAATATTTGCATGGAGACCCCTTAACTTTTGTGATAGTGCATTTGGGTCCAATCCAACTCAGCTTACATGTCGTCCCACGTGAAATGGACATTCTGCATAGAAGCCCTTGTGCCTTTTTGTAATTGGTTTTTAGTATTTAAAAATTAAATTAGTTGAAAACTTTTGGATATTTTGCATGGTAGACCCTGACCTTTATTTTAATTGTAAATATACCCCTTCTAGTTCAATTAATTTTTGTGTTGGTTTTATATTTTCTAAAAATATCAAACATGATCCAAAAGTTAAGAAAAAATAGGGTTTTGTGCCTTGTTGCATACTCTTTTACGCTATATAATTAAATTTGAATTTTAGGCATGTTTCGTATTTATTTAAATCGAATTAGTACAGTTTAATCCTTTTTTGCTTTAAGAAATCCAAAAAATTTATTAAACAATATCTAAAAGTTCTAAAAAAGTTAGTATTTATTTATTATTGTATTTTGTACCTCCAGACTGAAAATCTCCAAAAATAGAAAAAGAAAATCACTAAAAATTAAAAAGCTCCAAAATTCTTAAAAAATATGAAAATCTTTTAAAAATCCAAAAATATTTATTTCTATCTCTAAATTTTCTTTATACTATATTATCTATTAAAAATAGTTTTGGAAAATTTGAGGCCTTTATATACTTTTAAATTCCAAAACAATTCAACATATTTAATTAGTCACTATTTTTTACTATTTTTTATTTTAAAAATACCTAAAAAATTTAAATATTCCTAGAAAATCACAAAAACATTAGAAGAATATAAAAAATACAAAATATTTTATTCTACACATTTTGGTTATTTTTTTTAATTTATAACTATATCACCTTCTATTATATTTATAGTTATATATATATCTAATTTATATATTACAAAAAAGAAATTAAAAATTAGAAAATTATAAAAAGAAATGAAAAATAAAATACCTAAAAACATAAATATAAAGCACCAAAAAATATTTTATTTATTTAAATCCCACAAATTAATTCATTTATTCTTTAAGTATATATTATACAAATATACCTATATTATTTATTTATTATTTATTTATAAATAATATACGTGCTACACTGACTTGTCTCCCTATGTTCGACACTCTACATACTTACACATGTACACATTTTTTCTGTAGAGTTATATTAAATTTTAACTCCACATTTTATTTTGCATTGCTTGATCATTGATTGTGGGTTAATTGTTGTTTGAATCAATGGTTCTCGTTTTGTTGCCACATCAATGGTGTTCTGGCCTTGTGGAGAACATTAGACCGTCGGAAACCCTATTCAACAACATGCCCTAATAATTTTCAGTAGCTTTTTTGGAAAATCGGTGTAACTCATGAATCCGAAGTTGAACTACCTTGGATTGAGATAGTCCCATATCTATCCAGAGGAAAGCAACTCTGAAAGCAAAAGGGTTACTCGAGAGATGGAGCCAGCTATATAAAGAGATAATGAAAATCGACTACATAGAGCGTGTTGTCACTAAGATTAAGAATAAGTGATGGGCCATATCGCAACGAGGATGTTGAGAATATAAGTAGAGGAGGTTGTAATTCTCTAAGCTTAGTCCAACAACTAATACCCACAAAGTGTAAAAGTGGGTTATTAAGTTGTGTGTGTAATGGGGGGCTACTACTTGACATCTTGAACTTCAACATTTTTAGTGGTTGTTAACATGTCTAATTAGGCTCGAGCTCAACAAGTTGTCAAGTTTCATCTTCTTCGATAATGATCCACAAATCTAAGCTTGATACTTTACAATGATGGCTTGACTAGAACTTATATGTGACAAGGAAATGAGATGAGGTCACACTATACATGACCCATAATCCATACATACATCACAATTGTGCTGTCTTTATGTGACAAGAGTACCTTACTTTGGTCACTGCGTGTATCCTCCGATTGATAAGCAATACTTTATGTATCCTCCGAGTGATAAGCAATACTTTACAAACATATTTCTTTTAGCTATGTAAAAATAAGTTTTGAGCAACCTCCCTATCATGTGTAGTATAGTAGACAAAAAGTGCATTTAGGTACTTAATGCAACAAGACCCTAGTTTCCTCACTCATGATTAACAACAGAAACAAGATCAAAACATGTCAAAAATAATATATGTATTAGGCGTCAGTTATAGTACTTTAATGATATTAATTACTTGTGATCTTGGTTATAGATGTTCATGTTCTTGGTTGTTATAACACCAATTAGATGCCATAATTACTTATGATCTACATGCTTTCACGTGATGTTAATTATACATGTCTCTACTTCTAATGAAATTAGAGTAAGTGCATGTAAATACATGCATGTAATCATCTTAATTTGTTCAAATAACTTACCAAATGTCATTCATCTAGTTGTCCATTGTATTATATACTCACTTTGATGCAACTCATATATATTGCTTCATTCACCTATGTTTAGCTCATTCTTCATCTCCTATATATTTATAATTATAAAACAAGAAGAACAATTTGTTATTACCTCGAAGACTAACCACTTTTTATCTCAAAGTTAACCTTTATCATTTATTTCATAGTTGAGATAGCTTTTGTTATATATTTTAAAGGTGTATCTCACATCATTAGCGAAAGTATGTTTGTTATTTGAGATATTCTATATCATCAATGTAATAAGTCCATGCATAAGAATATTCCGACATGATCAACATCAACCTATAGGACTAGATGAGAATCTTGAGGTCTCCATGCATGCATTGGAGACTAAAGGTTTTCATATAAGTAGAGAAAATACTGAATATATGGAGTGCACTTTTGGTGGAAGCATTGGTGAAGGAATCAAGGTGAAGACTGGTGATGGCAACATTCAGAAGAGAACTTCTTTTAGATACTTGGGATCTATTTTGCAACATGATGGGGAAATTGATGGAGATGTTACTAATAGAATAAATACAGGTTGGCTAAATTGGGGAGGAGCTTTACTATTCCTGTGATAAGAAAATTTATTTGAAAATCAAAGGAAAGTTTTACAAAGCAACCGTGAGACTGCTATGATCTACGGATATAAATGTTGGCCTGTGAACCATAAACATGTGCAGAGAATGACAATAGCAAAAATGGAAATGATAAGGTCAATATGTGGACACACATGTAAAAGTCAAATTCATAATGATGCAATCAGAGGGAAAGTTAGTGTAGCTCTGATAGAGGATAAGATGCGGGAAAACCATTTAAGGAGTTTTGGCCACTTGCTAAGGAGGTCAACTGACGCACCCGTTAGGAGATGCGAGTTTTGGGATGTTGGAATGGCTAAGAGAGGGCGAGGAAGGTTCAGGATGTGTTGGAATGAGACTATATGAATGGATCTTAGTTTTTTTGGATCTAAGCTCAATAATGACCCAAGATAGATCGAATGGAGGTAAAGAATCCATGTAGCCGACCCTACTTAATGTTGGAAAAGGCATCATTGTTGTTGATCAACATCAATCTAAGTCACATTTATTATAAATCAAATTGAAGAACAAGGAACAATCAAGCATTATGAAATGCATGTTAGTGGTTGATGAGCTTGAAAATCACCTCTTTAATAATAAGGAATTGTAGTATAGGAGACGATCTTCAATTCAACAAAAATCACAAATTTTGAATGTTGTGGAGAATTTTTCTTGGTAAGTGTACGAAGGTCGAATACACATAATGGTGATTTTTAGTTACATGGTCTTAAATTAATTTAAATAATTAATTAAATGCTCACTTAATTTCTGTATTGGGAAAATATAATACAATGCAATGATGAAGATGCGATACGAAGAAAATAAACAGAGAGGGCTATTAAGCACATGATATGTGACTTTGATTTTAATCCAAACAATATTAATTAAAACCCTCAAAATAGGTTCACATATCAAGAAGGATCAAACTCAAGAGATATTCAATTTAATTCATGTGCTTCAGGTAGATAGATAAATTAATACTCGTAATAATTTTGAAGCAGAATATCAGTCCTCAAAATTTCTGTAATTTAATTCCTCAAATAATAAAAAATATTATTGAAGAAATAAATCTTAATGAAGCTCCTGTAAAAGTTAAATCCTCAAAGATATCCATAATAGTATAAGAGGAATAATTAAATTCAGGTCCTCACACTTAAATCTCTCTAAGTTAATCCTTAAGTAAATCACGTTTAATCGCATAAAATTTTGAGAATTAAATTCATTTCTGCTCGGTGGAATCTCCTACACAGATTAAATACCCAAATAGTGTTCCACAATAGTCAGAAGAGGATTGATCAAACTAAAACCTTCATTAGAATCCCTGTAATAGAAATCATTAATTTTCTCAATGAAAATATGGCACAAATATGCCAATTTTTAGCCTGCATAAATCAAAATGCTCCTCAAATAATAATTATCAATATCTAGCTTCAGATATATCCACAAGTTGTATAATACGAAAGAGCATGGAATAAAACGACATCTTATGCATAAAAATCGAAGTTCAAAAAGAAGATATGCATTAAATACTTCCTAGGAATGAAATATAAATAAAAATAAAGTTTTCTTGAAAAGTGGTCCCTGGAGGGACTTATCTGTAAATATCAAAACCCAGAGGGGTCTCCCTGCAATTTGCCTACATGCGCACCACGTGATTCTGGGATGGGAGGATCTGTATGCAATTTCAGGAACAAGTAGGGCCTTTCTGCAATTTACCCCCAAGCTCACGTGCGCAGCACGTGATGCTGACGTCGCATGAGGCAGGAGGTCCTCTAGCGTATAAGGCTGGAAGTCAGGGGCCTGGATGAAATATGCCCCCACGTGTTGGACATGTGATGTAGGCAGCTTGGGGGCCGGTCAGGTGCCGAAGCTGTGGCTCGGGACTGAGGCTCAATCACCGAGCCTACGTGGAGGGCTGTTGAGGCTCGGGCCGAGGGTCGGAGGGCGACGGCGGGACCGTTGGATCCCTTGATCCAACGGCTGCTGTAGCGGGTGGCAGAGGACGTCGGGCGGTGCAAAGGCGGAGGTGCGGTTTGCAGGAGGCGACGGAGCTTGGCCTCCGCGGTGGTGGAGCAATCGACAAAGGGGCTTGGATCAGTGGCGGTGACTAGAGCTGTTACTCAAACTTGCAGATGGTGATCTTCGCTTTTGCGAAGGTCGAGCACGAGGGCATTCTTGGGGGGATGGTGGGCCGGTGCTCCTGCGTGAGGATGTGGATCGAAGCGAGGTATGTGGAAGGTTGCAGAGAGATAGAGGGATACTGGGGGGGAGAGAATGAAGTTGGAGGTCAATAAGGTGGAGCAGGGATGAAATGAAGGGTGAGGTGGACAGTAGGGACTCCGATGGTCGATCGGAGAGAGAGATATATGTAGAGGAGAATGAGAAAAAGAACTGGAACTGGAAGATGGCAAAGATACCTGGGTAGTCGCTTGGGCTAGGAGGAACGCTCCTCCTTGTGTCTTAGCTCGAGGATTCTTGTGAGCATGGGACCCAAGCTCCGCCGCTGGATGGAGCAACTACTCGTCTTGGAGATGGCTAAGGATCTCACCATTCTCCTCTCGTCTTCGTTGGCGAAGAAGCCCTTCACAGCTGTCACCTACGAGGGTAGCGGGCTGGAGAGGAAAGTTTTGGAAATGGTGGATGGCAATGGAGTCTGGAGTGGAGGGAATTTTATAGAAGGGTGAGGGGGGATGTCGGTTATGCGAGCGAGGGGACAGCCTCATAACGACCGGAGAAGGGGAGCGGGTGTGGCAGCCGTTACATGGAGGCGAGGGAGAACGACTGGGGAAGGAGCGGGGTCAGAACGACTGGAGGAAGAGGAAAAAGGTCACATGCTAGGCACGTGACCCGGGGAGGAGGTGGTCACGTGATAGGCACATGACTTGGGGGCAGCTGGAGAGAGAAAAAGCAGGGGTGCCATGTGGCATGCCCATGAGCTGCCACGTGTCACTAAAAAATCAAAATTTAAAAGGGAAAAAGAAATAGAAGGGGACCTCGGATCGAAAAATTTCCTTCACGAAAGTTGTTCGTCTTGACGAGACTACAACTTTCATGAAGGAATCAAGAGCAAAAAAGGTCATATGTACAAAATGGTATTTTTGGTGGTTCTCCATGTGTATAGAAAATCGCTTTTGGGGGTTTCCTATATTTTTTTGGTGGTTTTAAAAGAGGATAAAAATCAATAAAAAATGCGATAAAATAAAAAACACTTAATTACACATTAATCTAATTTTTTGGATTTTTAATAATTAATAAAATAGGAAAATAAAATAGAAGTACAAAATAAGCAAATTTTATATATACTCACAGAGGTCATTTGGACTCAGTCAGTTTCTTTGATTTCAGTCTTGATTTGGATTTGGATTTTTATACCGTTTGATAAAACTTTCATCAAAGAACACAAATGAAAAAGAACTAAAATTAAAAGGCCTTATTATGTACACTAAGTCTTAGGTCAAAATCTTCAAAAGATAAAATGCGCAAAAGAGGCCCAAAACCCAACTTTACATATGAGCTCCGGATTTTATGAAATTGGTCTTATTTTAAAGGTATTTGAAAATGGAGTACTTTAAAAATGAGTAGACCAAAATCAGATACTGTATGAGGAAGATATACAAGTTTTAATCTGTCTGATGTGAAATTAGGTTTTGGGTTTATTTGTCACTTATTCGAGTTAGTAAATTTTTATATTTTTTTATTCTTGTTAGTAATATTTACACAATGGAGGTGGTTTGGGGTCGATCAGAGTTAGGATGAACCAACGAAAAATATGAGAAGTTAACAACTTATTAGATCAATTTACACTTGGATTTTTGGGTTCCTTATTTTATGCAATTATTCATGACGAGATGTTAATATTATTACACAAATATGAATGCTAATGATGTTATACTAATTATTAAATGCATATGGATTTTGGAGAATCGAGTCTAATTAACCAACGTTAGCATATTAAATCTGAGATTCATCATACCCCTATACTTAAACCATGCTCGCTCCTGTGCATCAATGAATGAATGACTTAGTTGGATAAATCCCTAACTGTGCATGTGAATTTTCAAGGCTTAATTCATCGATGTCCCCTGAGTGATCCTAAAATTCTGAGCTCAACCATGCTTTAATCAAAAGGAATCCAACTTCTCTATTTATCAGACTCTCCGTTTGTACGTATAATATAAGGATATGACTTTTAGTGTACTGCATTCATGAGAGTTGGGTCGAGATGTCACCTAATGTCCCAGTCCAAGAGACTCTTCTCTAGACCTAATCCTCAACACTAGGGAATAAGTCAGTTCTTGCATTCGATCTACCATCTCATTTGTTTGTCAGATTTGAAAGTGTAGATGGATGGCCAGATGATGGAGGGCATATGATTGTATATATTTTTTTCTCCCTCACATTGGAACAAGGGGCCTCTCGAGTGCCTTATTACTCAACACAAGTATATTTGTGGTTTGTTGATCAATGTGTCCGTCAAGAGAATTCGGAGTCTTTTGCACTTGTTTTCCTGAGAGTACAACATGGTGTGTCTCTTTTGCGTATCTAAGATACCTTCGACACCCAGACTTGTATCACTATACGTAGAGCCCTTTTTTGGTGCTATCCCGACTCCTTGGTCCTAATAACGTTTGGTCCAAGTGGACACTTTGAAATGGTTGGGAGCGCTCGCCTTTGGTGGAAGCTCTTTGTAATTTGACTTGATGTTTGGGAGCTCTTTTCTTTCAATATTTCTTTCTTTTCTTTTCTTTTTGGCTAGCTCCACTACTTTTACCAAGATTTAGTGCACGCTGATCAATAATTTAATTAGGTTTCATCACACCCAGGTACACAGGTAGATATCAAATGATAGCATGCAAACTTGTTCACATACTGGCCAGGGTTTGCTAACACTTAGGTCTCTTGAAGCCTTCATTGACCTTATCCTATCCTCGAGCATCATTAAATCAGGTCTAGACTCAAATCTCCTGTCCTAGTTCCTCAAGTGATAACTCAACTCATCTCATCAATCATGTAGTTAGGAAAGTGATGTGCTGATCATATTCTTTAGAAGGTAGAGATGAAGAGTGCAATATAGCGTTCAAATCTTTCAAATTAGGGAAGTGTGGATTATTAACTTTCAAAACCCTAATGTCTAATTCTGGCTAACTCAATCTCTCAAGATCTCAGAAATCCAGTCTTCGATTCCTCAAGACTTGACTGATAGTGAATGTGTCAGGAATAAACTAACCAAGGAAGGCATGGATGCATGAGATGTTGAATGAAATGCAAGAGCATGAGTGATTTTTTTAAATGCAATAATGAATAAGGAACCATTTTTTTGTTGTTGTTTTTGTTTTGTTTTATATTTTTTCAAAAACAGGTATTAGTATAATATACATAATATACACAACTTGTACCCATCCTCGATTGTAGATGAAAACAATTAAAGTACGAGCTATGGATAAAGTATGTAGAATATATAAAAAACACCCCCATACTTAGCTTGTGCTATGTCCTCATGGCACAATGTGAAATGGGGACATCGCTCGTACTAAGTATAGTTGAGCCAAAAAGAAAAAGAAAAGAAGTGATGTATAAACAATGGTACCGATCCGCCTATACTTAAGCTCAGGTTAGCCTAAGTATGAGAAGTAATCACAGGTGGGGGACCGAGGAGATGAATGGAGTGATGGATATACATAAGAGGGATGGAATTTTTATGGAAGAGGTGGCTCATCCAGGCCGTTTGAGTCTTTCATCTAATATAATGCCCTGAGTAAAGGAAATCTGCTCTACTTGTACTAACTGCTCGCTTGATTCGACAAAATGTTTAAGCAACTGACCATTGACTATAGAAATTTACGTGATGTTTGCGGTCTCTAAGATCTCAACACTTCTATTATTGCGCACCTCTCTTACTATGAAGGGTCCCATCCATTTGGATTTCAATTTACCTTGGAAATTTTTCAATCTTGCATTAAACAACCATACTTTCTACCTTGGGACAAAGGTCTTTGTTCGGATGTTCTTGGTTTGCCATTTCTTCACTATGTCCTTGTTAGTGGTGGTGTTGTTTTCGTATGCATGATTTTGGATTTCGAATATTCATTCAAATCCATATCGTAAATGGTGTTGTTTTCGTATGCATGATTTTGGATTTCAAATAGTTCATTCAAATCCATATCTCTGTTCTTCTTTCCTTGGTGACAGTTCTAATTGATCTTTTTGATTGTCCATTCTGATTTATGTACAAGTTCCGCGGGCAAATGACACGGCTTTCCATATACCACTCGAAACAGGGAGGTGTCCAATGGGGTCTTGTAAGCCGTTCGGTAGGCTCATAGAACTTGGTCCAGAAGTTGGGACCAGTTCTTCCTGTTAGGGCGGACTAGCTTCTGTAAAATTCCTTTGACCTCCTTGTTTGACATATCGGCCATGCCATTGGATTGTGGATGGCAAGGACTAGCGACACAGTGCTCTATGTTGTATTCCTTAGTCAACTTCTTCACCTCCCGGTTGACAAAGTAGCTACCCCCATCAGATATTAATACCTTAGGGATCCCAAACCTCAAAATAATAAGATCTTTTAAAAACTTGCATGCAATTTTGCTGTGTACCGCTCGAGTAGGGATAGCCTCCGCTCACCTAGATAAATAGTCTACTGTGAGAAGAATATATTCAAATCCTTGACTGGTAGGGAATGGGCCCATAAAATCAATTCCTCATGCATCGAATACATCACAAATGATCATTTATTACATAGGCATGGCATCTTTGGGACCAATAGCCCCTCCCATTCTCTGACAGACCGGGCATGACCTGACAAAATTATAGACATCCTTAAATAAGGCCGGCCAGTAAAATCCACATTGTAGTATCTTCTCAGCAGTCCTCTTCCTAGAGTAATGTCCTCCTGCCTCCAAGGTATGGCATAGATTGAGGACACTTTGGTATTCCTCCAGAGGAATACATCTCCTTCATATACAATCTGGTCCTTAAAAGAAAAGGAACGGATCCTCCCAGTGGTAGTGTCTGGCTGCCGACATGAGTCGGTCGATTCTGTTCTTGGGCCAATCCTAGGAAACTTTCTTGGAGGCAAGATAGTTAACCATGTCGGCATACCATGGGAGAGAGTCAATAGCAGAAATTGACTCGTCTGGGAAGGTTTCACGGATGGATTCAGAATCAGGGATTTTGTTTTGTTTGATCCGTGATAAATGATCAGCCACGACATTCTTAACTCCAGGTTTATCTTTAATCTCCAAAACAAATTCCTGAAGCAAGAGTATCCTTCTGAGGAGACGTGCTTTTGCATCTTTTTTCTCCAGTAAGTATCTAACGGCTGAGTGATCCGTGTATACTGTCACCTTAGACCCTAAAAGTAGAGATCAAAATTTCTCTAAAGCAAAGACTACTGCAAGCATTTCCTTTTCGGTCACAATGTAGTTTTTCTGAGCTGGATCTAAAACTTTGCTTGCGTAGTGAATATCGTATGGGATTCTTTCTTTTCTTTGTCCTAACACAACCACTACTACGAAGTCTGAAGCATCTGTCATAATCACAAAGGGAAGAGACCAATCAGGGGTTTGTAGGACGGGAGTCTCAATGATCCTCTTTTTGAGAATCTCGAAGGCTTCAAGATACTTATGATCTACAAGGAACTCAGTGTCTTTCCCTAAGAGGTCAGTTAACGGTCGGCCAATTTTTGGAAAATCCTTAATAAATCTCCTATAAAATCCGAGATGCCCCAAAAAGGACCATACTTTTTTAATGTTCGTAGGTGGCTCGAGTTTTTTGATCACATCCACCTTAGCAAGGTCAGCCTCCATTCCATTCTTTAAGATGAGTGCCCTAACACGATGCCCTCTTTTACCATGAAATGGCTTTTCTCCCAAGAGAGCACCAGATTCACTTCCTTACACTTCTCGAGAACTCGATCTAGGTGCGCTAGGCAATCATCGAATGAATCACCATAGACCGAAAAGTCATCCATGAAGACTTCCAGGAAATCTCCAACCATTTCAGCAAAAACTGCAATCATACACCGCTGAAAAGTAGCGGGGGCATTGCAGAGCCCAAAAGACATGCGCTTGAATGCATAAGTGCCGAAAGGACATGTAAAAGTAGTCTTTTCCTGGTCCTCTAGGTGATGGCTATTTGGTTGTAGCTCGAGTACCCACCTAAGAAACAAAAGTATTCTCTTCCTACCAATATCTCCAAAATTTGATCAATAAAAGGTACTAGGAATTGATCCTTCTTCATTGCGGCATTTAGGCACCTATAATCCACACAAACACGCCATGGCGTGGGTACCCAAGTCGTGATCTCCTCTCCCTCCTCGTTGGTGATAATATGAAGTCCTTACTTTTTTGAGACGACGTGGAAAGGTAACACCCACTTGGGGTCTGAGATGGGATAAATGAAACCATCCTTACACCATTTTTCGATCTCAATCTTAACCAATTTCTGTAAATTTTGATTCAACCTACATTGTCATTCACTGGAGGGTTTAGCATTATCCTCAAGGTAAATATGGTGTGAACAAAGGACTGGATTAATCCCTTGAAGATCCGACAATCTCCAGCCTATACCCTTGCGATTTTTCTCTAAAACTTTAAGCAGGCAGATTTCCTGCTCTTCGGTCAGATGTGAACTGATGATGATCGAAAACTGTCCCTTATTTCTTGTAAGGAAGGCATACTTAAGAGTAGGGGGCAACGATTTGAGCTTGGGTAAGTTTGTATCATTCACAAAATCTGGCTATATCGTTGCTGATTCTAGTTGTGATGTGGATGAGGGATATGAGGAGATCCTTAAGCGCATCACGGAAGCGCGAGGATCGCATCGAGTCGCACTAGTTGCTCGAGACAGCGGAATTTAAAAAGTTTAATGCGATGAAACCACATGATCCAAGAACCTTTCTCGGATCATTTCATCTAAACCACAATTAGGTATAAGGTTTACCTCTTGAAGCGTGGTTGCGATCGAGTCTCTAAACAAAGAGACCTCTTGTCTCAAGTCCGATCCAACGGAGAAGACGCTTGCGAGCACGTTGATGAGACGCATGCTCCTCGCAATCCATGTTGATGATCCAAGCGGTGAATCTACTGATCTCGTCACACAAGATCCGACATCCTCTTCACGAGATAGGCGCACCGAAGGAGACAGAGATCCACGAGCAAATACTTCGGTAGCATAATGACGATGCAGCGAAGATGGCGACTCTCTCAAGGGCTCCAAGGTGGATAGCCACGAGAGAGAGAGGGAGAGAGCATTTGGCGTGTAGAGAGAGAGAGGGAGAGAGCATATGTCGTAATCGTGTAACTCGAAGAGCAAGGGGTGCCTCTTCTTATATAGGGTTTTGGGATCCATGGATCTCAATCCATGGACAACACAAAATCAATGGTTGAGATTGATTTGTGTTTCTTTCAATATCCATGATGTTGTTGTAAAAATACAACAACAATTGATTTAAATTAAATTAATTTATATTGATAATCAATATAATTAATTTCAAATTTAAATCATTTGACTGGTCTTGGAGATAATGAGAAAATTGACCACATTCCCTAAAGAAAAGGGGACGACTACCCTTTTGAGATAGAACAGGTCTATCTCCTCATAATCTCATGAGATCTCATTATCTCATGATATCTCCAAGATTTACAACAAAATTATTTGAGGTGCTATCCCTTCATATAGGTCAGTACCAACAAGACTTACAAGAAAAGGGGACGACTACCCTTTTGTACACATCCGACATACATCTGGCTTCTCATAACTAATGCACAAGGGCAGGCAGTTCTAGCATTCACTTCCTCAACTCTTTGAGGTGCTATCCCTTCATATAGGTCAGTACCACATCTTAAGGAAAAGAAGCCTTTCTTGGAATTTTCCAAAAAAAATGGAATATGTCCAAGATGTACCACTAATGCGACGGTTCCAATGCCCTCTTCTCTTTGCTTCTGAACATTTTCTGAACTAAGATCTTAAGAGGTATACTTGAGATCATATCTCAAGGTATGGAATAGCCAATCTATAAAACACTTATTATTATCCTTATATCATTCCAAATGATTATGATATCATCTACATTTAGCATGATGAAGACAATGACTCTCCCACTAAGCTTCACATGGTTCATTAAGATTCTATCTGGAATCATAACATTTAGGATTTCATCAATTCTGATGTTTCAACTACAAGAAGCTTATTCGAGTCCACAAATGGAGTTATTCAGCTTGCACAACTTGCTTTCCTCAACTATGAAGCCCTGAGGCTACTTCATATGAATATTCTTGGAGAGGTATTCATAGAGGAATGGAATCTTGACTCACATCTTGAAGATGTCATGGTCAACTTATGTAGCTATAGTTAGCAATATTCTGATGGGTTTAAGCAAGGTTACTAAAGAGCAAGTCTCATTGCAAGCAATGCCTTCTCTTCGGTGTGTATCTTGTAGATACGAACCATGCTTTGAAGGTTTCTACCTTCTCATCAGGTTCCCTCTTTCTCTTGAAGATCCATTTACACCTTAATGGGTTTACCCATATAGGTGGATCCTTGAGGGTCCATATACAACACTTGTATAGAAAGTCTACTTTAGACTTAATTTTTAACTTCCATCTTTCCATGTCATGATCTTCAGAAGCTTCATTACATGAAGTTCGAGTGATGTCAGATTTCTCTAATACATGGAATCCATCCTCAAACTCATTTGAAGAGGTATTAGAGTTTCATCTTTAATTGTCCTTTTCGTTTCCAATTTCAGGAGCCTCATTATCTTCTCAAGATTAAATGAGTTCCTTCACTTCATTTTCATCATGATTCTTAAGAGGGTCATCCTCTAAGAATCACATCCTTAAGAGATGAGATCTTTTAAGAATCTCAAGGTAATAAAGTAGGTATCCAATTCCATCCTTTATTTTCCTAATGAAATAACACTCTCTGTTGCTAGATTCCAGCTTACTTGCATGTGACCTTATTAAGGAAATATATTATAGTCTCTACTACATATATACCTTGGAAACTAAGAGGTAATTATGCTAATATTCATCATTGACCAAATCATGTCACACATGATCTAATTGTATCTCCCTACAACTCCACTGCGTTTAGGTGTATTAGGAGGATTGAGATAGGAATGATATTCCTTACTCTATAAGGTATTCTTTGAATTCATCTAATATGTACAAGCTACCTTGATTAGATCAAATTCATTTCATCTTCCTTCAAACTTTGGTTCCAAACCAAAATTGTGAAACCTTCGAACATTTCAAAACTTTCTAAGGTGAAGGGAAGAAATCTCATATCACTAATAATCATCGAGTGATATCACATATCATCAATGTTTATTATGATATAGATGATCCACATACATCAATATGTATGAGATCTTGAATACCTTGGCATCTAACACCATTCACAGAGAAGGGTGTATTGGATATTTTGCTTTGAATCTCTATTCATGAGTATGTAAGTTTTGAACCTTTAGATAATCTAAAGTTCAATATGACATATGTCCAAGATTTGATGCCAGATCATTGCCAAATGATCTCCGCCCTCCTATTGATCTTGTTAAGGTTTAATTTCAGTATTAGAAATGATAATGAACCACTCATTAATTTTCTAATTTAGTATAGTCCTCCAGATGTCATATTACTATCCGAAATATATCCACCATAACTCTTTATGATAGATCTATTCTGGAATTTATGTTTATTTCCCATTTTAGAAATAAACAATGAGTGTATTCTTATATCTAGGTCATAGAGACATTCTCTGAGACTAATGGCTCTCCCATTGAAAATACGGTCTATCATTCCAATAGAGATTGTTGCAACAATTGCACCAATATCCATGTCGATGGCTATTAAACCTTAAGATCAAATTTTCTAGTCTTCTAAAACATATGCAACCAATTGCAAGTGTTATTAGAAGATTGAGATACAATTATTAGACTTTTAATCTTATCCAATAAGAAAGTCAATTTCAATGATTAAATGTAGATATAGATTATTCCGATGCACTATCTGGGTCCTTCTCTAATGATCCTAGATAGACTTGATTGTCACACTATCAACACATCGGATTATTACAATATTGGTATTCATCCAACTCTTTGGATGTCATATGGAAGTTACAGAAGTACATTCAACTCTTTGACTTTCCTTCTTGCTTGGGTCCAACCCATGCTTTCACTACACTCCTTTCATCTATAAACAACTATTGCTTAAGACAAATGACCTCTTATATAGAATTCAAAAGATTTCAATATAAGAGTATTTCAATATTTATACATGCTTCATTTAATTCATACAATATGAATATTATGAAGTTTAATGAATGACTTGAGTATAGACAATAGAATGATGACACTCATCATATCTACATCCATCTAAACTCTTAAAGACTTTTGGTTCAGGAGGGTACTCAAACAGTTTGACTACATTATCTCTTATAGAGCCACCATTATGCATGATGCAATGAACCATGTCATTCATAATTAAATGTCGAGAGCATATTTGTATGCCAGAATATCTTCTTAGATTTTTTAATAAGGATTAATTGACAATTACGATCATCATCGACATATCACTTCCAAAGTACATTCGATGAGAGATCAAGACTGCAGAGACATACAAACCCTAGGTTGTTGTCTTATTGTCTATTTAATTGTCATTCCTCATTATTATGAGGAAACTTGCACATTGCAACTACATACAATATGTGTCCAACTGCAAGTATATCTTGATCATGGATCCAATCCATGATATTTTACTGGTTATTATTGAGTATAATATTGAGTGTCTTTAATGAAGGATTATCTGAAATAAGAAATTTTCATAAATATATATATAAATATATATATATATATATACATATTTTACTTTGATTAAGAAATTTTATACCAAATTTATCTTGCCTTGTCAACACTGAAAGTCCATTCCCTTAATCACTTTCAATATAAGAGATATACTTACCATTATATCTCAAGCAAGATATGGGATCTCCTTCCTTATCTTTGTCACATCCCAATAATATGAGAACCTGTAACTCGGATAAAAAGAAGCAGGAACACATTCCGCCTTGTAAGTTCAACTTGCATATCCCAATTCGGTCTTTAACACCCCGGGCCCACCACTCCTAAGGTGATGTTGACCCATCATTAATTGAACCAACCGTCAACAGGAATACAACTCGCTATGCGCAATCCAATATGGCCCCAATAATATGAGGACTCCATATTGGGGTCACTAGGCATACGTCCTTATTCTTTCGAGAAGCAAAGAGCCCGATCCAGATGCGCTTGTATGCAGGAGCTGTCACTTCGGACATGCGTCTCCTACATACAATCCCTAGCGACAGAATCCTTCGTCTTGACGGGAGACCATGGAGGTCACTTATTTGATCCTCCATCTCATATTCGAATTTTAATTAGTAATTATGAATCATATTCATTATGATTAATTCTTCCAAGGGAAATAACAACTCTATTCATAATAGAGTGTTTTAATTTTAATTAGATTCCACTTAATCTAGTCATATTAAATTAATGATCCAATCAATATCCAACAAACATTTTGAATTGTTACTTGAAAATATGGTATTATCTCAAATACATATTATTTTGAATTTTAATAATTAGAAAAATACATCATGATCTCTCAAGCATTATCCGTTCCCTACCCGCTGTCAAGGTCAATATCGACGAGAGTGGGACAGACCGCACACGCTGTAACCTGCTATCCCAATGCTCCCCGACTAGACACCATATCCGCCTCGGGAAAATATAATACCAAGTCAATCACTTTGTACTTGAGATGATAATCAGTTTTTAATCGAAGTTATACCATATAATAATAATAATCAAAACCATTTTGATTAACATTATAAGGAGATTTGCTAAACAAATCTCCAATCCTATTCAAACAACTTGTTTGTTGGAAAGTGTATGATGTAACCAATTTGTGATCTAGATCATATCTAATCAATTATTGGTTAAGTCAATGCCATTTAATGACATGATTATCATCTTTAAATATTTTACAAATATTTATCAATAATTATCTCAAGAAATTAACCATTAATTTCTATAAAAATTAAATGACAATCACATGGTTCATGATCAAGTATGCAATTTCCAACAGTGATGCTCACTAAAATTAGCATATCTCATTCATTTTAAATCCAAATCATGCAAAATCAGTTTCTCAAGTTTTGTTAATTTGATTTAAAATATTGATTAGCATGCATTTCTAAGCGTGTCAAAACAATAACTAACTCTTTAATTACATTTTCGACATTCTCAAAACATCAGATTTAGGTTCATTAAAATGATCATATCTTGAGTTATCAGATTCCCAATCACGTAGACTCAAATCCCACGATTTCCTTAATTAATAAGAACTATTATCCAAGTGATAGTTTCATGTTTAAACCATTTAAACATGGCTGAAAATTTACGAAAATGAAATGCGATAAAATGTTTCACAATCCCTAATTAGCCCAAGTCTTCCTAGGTTCATAGATCGTATCCAAAACCTCAAACCTAGCTGTAATACCACTTAAAAGATATGGGGAGATCCTTAAGCAGATCACGGAAGCGTGAGAATCGCATTGTATGCGACCGGGAGAGACTAGTCACACTAGTTGCTCGAGGCAGCGGAATTTAAAAATTTTAATGTGATGAAACCACATGATCCAAGAACCTTTCTCGGATCATTTCATCTAAACCACAATTAAGTATAAGGTTTACCTCTTAATGCATGGTTACGATCGATTCTTTAAATGAAGAGACCCCCTGTCTCAAGTCTGATCCAACAGAGAAGACACTTGCGAGCACGTTGATGAGACGCGTGCTCCTCGCAATCCATGTTGATGATCCAAGCGGCGAATCTCCTGATCTCGTCACATGAGATCCAACATCTTCTTCACGAACAAGGCACACCAAAGAAGACGAAGATCTACGAGCAAATACTTCGGCAGCATAATGACGATGCTGCGGCGATGGCGACTCTCTCAAGGGCTCCATGGTGGACGGCCACAAGAGAGAGAGGGAGAGAGTATTTGGCGTGTAGAGAGGGAGGGAGAGAGCATATGTTGTAATTGTGTAACTCGAAGAGCAAGGGGTGCCTCTTCTTATATAGGGTTTTGGGATCCACGGATCTCAATCCATGGGTAACACAAAATCAATGGTTGAGATTAATTTTTGTTTCTTTTAATGGCCATGATGTCGTTGTAAAAAACACAACAACAATTTATTTAAATTAAATTGATTTATATTGATAAATCAATATAATTAATTTCAATTTTAAATCATTTGACTGGTCTTGGAGATAATAAGAAGATTAACCGCATTCCCTAAAGAAAAGGGGACGACTACCCTTTTGAGATAGAACGGGTCTATCTCCTCATAATCTCATGAGATCTCATTATCTCTTGAGATCTCATTATCTCATGATATCTCCAAGATTTACAACAATATTTGTTGTAAATTATTTCATAAAATTAATTCATAATTATGTTGTGAATATTGCAATCATGCCATTGGAAAAATGTGAATCACATTCACATCCCAAAACAAAATGTAAATTATATTTTCAAGTAATCATCCAATGTGACTCCGATTCACATCAATAATTAATTAACAAATATAAATCATAATATTCTCTCTTTAATATATTATAAATCACATTTATAATATACCTGATTAATATGGATAGTGTTATCCATATTATTCATATCCATGATAATTAAATCACATTTAATCATATTGGATCTCTATTTTTATGTGCCCAAATAATATGAATCACATTAACATCATTCACGTCTTTGATAACTAAATCACATTTAATCATCTCAGATAACTCTCCATATAATATGAATCAAATTCATATTATTCATGATAATTAAATCACATTTAATTATCCATTTTCTCAATGCTCGGATATATATATATATATATATCAACAATAAAATTATCCATGAACTCTTTCAAGGATAATGCGCTTTCTCTGCGGATACTTGGAGATAAGGACATGGCGATTGTATTGTTCCACGTAGTGACTTGGATATTGAGATTACATCTCAAATGCAGATCTTGCGGACCTCCCATAGATGCTTGATTAAATCAAGACCGCAAATCTAATCATGTCATTATATCTAAATCACATTCAGATCAATGTCCATCAGTTGGACTAAGATCAAATTACTTTTCTATGAGAGGAGTCACTAAAATCCAGACCTGTTTTATTACTCCCTCGGAATGGAAGCGTCATGGTTATACAATAATTTATGATCGCATCACCCTCATGCATTCCTAATACATGTACATACTGCATACTGGAAGACCCAGAACAAATCCGAAGTTTTAAATCTCTTTTAGACCATATCCTTCAGGATTGTTTATCATTAAGGTTCTCATTCGATCATTGGGAGTCGATATCGATCATATACTTTTCAAAAGCATATATCATACCTAGGTGTTGATTATATACTTTCCAAAAGCTTATATCAAACCTTAAATTCAGTCAAGCTTCCAAAGTGAGACGACCACACGTGGAATTTGATTCTTCCCAATATATCATGAGTGAGCTCATGTCTTCCGGTTCAGTAATGAACATGTATGATCCCTTTGAGAGATCATATTACTCATATACCCTTGCATGCATACCAGTACGCTGGTGTATAGACCTTGGTTAGGTCATCAACCTATTGGTCTGCCAAATGTACATACTCAAACATATAGTAACACATCTGTCTCCGGTCAGAGGATGCGTGCCTATATCATGACAGCATACGACATAGGTCTTTGGTTATCTCGATCTCGTTAAGTCAACTCTCTGACCTAACTATCTGACACCTCCGAATCTCTATTCCCATGTAGAGGACCTGCATCAAGAGGTCGGTCAAATATCAACCAAATGAGAAAGGATTGCCATCTCCTACTTAGGCTGGAGATCATCTCTTAACAATCATTTGACAGTGCTTGATGAGTCCTCAATCTAACTCTTTAGATATTCATCCAAGGACCAGCCTCTATGATTCAATAATTGAATCAACAACTGTATGATCATCAAGATGGCCATGGTACATAACCCTAATTATACTAAAGGACTTATTATGAAAATTAGTTATTCTTCATTTCATATCAGGGAATGATATTCGCAATAACATTTATTGCATAATGGCTCGCAATGGGTTCGCATGTCCAACTGTGGATGGTTTCTGTGTATCATTATCAGCCACCATCTTAATTGTTTTGGGGATCGGATCGCTAAATATACAATGTGGTTTGGAAAACGCCACATCCGATCTGTTTACCTTCGAGATTGTCCGGAAAGAGAATGGACCGACAAGTCAAGAGGGACCTCTGAGCCTCCGGGAGTGAAGGCAGATGCAGGCATGAGCTGACAGATTAATTCATCAACAATGTCCTCTCTAGATGAAAGTGATTCTATCATTGTGGTCAGGTTCTGTCTCCATGTCTTAACTGTTGCTTCTGTGTTTTCTACCTCAGGTTCTGAATTTTTGGATTCGGTGCTAGATTCAGTGTCAGGTCATTGAAACCTAGTTTGATTCATTTTAATTTCAACTTCTCCAAACTGGATTCTCTCAGATGTGTAATCAAATAGATCTCCTGCGGTCCTAAGGAAGGGTCGCCCTAGTATCATTTGGGAATATTTCCAATTTCCAGGGACATCCATGTCAAGTAGTGTGAAATCTACTGGATAATTTTATCTCTCTATGTTGATGACAACATTTCTAATCTCCCCCTTAGGTATCTTACTTGATGAATATGGGAATTGAAGTACGACTCTAGATTTCTTAGAAGGACCTAGATTTAGATGCTCATATAGAGTTGTTGGCATGAGATTGATGGAAGAGCCATTATCTAAAAGTGTCCGGGCAAACTTTATTTCGTTGATCTGGATAGTCACAAAGTAAGCACCCATGTCTCTTTTCTTCCTTGTTAGCTCATTTTTATTCAGGCGAGATGTGGAAATAGAGAGTATATGCTTCTTTGTTCGGCTAGGATTCTTTTTGCTGGTCTTTGTTTGTGTGCATCTCACCTTAAAGTATTTCCTAAAAGCCATGTCTCTTTCTATCATCTCATCTAGGGATAAAGTGACCTTGATGTTTTCTCTGCAGATGCGGCCCGTCTCTTCATCATTTTTTTGAGTTTTTTATGTTTTTCTTCTTTCATATTGTAAGAGCATGGGGGAAATGAATGGGCTCATTGTGATTAAAAACATCACTTTTATTAAATGAGGAATTAAACGTATTTACATGACTCAGACTGATGGAACCAAAAATAGGGAAATTGGTGGACGATTGCTGCAGATGTCTTGGTGATGCTTCTTCAGACTCTGACTCTCTAGGGTCCTCAGTGGTGTAGTGCTCGTCGGGTGGTGTGGGTGGTAGTTCTTCTTTCTCCTCCTCTTGCCTCTCTTCCTCTTCTTTCACAGAATTATGTGTATTAGTAGACACTGGGGCTATGTCACCATGTTCTTCCGCTCAATCAGGCATGGTTACGATCTTTTCGCTCATAAGAGGAATATGATAAGTGTCATCATGCATAAGATCTTGTATTCAGATAAAGAATATTCATAGATTAATACTTGATTATGTCCGAGGTTGTTTGGATTGGCTTGGATTTGAGCTGGAATCACGTTTTGGGTGTAGTCAACTCATCTTTCCATCGAGAGAGTCAATTGATGTCGACTCTCATGTCATGAAGTTCGTCCAGCACTCGCTGGAGTTCGGGAGAGATCGAAGAAGAGGAAGACCCCTGGCCCTGCTTGGCCTGAGGTTGCTGTTTCTGTCTGAATTGGCCCTGCTGGCCTTGGGGGATACTACTGTTGAGGTTGCGAGTTCTGATAACCCTGACGGTACTCCTAATGTTGTTGTTGTTGTTGTTGAGGCTGGTAGATGGGTCGAGATTGTGGTGGACGAGGGTTAGAAGTAGAGTTCGGATCCGATCGGTTGACAGGATCCAAGTTATACCCGACTCCGTTTATCTCCATGGCTTGTGGAGGTTCCTCGTAAATAGTTTGAGTAAAGGTTTCTTCTATTTGGTGGGAAAAGACTTGAACTCCCCCCCAATGGCTCTGTTTCCCTACCCCTTGCCCTTGAATGTAGTGAATTTGGTGTATGGGGGCAGGGGGTGAAGTCAGGGCAGGTATCTGAATCTTAGAAACCTTGTTAGCAAGTTCCTCCATTTACTTAGGCAGTTTAACCAATTTCTCCATGTCAGATGATTTATGGAGTTCGTCCACCTTCTTATAAATCTGTTCGACCATAGTTAGCTTATCAGCTATTATTTCCATGTCAGCATTCTGATCGGTCGACAGATTATTCACCATCTTTTTAGAGCCGGTTATGTAAGCTCGGCTGGTGGTCTGTATACGACTGAATTTTGCTAGTTTCTCGAACACCTTGTAGACGGTGTCCTCGTGGAATCCCATGTAGCTTCCTCCGTAGGATGCACTCACTAACCCTTGGGTCTCAGGGTTTAGTCCACTGACAAGACTTTTGACCAGCATCATTTTGCTTATCCCGAGTTTTGGGCATTTCTAGATTAGGTATGTGAACCTTTCCCAGGTTTCATGGATCGGGTGTTGGGTTAAGCTCATGAACTTGATCCTCATTTGATTAATTCTACTTACTGGTAGAATTTCTTTAAGAATAGTGTCTTTAAGGTGGCCTATATGGTGACCACTTCCCCTAGATTTTTCAGCCAGTAAGCCACCTTATCAGTCAAGGCAAACTAGACAGCTCTCAACCTTATGTAGTCTTGACTAACCCTAAGGTGGCATAGGTTAGAGCAGACTAGCTCAAAGTCACGGAGGAAGATATATGGTTCTTCATGATTATTCCCTCTGAACTAAGGCAACAATGCGAGCAAATGTGGTTTGTGTTCCAACGCATCCTTGGGGGTACCAGCCTCAACCAATTATAATCTTCATCTAATTCAGGGAGGTACGTATCTTCCATAGCAGCTTCACCGTGTTTCATTTCTGCCATCTGTGTTCTAAGGAGTTCATTGTATTGTTCGACAATAGTTATTCTAGCCAAAAGTGCACGAATAGGGTCATTGTCGTTATCGTCCTTCATTGGAGGCATCCAGATGCACATAAATCTGAGTTATGCTCATGCTTGGAGGGTTTAGGGGTTCTATCAAAGATGAAAGTTTCTTTGGCAGGAAGGGATAGGAGAGAGGGTTAGTCGGGGGTTAACTAATCCCTATAGGTGAAGGGTGAACCATGGTTTGGAGAAAAGGGTCATCCCCATACCATGGGTTTCGAGAAAAGAGTCATCTCGAAACCAAGGAGACGAATTACTTGAGGAGCTTGAGGATTTTTTCGCAACGTCTGAACGAAGAACTCCAAAAGAATCCATCTTGGATGAAAGGAGCAGTTTGTAGCACAAAGAAATATTGAGAAGAGAGAATCCACGGGATGTACAAATGTACAAAAGACTCGCATAAAACAAACATAATTCAAACTCATCAATTCACCTACTCAACTCTGGTGAAGGCACGTCAGGGCTCAACCGCTTATTTTTCAATTTTAATTTAATGACAAAGCAATCTTGAAAATTAAGAGGAGCTGTTGGGTATCGAAATATTTCACAAATACTATCCCGAGTTCATACAACTAGTTGCATCTACTTTAAGCCAGTATGGGTGTAAGTATGAACCGTTAGACGACTACCCGTGTTACTTGAGGACGGAGCCGTAGACAGTGTCGTCTAAACCACCCACTCTACTAAGGGAAGTCGGACCGTAAAATGGTTACCCGAAACTCTCACTGAGAAGTAGCTAGTTGTTTTAAAAACAGTAGTCTGAATGAAAATTTTGGAGTTTTGGCTCTATTGAGTGGGTTATTCTCCACCATATACAAGCTTAATTTTATGTTAGTTTATTTACAATCACCTTGATTAGCAGTCCTAGTTTTAGATTAAGGATATCATTGAAGTTTTAGGTAAGCACATAAATTCACGCCTAGTCCCAATTCCTTTAATTCCTAAGTTGCAAAATTTTGGAGGGAGAATCGAAAAAGCCAATGCAAGCGTAAATCAATGATGCATGCTTAAGAAGAAGACTTATAGTGATTCCTCGCATTCTTCATGCGGGATGCAATACAAGGAATTTTTAAAATTTACACTAAATGATTTGCACAGATGAAATCACCCTAAGCAGATAGTTCTATTAACGGGAAAGAATTGATTAAATATTTGGCTAAGTTGAACGATCTACCAATGCGTATAGTTAGTGAAACTACAACCTAAGAATTTCGAGCACAATCAAGAATAATTAAGCAAGCGTATATGTGCCTAATTCCTATGCCACTCGAGTCAGGTCCCAATCACACAGAAGGGGTTGAAACAGACATGACTAGGGATGAAAACAATCAGATGCAGATACGACTATATGTATAATCATATCCTTATCCATTTTAAAATATGAATACGAATTCGGATACAAATATTGACGGATATGAAAAATGTCTTACCATATCCTTAAAAACGAATACGAATGTAAAATGAATACGAATCGGATACGAATAATAATAGAAATATTTTGATAGAATAACAAAAATATACATGTTTAAGATGGTTTTACACATAAGATAGATATATCGAACATATTCTTTTCATAACAATTTTACTAACAATGATGAATGCAATAATAAAATGTTGTTTTGTATAGTTATAAATAAATATATTACTATACTGATGTACGAAAATGGATATACGAATACGAATGTGAATATTAGATAATGTCAAAGTGATATCCATACCCGCATCCATTTTAAAATGAATACGAATACGAATGTCAAAATATGTATAAAACGAATATGACAACGGACCATATATGAATATATTCATATTCATTTTCATCCCTAGACCCGACACACCAAAAAGATGTCCAATCTGAATTATTACAAATTAATAGGGTTCAGAGAGAGAGAGAGAGAGACCCTATGAACAATGAAGAAAATAAACTAACTAACTCTCTCTCAAGAAAAATAAAAATTACTCTTCTTTACAGACCCTTGAATTATATCCAAAAATCACTCCGAATTATCTTCAAAGAGAGAAGATGTGGTTAGTATATGTAGAGAGAGATGCAAAATATAATAAAAAAATAAAATGTAAAAGAAAGAGAGAAAAATGGCACAGAAATTAATTTCACAAAAATTAATTACAGAAATTAATCTAAAACCTTAAAATTTCATCCTTCCCTGACAACAACGCCATTTGATGAGCTCGAAAATCGCCTCTTTAATAATAAGGAATTGTAGTATAGGAGATGATCTTCGATTCAACAAAAATCACAAATTTTGAATGTTGTGTAGAATTTTTCTTGGTAAGTGTACCAAGGTCAAATACAGGGAACGATGATTTTTAGTTGCATGGTCTTAATTTAATTTAAATAATTAATTAAATGCTCGATTAATTTCTGTGTTGGGAAAATATAATATAATGCAACGATAAAGTTGCGATATGAAGAAAATAAACAGAGAGGGCTATTAAGCGCAGGATATGTGACTTTTATTTCTAATCCAAACAATATTAATAAAAACCCTCAAAATAGGTTCACAGATCAAGAAGGATCAAACTCAAGAGATATTCAATTTGATTCCTATGGTCAGGTAGATAGATCATATGATACTCGTAACAATTTTGAAGCAAAATATCAGTGCTCAAAATTTCTGTGATTTAATTCCTCAAATAATAGACAATAATGTTAAGGGAATAAATCTTAATTAAACTCATGCAAAAGTTAAATCCTCAAAGATATCCATAATAGTATAAGAGGATCAATTAAATTCAGGTCTTATACTTAGATCTCTATTATTTAATCTTCAAGTAAATCAAGTTTAATCGCATAAAATATTGAGAATTAAATTCATTTCTGCTCAGTGGAATCCCCTGCACATATTAAATCCCCGAATAGTGATCCACAATAGTCAGAAGAGGATTGATCAAATTAAAACCTTCACTGGAATCTGTGTAATACAAATCGTTAATTTTCTCAATGGAAATAGGGATTTTACACCCATAACCCTGAGTAATTTCACAATAACATTCATAACCTTGCATAATCGCAAATTACAAGAGAAACCCTGGATAGTCACTCCGTCTCAAACTCATAACCCTCCTTTAGTTTAATATCTTAACTCAACCATATGAATGAGTTAATCTAAATCATCCTCAATCCAACGATTTGGAAACAAACAAAAAAACAATCTCCCTTCCCTTCAACCACCATCTTGCTTTGGGTTAGGGGAGCAGTGGGTTGTGGGGCTTTAAGTAGGGGCGGAAACTCGGGTCGTCGGGTGGGGTGGGGGCAAGCTTGGCGTTGCTGCTGGGGTGGGGACTCGAACAGGGGAGCAATGTTGCTAGGGTGGGGATTCGAGCAGGGGGTGGGGGGCTTGAGCTCGGCGGAGTGGGGGCGGTCGAGCAGGGGAGGAGCAACTCGGAGGGGGAGGTGGGGGGCTTGAGCTCGAGGGGGGGGCATGGGAGGAGTATTTCGATGAGGTGGGGGGGCTTTGAGATCGACCGAGGAGGGGTGATCAAGCAGGGGAAGAGCAACCCGTCGGGGGTGTGAAGAGGGAGCTGGACGCGGACGCGATTCGAGGAGGCATCGACGTGGGAGCTTCACAGGGGTGCAACAGAGGCGCACTTGGCAGGGGCGGAGCGGAGGCATGTGGGCTTGGACGAGGGAGCCTGACAATGCAAGCTTGGCTTTGACGAAGGGGGGGGGGAGCATATCGGCGTGGGGGTCTTCGAGGAGAGCTCATCGTCAACGCGGGAGGGGGGAGGGCAGAGATGATCGATCAAATCGGGGAGATGGGTGGGGGGGGTTCGAGTGTGGGGAGGGGGAACTGATGATGGCATGTTTTGCAAATAAGAATGAACATCTAGGGCATTATTGTCTTTTTTAAGGAAATCGTCAAATATAATGGGTATCCCAAATGGAACATAACTTAGGGTTATGTTATGTAAGAGTTAAGCATTACTCAGGGTTTCTCATGTAATTTACGATCATGCAGGGTTGTGAATATTATTGCGAAATTACTCAAGGTTATGGGTGTAAAAATCCCATGAAAATGTGGCTTAAATATGCCAATTCTTAGCCTGCATAAATCAAAATGCTCCTCAAATAATAGTTATCAATATCTAGCTTCAGATCTATCCACAAGTTGTATAATATGAAAGAGTATGGAATAAGCTCCAAAACAACATATTATGCATAAAAATCAGAGTTCTGATAAAGAAGATATGCAATAAATACTTCTAAGGACTAAAATATAAATAAAAATAAAGTTTTCTAGCATTAGTAGTCCCTAGAGGGACCTATCTATAAATAATAAAACTCTGAGGGGTCTCCCTACAATTTTCCCGTGTGCGCACGTGCATAGGACATGATTCTGGGCTGGGAGGACATGTATGTAATTTCAAGAATGTGCGAGGCCTTTCTGCAATTTACCCCCAAGTTCAAATGCGTTGCACGTGATGCTGACGTCACATGAGGCAAGAGGTCCTCTAGCGTATATGGCTGGAAGTCGGGGGCCTGGATGAAATATTCCCCCACCTCCACGTGCTGGACACGTGATGTAGGCGGCTCGGGGGCTGGTCGGGTGCCGAAGTTGCGGCTTGAGACTGAGGCTCGGACACTGAGCCTTCTGAAAATGCGGGAAAATCAGAGTCGCTAAATAATGGCCTGACAACTCAGGCTCACTGTCGCTGAAGCGACTACTCGAATCCTCCCGCAATTTCAACAATTAACCCACATAGATAATGAAGCAATTAAAAGCATGAGATAAAATTTATTATACTTTACTAAGAATGTATAGTGACAAGCAAGTAGGGGTTAAACACAAGAATCAATGGAGTAAAGCAGACAAGATAGAAAATCAAAGCTCAATTTATCTCTCAAACACTTAGCCAAAAAGGATTTTTTGTGGGTTTTTTTATTTTCTATATATTTTTTATTTTTATTTTTAGTTATATTTTTGTATTTGGTTTATAATATTCTATTTTTATGTTTTCTTTTTATATTTTATATTTTTATATTTGTTTTTCTTTGAAAATATAATGTGGTTATATACATAGAGTATATATACAAAGTAAGCTACTATAGATTGTTGGACATGTGAGCCCACGACGAGCCATTATGCACTAAATGTTATTGCGAATATCATTCCCTAATCTGCAATAAAGAACAAATATTTTGCATAATAGGTCCCTCTGTACAATTAGGGTTATGTACCATGGCTATCTTAATGATCATACAACTGTTGATTCAATTATTGAATCATAGAGGCTAGTGCTTAGATGAATATCTAAAGAGTTAGATTGAGGACTCATCAAGCACCGTCAAATGATTGTTAAGATGTGATCTCCAGCCTGAGTAGGAGATGGCAATCCTTTCTCACATAGGCTGATATCTGACCGACCTCTTGATGCAGGTCCTCTGCATAGGAATAGAGATTCGGAGGTGTCAGATTAGTTAGGTCAAAGAGTTGACTTAACGAGATCGAGATAACCTAACTCCTATGTTGAATGCTGTCACAACATAGGCACGCATCCTCTGACCGGAGACAGATGTGTTACTATATGTCTGAGTATGTACATTTGACAGACCGATAGGTTGATGGCCTAACCAAGGTCTATACACCGGCGCGCTGGTGTTCATATAAGGGCATATGAGTAATACGATCTCTCAAAGGGATCATACAGGTTCACTACTGAACCGGAAGACATGAGCTCACTCATGAGATATTGGGAAGAATCAGATTTCGTGCACGGTCGTCTCGCTTTGAAAGCTTGACTGAATTTGTAGGTTTGATATATACTTTTGGAAAGTATATGATCAAGACCTAGGTATGATATATGCTTTTGGAAAGTATATGATCGATACCAAATCCCAATGATCAAATGAGAAACTTAGTGATCAAACCCTGAAGAAGACAGTATAAAATTGATCTTGATCTTCGGGTAGACCATGGGTCTTCTAGTATGCAGGATGTACAGGTATTGGGAATACCTGAGGGTGATGTGATCATAAACGATTGTATAACCATGACGCTTCCATTCCGAGGGAGTGATGAAACAGGTCTGGATTTTAGTGACTACTCTCAGTAGAGAAGCAATCTGATCTTGGTCCAAGTGTTGGACATTGGTCTGAATGAGATTTAGATGCAATGAGAAGATTAGATTTGTGGTCTTGATTTAATCAAGCATCTATGGGAGGTTCGTAAGATCTGGATTTGAGATGAGATCTCAACATCCAAGTCACTATACATGGAACAATACAATCGCCCTGTCCTTATCTCCAAGTATCTGCAGAGAAAGCACATTATTCTTGAAGGAGTTCACGAATAATTCATTTGATGAATTCTGTATCCAAGCATCGAGAAAATGGATAATTAAATATGATTTAATTATCATGAATAATATGAATTTGATTCATATTATAAGAAGAGATATCTAAGATAATTAAATATGATTTAATTATCAAAGATATGAATAACGTGAATGTGATTCATGTTATTTGGGCAAAGAGATCCAAGATGATTAAATGTGATTTAATTATCATGGATATGAATAATGTGGATAGCACTATCCATATTAATCATATATATTATAAATATGACTTATAATATATTAGAGAGAGAGAAACTATGTAAATAGCATTTGTTAATTATTAATGTGAATTGGAGTCACATTAAGTAATTAATTGGAAATGTAATTTACAAATTAGTTTGGGTTGTGAATATGATTCACATTTTTTCAATGACATGATTAAAATATTCACAAATTAATTTGGAATTAATTTGGTGGATATTTTTATTATAAATACATTAAGAAATAATAATACAAAATAAAAGAGAGATGAATAACCACCTTATGAGGTGGCGTCACCAATGACATGGTCAAAGGTGACGCCCCCTCAATTTTAGGGGGTATTTATTATCTCCCTTTTATTATATTATTATCTCTTGATGATTAATTTATGTTAAATTAAATTGTATTGATAATGTTACAACATATATTTATTTTAAATATAAATTAATGCTGTTGGCTTTTAACCAAAAACAATCTTGGCCATTGATTGATACATAATCCACCATGGCCGTTGGATCTATGTATCCCATGGATTGAGATCCATTGGATCCTAAACTAATATAAAAGGAGGGCTAGCCTAGCCTTTCTGGAGACACATTATCAAGAGTTGTAGAAGACTACTACTCTTTCTCTCTCTCTCTCTCTCTTATTCTCGCCCTCTCTCTTTCTCTCTTCCAAAAGGTGGTCGTCCATCTTGTGTTGAGAAAGGAGAGACTCTCGGCTTTGCCTTCGACGACTCGAGGATCTCCTTCTTCTTTGGGGCTGCTTGCTCTAAAGGAAGACAGCAGATTTCGTATGACGAAATCAGGGGATCCATCGCTTGGATCTTCATCGAGGATTGCGGGAGGAACGTGACTCATCATCGCGCCCGCAAGTGCGTTCTTCGTGGATCGGACTTAAGACAGGAGGATCTCTTGTTTGGGATCTCACGATCACAACCACGCTTCAAGAGGTATTCCTTATACTTGTGATTTGATGAAACGATCCGAGAAGTATTCTCGTGATCATGTGGTTTCATCTTTATATTTAAAAATTTTTAATTTCTGCCGCATCTAGCGACTAGTGCGACTAGTTGCTCCGATTGCATACGATGCGATCGACACGCTTCCATGATGCGCTTAAGGATTCTCAATATCCTTCATAGATATCAATAAAAATAAAAGTAGTCAAAATAAAAATTAAAATACTTTCGGGGTTTTAAATATTTTTTACTATTTTTGTGATTTTTTAGATAATTTTGCTAATTTTTATATATTTTTAAAGTCGAAAATACCCTAGATCAGGATTTAATTAAATAGGCGAAATTGAAATGGAGCTTAAAAATATCAAATGATGTCAAAAACCCTCCAAATCAATTTTAATATAAAGATATTATTACAAATAAAATTCAGATTTAGAAAATATAATTTTGGAGATTTTCAGGGATTTTTATATTAAGTATTTTTGGGGGTTTTCAATTTTTAAGAGTTTTCTTCTATATTTTTTAGGTATTTTGGATTTGGAGTTGTAAAATAACTAAATAAATACGATATATATTGGAATTTTTCAAAAGCTTTTTATATTTTTTATGTATTTTAAACTATAGACAGGGTCAAAAGATGATCTTTTTAATTTTCAATAAAAAACAAAAAGTCCTAATTAGCAAAAATAAATATACAGCATTGAACTTCAAGCTTCCAAGAACATACATTTTTTGGGAATTGTTAGAGCAAAATATCTATTTTAAATAAATAGAAAGAACAAAAAGAAACTACAATACTTGCAGGGGTATTATTATAAATAAAATAAAAGCCAAGGGCCAACAAGGAATTTTTCCAAAAATTAGAAATGCAATTACAAAACTTTTGGTCCAAATATAAAATACCATACCCGCAAGGGTTCCTCTACAAAATGCCTGAACCTCACCTACATAGGCACGTGAGGTGACATGGCAGAGGACCTATATGTAAATACAGAATGTCTAGGGGGTAGTGTGCAAATGTTACAAAAATATATAATGATAGAGGAAAGTTTCTATATTAAAATTTAAATACAAAATTTAAATGGGGGTAATTGCAAAATACCCAGAACATGCGTTGATCGAACAGTGCTCCTCCCACTTGCCACGTGGCGGCTCGTAGGTGCACGATGACCTTTCGAGTCCAAGGGCTGAGATTATATCCAGGTGAAAGATCTGATGGTCTATGCTCCAACGATCGGATGATAGCTGAAGCTTCTGGGGTTGAGGCTTGATCCAACGGTCGTGGACTCCCCTATATGAACAGCGAAGAACATTGCCCTAGTCAAGCTTCAGTCGATGATTACGTGCGGCTCCGATCATCTGAGATGCTCATCGGAGGCTCAAAAGCTTCTTGGAGAGCCCGTCTGACAACTGGAGGGTGCAAAAGGCTCCGGCGAATGCCGGAGATCGCCTACAGGGTTGAGAAAGATACAATGCTCCAGGTACATGCACTGATTCCAAAATTGACTGTTCGCGGGGTCTGAAGCTTCCAGGGCCTTCAGAAAAGGTCAACACACGAACGAAGGGGGTCCTGGGGCTTCGATGGTGATGGAATGGAGTCGAGCGCTTCGAGGCGGAGCTCGTCATGCGTAGGGCGGAGGGAGAGGAGCAGATGTCCAGATCCACAATGGATTTGGAGGAATGAGGGTGCGATGGGCGTACGAGAAGTGTAGGGGAACGATGTGGGGGTGATAGCAGAGGCGGAGATAGACATAGGTAACTAGGCAAGGGTGGCGGAGTTGGTGCTCTGCCGGATGAACGGCTTCGATGTTTATGAAAACTCACGCAAAATTGAGCAAGCTTAAATGCTAAACTATGCTATGGCTATGCTAAAGAATGAAGAGAGCTACAAGGATAGAAGCCCACCGTCGAAACACGATCTAAAGTAGAAGCTCCGGCGAGGTTGACAGCGAGTAGCGGAGTAACCTCAATTCAATGCCAAACACTTCGCCAAGGGCTGGAATCGAATCCTGCTGTCACCAAGACCTCGAATCCAGGCCAAGAACTAGGACAAATAGGTAGAAGAGGGATCAAATTTGAAATTTGGTCGGAGGTTATTCTTTATACTGGTGGTGGAGCAAGGTCCAAGAACGATGCAGATCTTGCGTGACAGTGGGTCAATCCTCGAAGTATCGAGCCCGTGTGAAAGAGCAATGCACGAGGATAAAAATCGAAGAAGGAATCTTCCTAATATAACGACTAGACCGGGCTTCAAAAATATATGAAGTCGGAGTCAAACGAGGTCTGACACGGGCGCAGGGCGGGTCAGAACAGTTGACCATCGGTCAGCTCTAGACACAACCTGGTTGGTCCACGTGGACCAACTAGGAAAAACATGGCCTAAATTATTTATAAATTCTAAAATAAATAGTATATAGTTTTATTATTTTTAGGTTATAAAATAAAATTGTTAATTGTTTTATAAAGTATTTTATTACGATTTTTATTTATTTTTTAGAGGTTTGTAATTACAAGTTACTTTTTAGGGTTAAATTATAGGTATATTTATCTATATTTTATGTCTTTTATTTTTATTTTGTATTTTATTATTTTATTTCCTTATTTATATAATATAACTTATTTTTAGATATTATAACTATATTTTTATTATATTTTTCAGATGTATTATGTACACTTACTTATATAGGAGTATGATATATATATGTATAAGTATATGTATTTTACCTATTTATTTTATTTTATTTTATTTTAATGTTTTCTTTAGGGTGTTATTTTAGTTTTAATATGTAAATGCATTATAAATAAAATTTACAAAATTTAAAAAAAAATAAAAATAATAAAAAAATGAATATTTTAATCGGGTATATTATACAATGGGGTCTGAAACCTAACTTTCACATATTAACTCCAAAAAATATGAAACCACCTTCATTAAATAGCTTATACAAAGTATATACAACTAAAGGGTGATTTTGATATATTTTGAGTTTTTATTTGAGAGATACGAGTATGGGAAGTTGGGATTTTGAAATTTTATTCTGAGTATAACTTTTACATCGTATATTATTTTTTGTATGAAATCGATTTTGTATTTTTCTATATTTTATTATCTACAATTTTTATGTATAAAATTTCTTTATTTGGGGTATAAAAAATCAAAACTAAAGTGGGTCCCAAAATGAATAAATAAAGAATAAATAAACGAGAATTTTATTGTATTCTTGGCCCTTATCTCCCCTAATTTATTCCTTATCAACCTAGTCATCAAGATGCCTAGGTCTGGGGGTTTAGGGTCATAAAATATCTTTAATATTTTATTCTTTTTTTCTTTTCTTCTTTCTATAATTTTGGCATTAAAAACAATATTTTATACTCACTTTGTTCAACAACGGATGAATGTTAATTTGCATGAATTAAGGGTATTTACTTGCATTTCTTAGGGTTTAAAGGCCAAAATAATAGAATAAAGGTGATGAAATGGAGATTCATCACCCCCCTATACTTGCCTTTGCTAGTCCTTAGCAAACACTTATGCAATAAGTGCAGAAAATAAAAACGAAGAAAAGAAAAAGAAAGAAATTGGATTAAGTTTAATTGTCAAACTTGTCTTCACAAAATCTAAGTTTGGAGCTTAAGTCAAACCTTTGGAATTTTAGTGCTAGCGGAACCTTATTAGGAATCAAATTTGAAATCCAACAGCCTTCGAGAATCCCAAAACTCTGCTCAATTCTCCTCAATAACCAGATCAGAATACTGCAACTCGTACGCAAACCCTTACGATGATGAACCTGACTTGTACAGTATATGTGATAGTGGCTCCCCTTAACTGAAATAACAAAGAGACTGACTTCTCCAGCATGACAACCCAGTGATTTCCCAATCTAGCAACTCCTTCCTCGAGGAGCGGGGTATTCCCTTCTAAGTTCAAGTACAACCAATTCAAGAGGAGGGGGTGAAGAGAAGAATGGATGGTAGCCAGTGTAGCTGCCTACCCTAAGATGCATGACCAGTGTAGTCAAGTCATCCAGCTGCATGCTTACAAGATATGACTTTGAAGCTCAAGCTCGCTTATTGACTATACAGATATATACACTCCGCCAGGCATTTTATTTTCATTCAGGCCTGTCCATTTTTTTGGAGTTTTTGCTTTTTGCTTTTTTTTGAAATACTATTTACAGCATCATTTACATAAGGAGTTTTCCCTCTTGAGCCAGTAGACTATCCATCTTTTGAAGCATTATTGCAACCCACATTCTCTTGTCTTTAGACGTCTTTTCTACTGGACAGGTTGGGGAGCACTTCCCTCCCTAGACGGGGACAAATGTTTCCACTTGTGTGCATCTCATACCGGCAAATCCAATCCCCTCACCACTCCAACTGAGAGCCAAGTGAAAGGTGCAGGTGTCCAAGTTAGGTCATTATCAACAAGAGCCATGCGTGTGCTCCGCAATACTCTACTTAGGTAGTCAGGAATCCAATAAACCAAGTCTCGTGATTCTCAACAAATTAAGACAACTAGACCTGAAGTACCTCAATTCCAACACCTATAAGGTTCCGGTGATTAGATAGATTTAAGGTCCAACCAAACTCCAATCTTCGGATTTTACTTAGACTTGTTCAATATCAAACTCAATCCGAAAAATACGAATGCTGTGCAAATGCTATAAACAATGCAGAAAATATTTTTGTGATGAAATTTTCAAACTTTTGAACTTTCTATGGATTTTTGAAAAAGATGATGCAAATGGAATTTTTTGGTATTTTTAAAAAAGATTTTGCAAATGTTTTTGGTGTTTTTGATTTTGCAAATGTTTTTGTGATATTGAAAACAAAAATGGATAAAAACTAGGTACAAATACTTACATGGGGATGAGTCTTATATTTACAAGAGTTGGGTTTTAAGAATTTACAAGGGGTGAGTGATCATTTTTATAGAAGTACATATATAGTTTAATAAATAATTTTGGTGTGATGTATATATTCCTCAAAGTTATTTGAAAATGATTTTTTGAACAATTTTGGAAAACTATTGTCCAAAATAATTTTTACAAATATTTTTTACAAACATTTACACACATTTGAAAATCATTTTGCAAAGGTTTTTCAAATAGTATAGATAGATTTTTCAAAATATTTTTGCAACCACTTTTTCAAACCATTTGCAAATCATTTTTCAAACATTTTTATTTCACATAAAATAATTTTTTCAACCAAAATTTTTTACAAAGGTTGAAAATATTTAACAAAATGTTTTCCAAATAATTTTCAAAAGATTTTTCAAAAAGATTTTCAAACTATTTTTCCAACATTTTGCAAAAAATATTTTTACCTGATTTAATAGGGAGTAAATAAAAATCATTTTGAGGAATGATGCACACCTTTTTATTAAGTGTTCTTAATGAATTAGACAGTACTTTTAGCCATATTTATTGTTAAAAATACGAAAGTACGAGTATGGCTAAAGTATATACATAGTATATACGACCCCCTATACTTAGCTTGAGCCATGTCCTCATAGATCAGAGAGAACCAGAGAAGACATAACTCGTACTGAGTATAGAAAAGTCTAAAGAATAATGACTAAGAAATAAATGAATGAAATGAATGAATGAGAAGTTAACCATCCCCCCTATACTTAGGATGAAATAATCCTAAGTATAGCATATTGTACATAAAGCAGGGAGAGTCAAGGGTGGGAATAAACAAACCATACTCAGATTGTCCCCCCTATACTTAGGGTAAGATATCCCGAAGTATAGACAAGAAGAGGAGACAATGGAGATGATTAAAGGATGAAGGAACTCGGGGTGCACCCCCCCCATATTTAGGACAAAGTACGTCCTAAATATAGAAGACTGACGACAAGGGGTGACACCTTTTCGATAGAAAAAAATGAAAAGGAAAAGAAGAAAAGAAGAAAAGAGGAGTGAAGCTAGAATAAGAAAATTGAACAACTCGGGGTGAACATCCCCCTATACTTAAGACAAAGTACGCCCTAAGTATAGCAATGATGAAGGGAATGACACCTTTTTGGAAGAACGAGAAATTAAAGAAGGAAAAGGAGAAAGGAAGAAAAGAAGGAAAACATTCAAATTTTTTTTGATTTGCTTTGTCTTCTATGGAAGTATTCGGCTCATCGTCATAAATCACTTGGATTGAGTCAACGACAGATAAAAATGTGTCATGTTCAAGATATGGTTTCAGAAGCTATCCATTGACCACAAATGGCTCTGCGTCAGCTAACAAACCAAATATCATTATGCTGTCATTGTCGCGCATATGCTTCACTGTAAACGGCCCAGTCCATTTGCTCTTCAACTTGCCTGGAAAGATTTTCAATTTCACATCGAGCAACCACACCTTCTGACCCAACTCAAAGGACTTACGGCAGATATGTTTATCGTGGCACTTCTTGACCTTCTCCTTGTACATCAGGTTGTTGTCATATACATAATATCCGAATTCCAATTATCTGTTAATATCCACTTTTCTGTTCTTCCATGCTTTCTCCGAGTCCAAGTTATATACGCTGATGGCCCATAAAGATTTATGTATCAGCTCAATGGGCAGATGACATGGTTTGCCATACACTAGGCAGTAGGGAGACATTCCTAAAGGAGACTTGTACGTGGTTCTGTAAGCCCAAAGAACTGAATCGAGTAGCTGAGACCAGTTCTTGCGATCGACGCACAAGCTTTGTAGAATTGTTTTTATATCCTTGTTTGAGCATTCAGCTAAGCCAAGCTTCTTCACCTCTCTGTTTATGAAATGACTACCCCCATCTGATATTAGAATCTCAGGAATCCCAGATTGTGTAATGATGTGATCTCGTAAGACTCGACATATAGTCTGATTGTCGGCAGTTTGGGCGAGAATAGCCTCCACCCAGCGACTCACATAGTCAGCAACAAGGGGAATATACTCGTAACCCTGATTGTTCGAAAATGGGTCCATAAAGTCGATGCCCCACACGTCGAAGATGTCTGATATCTGAATGAACTTCAAAGGCATCGCATCTCTGATTCTTATGGTACCACCCATCTTCTGACAGTCAGTACAACACTTGATGTAATCTTCTGCATCCCTGAATAGTGTAGCCCACCAAAGGCCACTCTAAAGAACCTTTGCTGCCGTTCGTCTGCCTGAATGGTGCCCTTCTGATTCTTGATCATGACAAAGTGCCAAGACACTCGAAACTTCCTCCTGAGGAATAAACTTCCTCCAGATGCAATCTACCCCCTCACGGAATAGATGTAGATCCTCCCACTACTAGAAATAGATTTTAGACAAGAATTTGTCTACTTTCAGTTTCAGCCAATCTTGTGGAGTTCTCTTAGACACAAGATAGTTCACAATATCAGCATACCAAGGAAGCGAGGTGACTGACAAAATTGCCTCATCTGGAAAGGTTTTTGTGATCGGTTATAAGTTCAGCTCAGGAGATTCAAGCTCAAGAAGTATGGATAAGTGATCGGCCACCACATTCTTAACTCCATGTTTATCTCGAATTTCAAGGTCAAATTCCTAGAGGAGAAGGATCCACCTATTGAGACGTGGTTTGGCATCCTTCTTCATCTGTAAATATCAGATGGCCGAATGATTTGTATTAGGACGACCTTGGACTCCAGGAGGTGGGATCTGAACTTTTCCAAGTCTAAGACCATCGCTAGCAGCTCCTTCTCCGTGACTGTGTATTTCTTTGAGCTTCATCGAGCGTTCGGCTAGTGTAGTAAATAGCAAATGGGATGTTATCTTTCCTTTGTCTGAGCATAACACTGATGGCATAATCTGACGCATTTGTCATTATCTCAAAAGGTTGTGTCCAAATTGGCGGCTGCAAGACAGGGGCCTGAATGATAAGCTCTTTCAACTGATTAAAGGAAAAGAGCATACAATCGTCAACAATGAAATCATTCTCCTTACCTAGCAGCTCGGTCAACGGTCTGGTCAATTTACTGAAGTCTTTGATAAATTGCTGGTAGAAATCGACATGGCCCAAGAATGACATGACCTACTTGATGGTTGTAGGTGGCTTTAGTTTGGAAATCACCTCCACCTTGGTTGGGTCAACTTACATACCACGTTTAGATACAACGTGACCCAGCACAATTCCCTCAGTCACCATGAAGTTGCTCTTCTCCCACGAGAGCACCAAATTTACTTCACAGCACCTCCGTAAAACTCTGTCTAGATAATCAAGACATTGGTCAAATAAGTCCCGTAGACTGAAAAGTTGTCTATGAAAACCTCAAAAAAATTCCCACCATGTCGGCAAAAACTGCAAACATACACCTCTGAAATGTGGCTGGGGCATTGCATAGCCCGAACGACATCTGTCTGGAGGCGTATGTACCAAATGGACAGGTGAACATGGTCTTCTCTTGATCTTCAAGAGCTATCGCAACTTGATTATATCTAGAGTATCCATCCAAGAAGCAAAAGTATTCCTTCACAACCAGTCTCTCAAGATATGGTCGATGAAAGGCAACGGAATGTGGTCCTTCTTGGTGGCAAGATTGAGTCTTCTGTAATCCACACACACTCGCCAAGAAGTGAGTACTCTGGTCACGATCTTTCCATTGCCATTCTTCACAATGGTGATCCCTGATTTCTTCAGCACTACATTCAGAGGGCTCACCCATTTGCTGTCGGAGATGGGATATATGAATCCTGGATCGCACCATTTCTGAATTTCTTTCATAACAACCTCTTAAAGGTTCAGATTCAGCCTTCTTTGAAATTCACAGGAGGATTTACTGTCCTTTTCAAGGAAAATGCAATGCAAGCACAAGGACGGATCGATCCCATGGAGATCCGAAGTTTTCCAACCTATTGCCTTGCGGTTACGTTCAAGAAACTCCATCAGACAAGATGCTTGATCTTCGGTTAGATGCACATTGATGATGACTGGGTACATATTTGGTTCATCCTTAAAGAATGCATATTTCATATTAGAGAGCAATTGTTTTAGCTTAGGTGGAGGGGGAGTTGCCTCGATGGTGACTTCAGCTATCATAGTAGGTGGTGGTTCTTTCATATGTTCAATGTCCACCACACTGTGTGTTGGCTCTTTATTCAAAAATTCACATAAGTTTTCAATAATATCTTCTTCATTGCAGAAATCTTCATCGATCTGCTCTTAGTCTTGAGGGCACATCATCTCCACAGGAACCTCATCCAGTGAATCAACAAGAATCTCATCATGATCGACAAGGGGAAATTCGACTGCGTTCTCAATTCCTTCCTCGGTGCAAAGGAATTCATGCATCTTGTTGTCATCCATAAAGAGGTTGGTGTCTTGAATTTCTGTTAAAAAGTTACAGTCTTCAAAATGATTGATCACCCTCGCACATGATGCGAATATTCCCTCTGTAGGCTTTATCTCGGCCATGGTCTCTATCTTGACTTTGTTGCCACTGGAGTTGAACGTGATCACTCCACTACCGTAGTTCACTACTGCATTGGTTGTTCGCAGGAACGGCCATCCAAGGATAATGGGGGTGAGAGTAGAGGCATGGAGACGTCCATGTCTAGCACAACGAAGTCGATAGGAAACTGCATCATGTGAACCGTGACAATTACATCCTCCAACATGCCCCTAGGCCGCTTGGTCGATTTGTCTGCAAATTGTAGAATCATCTTTGTAGGTTTGAGCGGTCCTAATCCGAATTCAGTAAACAGTAAAGATGACATTAAGTTGACAGAAGACCTGCTGTCGAGCAAGGTGCGTTCAAACTCTTGGTTAAACATCTGACAACGAACGAGTGGTGCTCCCTTATCTGGATTTTTATCTGGGCGGTTGCTGATGGCGTTGACTGTGGCCATTGTAAGAATAATGCTTTTTGGACTTGCCACCTTTGCTTCTAGTATTGTGAGGATGAGGCATGTGCTTAGTTGTACATGCATCTTTTAATCCCTTCTTTACAACTAGCATATACTCAAGAGCTTTCATCAAAGGCATATTCAAGACCAAATTTTGAATGATTTCCACAATGGCAGGATCAGACAAAGCATTTTTCAAAATTTCATTTTTTTGTGTTTTTTCATTGCTTCTAGAAAAGGAATATTTACAGAATCTGAAACAATATCGTTCAGAGTTTTGTCCATATCATTGTTTACAGGTAGATGGCAAAAATGTGTAAAATCATCTACAAGCAGTGGACCAAAATTGCAGGCTCAACGTTGTGTGCTGGCTTTGGATCCGTTGTAGGTGGGGAATGCTTCAAGACTAGTGTTGTGTCACGTGCAAGTGTCTCCAATGCTGGCTGGTCTCCACCAGGTCTGCTGTTGTCTTTTTGTATTTTTGTATTTTCTTGTAATTTTTCTGCTGGTGGTGTTGCTCCAAAAATGTTTTTCGACCATTGCACTGGATGGACTGACGATTCCCTGTCAGATGCAAGATGCTTCCCTTTTGTCATCGTTATGGCTGGAGTGTCCTACTGCTCCTGAGAGTAACAACATTAGATAAAAAGCAATTTAATTCACCTGAATCAGGTTGGACACTACCGGCTACCTGCTCCTTGCGTCGGAAATTGTTTAGATTTGCTTCGACTTGAGCTGGAATGGTTGTTTTTGCAGCCATCATATCGTCAATCTTTTGGTTCATCTCAGCCAATTTTTCATCAATTGCTCAAGGCAGGCATGGGGTGGGTTTACCAACACAATCTCAGAAGATTCTCCCTGTTGGGGTTTCTGATGCTGATAAGGCTAGTGAGATTGTGGCTAGTATCATTGAGAAAACTGGTAAGGAGGAAGATGGGAGGAGTACTATGAGTTCTGAGGAGGATATTGCGCAACCGATTGTTGATGATACCCTTGATTATAGTACCCAGACTGCTGAGAACCATGTCGATTGTTCTGCCTCCATGTATTTCCTTGATACGGAGATTGTTGTTGATGATGGGTCTGGTAGGGTCTTCCACCCTGCTACTGGTGGTGGTGATAGGGCTTGTTGCCCATGTTCTTACTCGGAGACTGTCCTTGAGTACGGGTAGTTGCGTATCATTATTCCACACACCATTGACTTCTTGAATTTGCGGCGGTGGTGGAAAGAACGGCTAAGAACAGGCAGACAAGGACTCTGGTTGATACACGACCATCTATGACTGGGACTGCAGGGGCTGCTTTGGAACCTGCACGTAATACACGTGCTGGATTGGTTGGGGCTGCGGTGGACTCGATTGAGGTGGATGGATCGGTGATGGTTTCTTCTTCTCAGCGGACATCTCAGCAGTGGCAGACATAGAGTTGCAAGCATTGTCGTTTAAAGCTCGGATGAGTTGCTCCAGTTGTTGGGAGACCAAATCGAGCTTTTCCAATCCCTGGGTCCTCTTCTCAATGACTGATAATTTCTTGAGGTCCTGTGACCTCTTCTCAATGATATCCACCTTGGACAGGTGGCTCCTAATGATGCTAAGGTTGGAGCTCTCATTCATGTCTTCGGTGTGGGAAACCATGTTAACATGCTTGCTGACGGTAGCAGGCATCTTCATGTACGTACGTGACTAGGATTGAGTGGCCTCTCCTTCGGCCATCTCCTCAGAAATGTTCCAAACAACATCCTCGTCCTTGTTGAAATAGGAGCCACCACAAGCAGCATCAATGAGATTTTGGTTTTCAAGGGTCAACACACCAAAGAAATGTTGCACGAAACTGGTCTTTGGGATCTCGAGGTGGGGGCACTTTCCCTGCAGATCCTTGAATCTTTCCCACGCTTCATGTATCGTCTCATGGGGTTGCTGGCACAAACTAGAGATGCAGGCGCGCATCTGGTTCAAACGACCGAGAGGGTAAAATTTGTGGAGAAATGCAGACTTTAACTCCTCCCAGGTCATGACTACCTTTCCCAAGTGGCCGACCCAATACAAGGCTTTGTCTTGGACGCTGAAGGGAAGGAAGTCATCTTGACTACACTTAATGGAATACCAGAGTAGTGAGCAGTGGCACAGATGCGGACGAATTTTTTAAGGTGGATGTATGGTTCTTCTGTTGTATTCCCTTGGAAAGTAGGGAGCGGGGATAGAAATTACGGCTTCAGCTCGAAGTGGGCATGGTTTTGTGGAATCTGGATTCACTCTGTAATGCAGCCCGCTCCAGGATTGTATGTCTGCTTCAAAGTTGGCTTCGACGGTGGTGGTCTTGTCTCCCTTCCCTCGAAAGAGGGTCCACCTACTGAAAATTCATCTCCAACGCCTCCCTGATTAAACTCATTCTCTAGTTCTGATTCATCCTCTCTTCTACCATCTCTTTCGTCAGCCCTCCTCCTCCTCAAATCATTCAGCATATCTTGGAAGGTAGTCTGGACAAGGGCCTGATTGGTCAGCTGTTGTTGGATGGCCTGAATAGATGCGAGCAACTGACTATTAACTTTATTTTGTGTATTGTATTGTCCTTCCCCTGGATTGGCTTCTTCTTCTGGTTGGGGTTGTTATCCCTTCCCTCTTCCACCAGCCATGTCAGACTCTGCTTGGATTTCCGGCTCGAGATCGGGTTCTTGGTATGCACACGGAAGAATACCCCGATCAGTCTGAATGGCAACCCCGATGTGGAGAATTGTTTTGTGTTCAGGTCAACACAAAACTTTGTTAAGGATAACGGTGTATAAGGAGAGAAATCAATGTCCAATTAAAACGAGCAAAGTTTGGAACAAGAGTGATCCTGGTTTATTGAAGAAGGCGAGGAGTTTGGAGATCGGTTCGCAGAGTTCGAACCGGGTTCTCGGGAATCTCCCCGAAGAGAAGACGAGCACATGGAGTCAATGAGGGTGTCGATGGAGACTCGACTACGCCGTCCACACGTCGCCATCTCGAAGATCAAGAGGAAAATCGATGTGGATTAAAGACAAGGGGGACAACGAGAAACAACATGAGTGTAAAATAGTAGAATGGCTCAAGGTAAGCAAGGGTCTACAAGGAAGGAGGCAAAATTGCGCGAGTGCGTGATGTTTTTGATCTTAACCTTACTTAGACTAATCAATCAATCCTAAAAAAATGGATTCACCAAGCTGACCCATGGAGCTATGAAGGTTCGACAATTATCTTTGTAAGTTTTAGATTTGATTTTCAAGCAATTAATCTTTGAATGAGTCCTTAGAGCGCTATGCCTATAGGAGATAGAGTACTACCGGAAAGTATCTCGTACTTGTCCTCCTCCTTTGTAACCTGTAGTCTACATTTTTTAAGGTCATTGTAACCCTTCTTGGATCCCTACTCAGCCAAAGAAATAGAGGGATGAAGACGATTGGCGAAACCACTACTTCGGACCTTGCTTGCAATGGAACCACCCGTGAGCATGCGATGACCTACTTGTACATAAGACGATGAGACAGACACCCCCGTGAAGGCGTGGCCTATGCTCACTACTTCAGACAGGTTCACTGCTCTACACAATAGAGAACGTCATCACTAACCAAGCCCTACTCGTCTATGTACAATAGAAGTGCTAATACTTCGGAAATCCAGGTGATACACAAGGCAATCACCGACTAGGTTTTGGGCTCTAATCCTTACGAAGTCGCTCTCTCACTGGGAAGGAGACCTCCCAATGCAACCTGAAAATAAATGAGGGCTTTGCTAACCCAAGGTAATGAGTCCAATTAATCATTTTTATTTAGGTCAAGTATTTTTAGTAGTCTCTTTTTTTAAATTTTTTTGTGTTATCACTTGCTTTGAGTAGATTCAATACACGTGCCTAACTTTTTTGTATTTTATTTGATTCCTATATGATCCAAAAATAGAGGGAGATAGTCGAAAAAGCAATGCAAGATGGCACTAAGATGGAAATCTCACCTTAGTACCTAAATGATGAATGCTAAGTTAAAAGACTTACAACGCTTCCCAGCTCTCTCCATGCGGGATGCAAAACATGAATTTAGAAACCTATGCTATATGTCGATATGCACACGGAAATCGTCCTAAGAAGGCAATTGCTACACGTGAAGAACTAAATGCTAAACACCAAGAGTGAAATCCAAAGTCTGGTCTTAGAGCCTCCTCGGTGCCCTCCACAGTGGGTCCTACAAGCTTTGTATGGAGTACTGTCACAGTGCAAAGTTTCAAAACTAGGTGTCTAACAATTAATTAATCCAAGTTCAAACGTGAAGACTATAGGTGCATGCAAAATAGTTAGGTGTTTGGTCTTAAACTACACAATAAAGCAAGCCAAAAAACTAAGGGCTCATTCCACAAAACAAAGAGAAAAAAGGAAGAAAACACAAATCATGAGAAATAAAATAAAATAAAGCGATGGAAAACTCAGAAAACTCGGTGAGCCCCTAAGTGAACAAACACTTGGAAATTGAGCCCGAGTGTACAAGTCCAAAGTACATGTATTATTACAAATCAATAATTCAAATAAGTCCCTCTCTCAAAGAAAGAATAAAAATCCTAAGCTATTATCCTCTCTGTCTCTAGAGCCTCCTACTCTCTCCTACCGGCTAGGTCAGAATAGATGGCTCCTCGTCCCAAGGCTGTGTAGAATCACCTAGGCGATATTCCTCGATTCACAGTCACTCGCAAGAAGACAAGAGAAGAGATGTCAGACACTTCAAAATAGATAATCAGCAACAAAAAGAAATAATCTCAAAAATGTCTCAACAAGTAAATAGACAAAATCTACTCTACAAACTGATGCTCCCTGGCAACGACGCCATCTGAAAATGCGGGAAAATCAGAGTCACTAAATAATGGCATGATAATTCAGGCTCACTGTTGCTTAAGCGACTACTCGAATCCTCCAGCAATTTCAATAATTAACCCACACAGATAACGAAGCAATTAAGAGCATGAGTTAAAATTTATAATACCCTACTAAGAATGTATAGTGGCAAGCAAGGACGGGTCGAACACATGAAGCAATGGAGTAGAGCAGGCAAGATAGAAAATCAAAGCTCAATTTATCTCTCAAACACTTAGCCAAGAAGGATTTTTTTTGGATTTTTAATTTTTTATATATTTAACAACAATTAACTAATCAATTTTTAATCAGTGTGGTTTTATGTTTATTTTACTTGGGCAAGTCCCCAAGTTGAACTCAAAAGAAGGAGAGTCCGAGATATATAGTAGCGAGAGTCAAAGGAACAACTAGAATTTTGTCCATCAAAGTTCATGCACAGTTTTTAAGATGGTATTTTTTGTATTTTTAATGCAATTTTGGTATGCAAATGTAAATAAGGCCACTTTTAGGGACTAAAGTACAATGTTCAATCAAACGATGTCCGAAAATTATGAAACTTGGCCAAGATGTATCTTATGATGAAATGAATGCACTGTAATTTTTTTTGGAATTTTTGGATGCAAGATAAATATTTTACAAATTTATAAATACAAACCAAGTGAATTTCAATAATTATTTATAATAAATATTAAACCTATTTATTTTCAAGGGATAAAATTAACCAAGATCTATACCTAAGTGATTGATCTTAGAAAAATCCTAAACCTTAAAAATAATGAGATTTAATATCTATTAAAAACTAAAGATTGAAATCCACAAAATGATTTTTATTGGTCAAACCATGCATGCAAATGCAATTCTTTTTTAGCATAACATGAAATACAACTAATTCTATGATCCTTGAATTGTTGGTAATTTTTCAAGAAATGATTAATTATCTATGAATTTTCAAGCACAGATTGGGTAAAATGTGTAATTTTCCACAATAATATTAATTAATAATTAATCCATGATCATAAAAATATCACGCATATGTCATAATGTAGAGAATTAGTTGTAGAACATCCTGCACATTTTTTTAATAATAAAATGATGTAATAAAGCGGTTCAAAATAAAGTGGGAACACAAGGGTCTGAATGCAAAATTACAATAATTAAAATAATACAGAAAATGCAAAACATGAGTTAAACTGTAATTACCTAAACCCTAGGGGGTTAGTTGCAAAATTTCCTAAAAGCACGTGTGAAGCACGTGTGAAGCACGTGCCCCAGGGTGGCTGGACCTGGATGGGATCTGGTGGAAAGTCGGGGGCGTACTCGCAAAAATCCAAGCGGTCACGTACAAAGCACGTGACCCTTGGGTGGTTGGGGGCACTTTGGATATTAAGGTGGACTGCTGGGTCTTCGACGCAATTAGCCCTACCCTCACGCATGTGGAGCACGTAAGTGGCTTCTTTGGTCTTTGCGCCTGGCGAATGGGAGGGGCGGAGCGCCTGTAGTAGGTGGAGGCGGAGATAGGCAGGGGCTTCTGGCAGTGAACGGTTGAGGAGCGACAGGGGCGGAGAGGTGCAGGTGGAGGCCGACACATGGCCAGCGGGCGTCAGTGCAGGGGGCGAGAGTGTGACCGGAGTCGACAAAGAACTTCAGGGGATGTCGATGAAGCTCAGAGGTGCGGCTGGAGAGGCGGAGCGACGACGGAGTCAGATGAAGATGAGCCTGGGACTCCAGGTTGTCGTGGAGGCACTGCAAAATTCCTTGGAGGAAGCGGAGCATGCTTGGGGTTGGAGAAAAAGTGTCGAAGGCGATCTGTAAGATACGGGGATCGGCGTCGAACAACGGAGCTGCAACGAGGTTTTTGGCCTCGGATCTCACCGAATAGAATGGGGAGGGGATGTGTTGTCACCACCAGCACCCTCTTCTTTTGTGGTACAACGACGGATAAATTGGAGTCAAGGGAGCGACAAATCTTTATAGGCGACAAGGGGCAGGTTTGGAGATGGCAGGAGATCGAAGAGGATCTCATCGCAGATGCGATGTTGGGGTGGCGTGACGGAATTGGAGATATGGTGGCCGAAATCTCAGGGATTTGATGACGACGGCGAGATTACAGGGATTCACGAGGGTGATTTAATGATGGCCGAGATTCACGGAGGACAGGCTCAATCGGAGATGGCGAAGGTGCGGCCGTAGATGGAAGAGAGGTGGCGGTTGGCGGAGATCTCTACATAGGTGGAGGCTTCAGATTGGGAAATTAGGGTGACGAAGATGAGATACAAGAAAGGGGGAAGGAGGAAGAGGACGCACAGGGGCCGTCCGATCGGTCGAGATTGGACACCAATGATGCGTCCACGTGGCCTTTATTTATTTATTATATATTGTTTTATTTTTTATTTAATTAATTTTTGTTATTTTTTAAAATAAAAACGAGTATATATAGATCCCAAAAATGGGTGACATGTGGCGGCTCCAAGAGCTGCCACGTGTCAGCCCAAAAATCGAAAGATAAATAGAAAGATAATTCAAAACGAAATAGCAAATGACCTCGGATCGAAATTTTTTTTCATGAAATTTGTTTGTCTCGACGAGATCTATAACTTTTATGAAGATACCAACATCAAAATCGATCATTTGCACAAAGTGATATTTTTGGGGTACTCCATGTACATAGAATACCTTGAATTTTTGGGTTTTATATTTTTTTGTCATTTTTAAACAAGATAGAAATCCAAAAAAATATGATAAAATCAAAGATAAATATTTACACATTAATCTGTTTTTTTGGATTTTTATTAAATAGGAAAAAGAATAAATAAAATAAAATACGAAAACGACAACTTTTGTACAAACTGTTAGTGAAGACTCGGGCTCAGTTAGTTTCTTTTATTTCAAGCTCATTTTGGATTTGGATTTTGTGCATTTTAATAAAACTTTCATCAAAGAAAATAATTGAAAAAATACATAAAATAAAATGAGTTAATTATGTACATAAAACAATAGGTTAAAAACTGCTAAAATAGAAAGTGTACAAAAGAGGCCCAAAACTCTACTTTCACGTATGAGCTCTGATTCACTTGAACTTGGTCTTGTTTTGAAGGTAATCGAATGTGTATTAGTTCAAACATGAGTAGGATCAAATCGGACACTGTATGAGAGGATATCAATATTTTAGTCCGAGAATCCTGCAATTAGGATTTGGATTTTTGGTCCACTTATTTTGGTTAGTGATTTTTTATAATTTTCATTTATTCTTATTACTAATATGCACACAATGGAGGTGGTTTCAGGTCATTTGGAGTTAGCATGAATTAATTAAAAATCAGGGAAGTTAGGCTATTTTACAGGTTAGTTGGATTGAGATTTTTGGCTTCTTATTTTATGTAATTATGAATGATAAAATCCAATTATTATTAATACATTCATGAATGCTAATTATGAAATATAAATGAAGAAATGCTAATGAATTTCGAGGATTTGAGCTTAATTAGTCATTTTTAGAGTGATGAACATGAGATTCATCATTCCTCTATACTTAAACCATGCCCGTCCCTAAGCATCTAAAGAAATGCAATGATGTGAAATGAGATTGGGTTCCAAATCAAGATCATGAGCAGAAGGTGAAAATGGAATTAGACCCGACCTTTGGATTATTAGTTTGGCGGAACTTCTGTGACTTAGGGTTTTAAAATCAGCAGCCTCCAAGTTTTACACATCATTCTCACAGGTTCGGCTCAGAAGTCATCTTAGATCAATCCTCTTCCCAAAGCATACCCCATAAACATTGAACCATCGACTCATGTGTGTGAAAGGTTTTAGCTCTTCCCCTTCAGAATGTCAGACTACCATGCAAACCTCCTGTCCAATACTCATCTCGGGGAGTCGGGTATTTCCTTCTAAGGCCTGTCACATTGTGTTCACAATCGAATAGAGGGAGAAATTAGAAGAAGGGGAAAAGAACTGGAGGGTGGCCAATGTAGTCACCTCTCCTTGTGAAGCCAGCCAGTTTAGCCAAGTCTCCACCAAGATCTGCAGGTTTTCTTGAAGCTTGGACCCTTTTTTGGTCAAATATTTATTTGGTAGTAGGCTTCTTTGTATTTGGATTTTTGGTAGCTCTAAATGGATCTTGTTGTGCCCCTCTATGCATATGGAATCTTTTTTCCGTACATGTTTTAGGGTCTTAGAAAAATTGTGCCCAGGCGCCCATCCCATTTCCGAAGCTTTATTTCAACCCGTACTCCAGTCTTTAGATGTCCATGCTACAAAAAAAGAAACTCACATAGTCTTCCAACACCCTGTTTGAGTTGAGCTAAGTGCATAGTGCGAGAGTACAAATAAATTCCCTATTCTAGAGGCGTACCCAGACTGAAGAGACCAGGTTAGATGCTAAGAGTCAAATGCTGCACATTGTCACGTGGAACTCAAAGAATTAAGTCATATATCTGAAGCTTATAAAATCCTATTTCTCGGTGAAGTTCCTCTGAAAATTAGGTGGATTAAGGTTAATTCCAGACCACTCTCGATTTCTGCTCATAACTCGGTTCAGAACCCAAGGGCTTTTCACAAATGCAATGAATGTAATGCTGGATAAGTGCATGTGTGTGAAATGTAGACATAATTTTTTTTACTTTTGTGTTTTTTTTATTTTGAGAGAGATATATTTTTTTAATGCAAGGATTTTTGCAAAAATGAATAAGAAGCTATTTTTTTCAAAAATTTTGGTTGGACACTGTCAATGTTAGTAGGAAAACTTTTTGTTGTTTTTTTTAAGTTAGTTACCCACCCCGTAAATACATATAGACTTATGGGAAAGTACGAGCTATGGGTAAAATAGACACAGTAAATATACACTCCCCCTATACTTAGCGAGTGTTGTGTCCTCAGAGCACAAGAAGCGTAAAGAAGACATAGCTCAGGCTAAGCGTAAGAGAGTGAAAAAGAAAAAGAAAAAGATAGATCGGCCCGCGCCCCTATACTTAGGCTGTGAACAGTCTAAGTATAGAAGAAGAGAGAAAATGAGGCGGTCGAGATATGTGAATGAGGAGAGTATATACAGATGGGCATCGGTTCCCCCTATACTTAGGCTCTTGGTCAGCCTAAGTATGGAAAAAGGATGGAAATGGAGCGATCATGAGAAGGAGTTTGATGAGGAGAATGGTGTATACGGCTAGCATCGTTCCCCCCTATACTTAGGCCTAGGCCTAAGTAGAGGAAGAAGATGTACAAGGAGACTGATGGGGTCGGGAGGGTAGCCGATGATTAAGGTAGTTTTCTATTGATCTTTTTGTGAGCGTGTGGTGGGAGATCGTAATGATACGAAGAAGATGAAGCATATGATTCTAATGAAATGCTAAATACGATGTTTAATCTGGGCTTGTTGTAGTACGTGTACTTAGCGATTCGTTCAGAATCGAGAAAGAATCTCCGTGAAGAGTGTCTCAGCTTTAATTTATATCCCGGACAAGTCCGGAGTCGAACACAGGGAGGCAAAGGAATAACTTTGAGTCAATTCGGAAACTTAGATCTAGATTTCCAATGCAGTATTTTTTTAATTTTTTTATGCAAAAACAAATGAAAATGCAAATGCGGATGAATTAAGACAATAAGAAAACACACTACTAGGCCAAATTAATTTTAATGTAAAATTGATTCAATTTAGCCTAATTGTATTTTTTCCTACAATCCTAATCCAGTAATGAATACAAAACACATTTTTTGGAATTTTAGGGTTAAAAATCAATAAATGTACACTTTTTATGGGTTTTTTTAGCAATTTTTCACACAAACAGAATGCAAAAATTATGAAAAACTAGAATTAAAACATGATGCAAAGACCCTAAAGTAATTTTTTTGGAATTTTCTGATAAAATATGAATTTTTATGGATTTTTTAGTGGAAACAGAGTGATAGTGAGTAATTAATTCCTAATAAATCCATATTAATGAATCAGGTGAGGCGAGCTTCCCCGACCCCCTTCTCCCTCCTCGGGCACTCCTTCGAGCTCCAAAATGGCCGGGGTTGTTACTGCAATCCTCCTCTAGCTGTTGGCAGCGACGAAATTGGACGATGATCGTCGGAGGTGGATGGCGAAGGCGGAGGAGCGGGGACGCTCCAAGTCTCTCCAGCGGGGGTCCAAATGCCTCCAGCGGTGCCTTGAATAGTCCTGGACCTACAAGAACGAGTAAAGAGGGTCGCGGGCAAAGTGTCGCGACCCTCCAGGGGCGAAACGTGGTGGAGAACGGAAAGATGGGGACTCGGCCGGAGCGAGCTCTGGCGAGGGTTCGATTTAGGGATCGAATGGGTGGAACGCGGAGAAAACAATTGGATTTTTATCCTAGGATTATCGCAAACAAAGAAAACGCAAAAGAAAAATGAAGAAAAATGAAGAAAAATGAACGTCAAAGGTGAAGAACACCTGAGGATGAACCTCAACGGCGGGGGTGTTCGCCGGAGGTGGTGGAGCTGCCTTGATGCTTCCTCGACCGACCTGAGGCACGGAGAATGAAGATGTCACCTTCCTCTCACGATTGAGCATGAAAGGGGGAGCGAAGCTGGTGCAAAAGGGGTTCGAAATTCAAATGGAAACTCAGGGGGCTATATGAAGCGTTGACAACCGGGCGAGGAAGATCGAGGTGGATTGGGCGGATCGATGATCCACAACCCGAGGACCCCCGGCGTGAATTGCCAATAAACGAGGTCAAAAAGTCGTGAACAACATATCATGAGATAGTGCAAGGGCTGACCTCGAAAAAATCGAGAAGTGGGGTCAAAACCAACGTTCTAACAACGGGACAGGGCGAAGGACAGTCAGTTGACCGAGGTCAACGTTTACCGCCTCCTCGTTCGTCCACGTGGACCAACCAGAAAAAAGCCCCAAAAAATATTTGAAAATTCATTCAAAAATAGTAAATGATTTACTTAATTTTAGGTTATAAAATGAGAAATATTTATTATTTTATGAATAATTTTATGATAATTTTTATTTATTTTTCTGAGGTATAAAAATACAAGTTACCTTTTATGGCCTATATAGGTATACATATATATATTATTTTTATTTTGTATATTTAATTTTATTAGTTTTGTTTATTATTTTATATATTTATAAATTACTTTTATACACTTAAATATATTTTTATTTTATTTTTATGATGTAATATATATAATTAAATAAATAGATGCATATTCTTTATAGGTATATTTATAGGTATTATACATATGCATGTTATTTACATATTTTTATTTTTATGTCTTCTTTGTGTTTTTATTCCAGTTTTAATATACATATATATTATAAATAATATTTACAAAATTATAAAAATAAGAAATTATAAAAATAATGAACAAAAAATAAAATGAATATTTTAATCTGTACAAGTATACTATAGGGGTCCAAAATTCAACTTTCAAACTGTAGCTTCGCAAGATACGAAACCACCTTCATCAAATAGCTTATTGAAAATTATATCAATTAAAGGTGATTTTGATGCATTTCGAGTTTTTATTTGAGAGATACATGTCTAGGAAGTTGGGATTTTGGAAACTTATTCAGATCATAACTTTTTATCAGTATATTACTTTTATGTGAAATCAATTTTGTATTTTCTTTATTTAATTATCTACAACTTTCATGTACAAAGTTTCTTTATTTGAAGTATAAAAAGTGAAACTAAAAATAGGTCCCAAAATGAATAAAGAATGAATTAAATAAAAGGAATTTTTATTGGATCTGACCGTTATCTCCCCCTACTTTATTCTTTGTCGACCTATTCATATAGATGCCTAGGTCTCGGGGTTTCGAGTTATAAAATATTTACAATATTTTATTCTTTTTCTTTTATTTTCTTTATTCTTTTATTTTAGCTTTAAAAATCGTATTTTATACAGTATTTACACACACATGCATGAATGCTAAAATGCAGGAATTAAGGGTATTTACATGCATTTACTAGGGTTTTTGAGGCCAAAATGATAGAATAAAGATGATGAAATGTGGATTCATCAAGCCCTCTCAAGGAAAAAGAAATTTATATTAAAGAGTTCAACATCAAAATATATACAAAAAAATGAGCAGAAAAATAATTGAGGGAAAAAATAGATTAAATACAAGGTGGCTCGGGGGTCAGACTACTCGAGTGAATGAAAATCTAAATCTAATTTTTCAAATTAATCCCTAAGTCGTTTGCCTCCCCGGCAACGGTGCCATCTGACTAAATGCTAAATACGATGTTTAATCTGGGTTCGTTGTAGTACGTGTACTTAGCGATTCGTTCAGAACCAAGAAAGGATCTCCATGAAGTCTAGGTTTTAATTTATATCCCGGGTAAGTCCGGGATCGAACACAGGGAGGTAAAGGAACAACTTTGGGTCAATTTGGAAACTTAGGTCCCAGTATTTTTTTAATTTTTTTATGCTAAAACAAATGAAAATGCAAATGCGGATGAATTAAAACAATAAGAAAACACACTACTATTCCAAATTAATTTTAATGTGAAATTGGATCAATTTAGCCTAATTGAATTTTTCCTACCATCCTAATCCAGTAATGAATACAAAACACATTTTTTTGGAATTTTAGGGGTTAAAAAGCAATAATGAAAAATGCAAACTTTTTATGAGTTTTTTAGCAATTTTTCACACAAACAGAATGCAAAAATTATGAAAATTTTATTGGAATTAAAACATGATGCAAGGATCTTACAATATTTTTTGGAATTTTCTGACAAAATATTAATTTTTATGGATTTTTTAGTGGAAATAGAGTGACAATGAGTAATTAATTCCTAATAAATCCACATTAATGAATTAACTAGAATGTAATTATCTCAAAAAGATATTTTTATAAGGAATCAATGAGATTTGAAATTTCGCAAAAAAGATGTCTGTAGATTTAATTAAAAATCATTTACCAAAATCATTCTACAAATTATTTAAAGCACATGAATACTCCAATTGAAAAGAAATTTGGATAGTAATTCAATCACATTTCAATGCATCATTTTTAATTTTTATGAAATTTGTCAAGCATATATGAGTGAGATAAGAATTTAATTACTCGGAATGGGTAAAATATGCAGAATTTCTTTTAAATATTTTTAATTAATTCATCATTGCTCACAAAAATACAAATAAATAATCAGACTGTAGACAATTAGTTGCACAACATCAAGATATTTTCATCAAAAGAAATGATGCAGTATAAAATCCAAATTAAAATGCAAATACAAGGTTATCCGAGCAAATACAGAGAACAAACAAAACATACAAACAAATATCTATAGGGGTTGTTTTTTAATTACAAAAACATAAGAAAATAAAATTGCAATTTTTACAAAATAAAAAAAATTGGGGACCTTCTTCTCTAGGGATGCGGCTAGGGCGTAGGGGGGAATGCGCCGCCGCACGCGCGAGTGGCCACAACTTGAAGATGGGTCGGTGGCCGTAGGAGTGGCGGCTGTAGTCGGTCGACGTTGCGCGGCTAGGCGAGCCGCGAGCGGTGGAGGTGCTCGCCTGGGCAGGTGCGGTAGAGGCCCTATGGGCTGGAGATGGCGAGGAGCTCCACAGGCAGAAGAGGGGGCGCAGGCTGGTTGCGTCGCCTGCTGGCGGGTGATGCGCGGGCGGCCGAGGCAGAGGGGCGGCGCCGCCTGCGCTGGTGTCGACGGCCGATTGGCGGCTGGAAAGGGAGGGGCGGCGGTGGAGCCGCTACTGCTCCTTCCTTTTTATTTTTTAATTTTTTTCAATTTTTTTTGTAATATATTTTTTGTTTTAGATTTTCAATTTTTTAATTTTTTAAGCAGGAAACAAATATGTATAAAAAGGGAGAAAATGATGGGATGAAGGTGTGAGAATAATGAAAATGATGGTGATGGTGGAAAGATGTAACGGTGGTGGTGTGATAAAAAATGCAAAAATAACAATGATGACAAAATGCGAAGAAAAGTACCTACGGTGGAAGCGGATCGCCTATGATATGCTCACGAGAGCACGGTCTTCACTCGAATCGCCGGCGAGCGATGAGCTCGAGCAGCGCACGGATGCGGCTGCGATGTTGGCCAAGAAGACAACGGATCTCACCGGAGAGAGGGTTGTCGTCGCTCGACCACGGTTACGTCGCTGTCACCGATTCAACTCTGGGTACTAAGCTCTCCTCACATAAATATGGATCAAAGGTAAAAATGAGGAGAACGGGATGTATATAAAGAGAAAAAATGAGAAGTTATTAAAGTGGTGGGAGGTTAATAAAATAATGGGGTTGAATTAGAAGTTAGAAAATTTGGTGGAATGATGGAGTTGAATGGTGGTTATTGTAGAGAATGGAAATTAAAATAAAATAAATAAATAAAAGTAGCCTACTTTAAAAGAGAGAATAAAATAAAGAAAACAAAATGGAATATTTATAAATGTAGGTCCATGAAAACACTATGAACATGGATTTTTTTACTTTTCTAATTTGAATTTTTTGTATTTTCAATAAAAGATATTTACAAAGAAAAATAAAATAAAATAGTAGAAATAAAATGAAACATAAAAGAGTTTTTTTTGGATTTTTTAGTAATTAAGAAGAGTAAATAAAAAATGAAGAAAGAAAGATATGTACAATATATACAAAGTACACCTAGGTCCCAAAAACAAAATTTTGCAAAAGAGCTTCGATTTTAATGAAACCACTTCCGTTGGATAGATAATTTTCTAACTTGAACTTTAAAAGTGAGTTTGTGAATTTGGAGTTCATACGGAGCGGGAATTTGGCCGGGAAGTTGGACTTTACGGCTTTTTGTCTTTGAGATCTAGGAGCATCTATTTTAGGTGAAATTTATTTTATATTTTTGTATTTTGATATACATTTTTATGAACAAGTCGGAGAAAGAATTAGCTAAAAAGAAATTGCATGAATTTATTATAAATACATGAAGTTTTAGGCTATTTACAGGTGAAAAACTCCTTTAATTTTGCGGCTTTTTGTTGTTAATTTATTTTGTACAATCTAATATACAAGAATTAGTGTGTTTTATTTACTAGAGTCATTTTGTTAATTTATTGATTTTATGGACATTTGTTTGGGATTTTACTCGGGGATTTTGCTAAGATCAATATATTGAGATGATGAATCGTGGATTCATCAGATTCCCAACCATTGTCAGTGTTATCCTCAGAAAAATCATGCTAGAGAGTAGATGAAGCGTTTGAATCAGATGATAGCCAGCCATCATCAGAGTTATCCTAAGAGGAATAGTATTTGAAAGTGGAGGTACTCCAAATATTCTTGTTCTTTAGCTGCTTAAGTTGTTTTCTCAGAATTTGTTCCTTCTTGAGATCAAGCGATTCGTCCTCGGATGATGAATACTCTGAAGCACCAGTCTCAATAAGCTGATAAGAAATTATTCCAGTATATTTAATGAAACCAGGAGAATTGGCTTTGTATGAATAATAATGAGGAACATGAGTCGTCCAACGGGAATCGAAATTTGGATCCTTGTGTAAATAGGGTTTTAGAACTGCTGAACATATCTCACTCATGTAGATTACCCTTTCCAGATCTGATAAGGAATCATCAGACGATTCCTTTTTCATCATGTTGAAGGCGACTTTCTTTTTAGATGAAGGATCGGCCATTTTGTTTTGTGTTGTTTGTGAACGTGCTGGTCATGGGAGTGAGGTGTTGACAATTGAGTCTCCAGATGAATAACCATTGAAATTTTTCTCCTTTGGTCAGTGTACATCCTGTGTATTTATTCTTACTTTTCTTAATGTTGGTGCACTCCTGAGTTGGTTTGAATTGGTCAAGATGGTCAGAGAAGATTTCGACCGACTCAAGATGCATCCATGCATATGTCTTAGGATTATATAAGAAGTCAGTTCCCATGGTGAGAGCAGCGGGAAATGGAACAACGGGATGAGGCTCTAAACTACTGGTTATAGTACGTCCCGTATATTCGTTCTCAATTGATTGATGTTGGTGCATTCCTGTGTCAGGTTGATTTGATCAAAGTGGTCAGAGGAGATTTCGGTTGACTCCAGATGCATCCATAAATATGTCTCAGGATCATATAAGAAGTCAGTTCCCATGGTGAGAGCAGCAGGAAATGGAACAATGGGATGAGGCTCTAAACCAAGCCTCTTCAACAACCGTTATCTCAGGTGTAGCAGCGGGGAAGGGCTCATCTACCGCTTGATAGTTACAGCTGTTGACAGCTTCGTGGGTTGCCTCAAAAAATCATGGTTCCTCGAAGACTGGTTTAGAACGAAGTGCTCCCAATGCTGTAAAATTGATTTCCTGAGTCTTGCACTCAATAATTGCATTAGTCAATCCCAAGAGTGGATTTCTGAGAATGATCGGAGACTAGGTGAATTCTCCTTGATGCTCAATAACAATGATCGTGAAGTCTATTTTGAGCAGAGTACCTTGGAATGTAACGATGATTGAAATGGTTCCTCTCGGTCGCTTTATCGATCGATCAACCATTTGAACGATCTCTCTTATCTTCCGGATAGGTTCGAGTTTAAGCTTGTCAAATACTGTGGTCGGGAGGATATTAACTGATAAGTCATCATCGACTCGAGCATGAGTAAATAGTGTCTTTGATTCCACAATTAAATCTGGACAACCGCTTCACTATGCGGCTCTTGATCTTTCTCCTCAACACCAAGGAGGTGGCCATTGACAAGATATGTCTTTCAATCTTTATTCTTATCTTGTCCGACTTTTTCATCATTAATTTGCTCATTACAAATCCTTCAAGGTCGGGGAAGTGTTCAATGGACTGTATCAAGGGAAGTTCAAAAATCAATCTTTTCTCTAATGCTTCCCTTATAATAGGATCCAAATTCTTTAAATCTTCTTCAGTTTTAATTTTTATGAATTTTTCTAGTTTTTCGATTTTTTGAGTGTTTTTTAATATTTCGATTTTTTCAGTATTTTCTGTGTGGTGTGTTGATCTGGTGCTTTCTGTAGATGAGAAGGGGCTTTGATGTGCTGAGTCAGAATTGGAGTCAGAGTTATTCCTAGGGGAGTAATATGCAGAAGTATTGCTGTCAGAGTCGTCCCTAGGGTGAATATAGTCTATGGGTTTCTGAATATCCTCAGGGTTCTCGACATTAGATCCAATCATTTCATCCACCACTTTCATACCCCGAGCTTCCATAAAATGAAATTAGTCAGTCAGTAAAATTCATGAATTTATCCTCAAGTAATTCATATCTTTTAGTAATCCTCGTAATGCCGTCCTCCAAAGAATATTTAGGGTCAATCATGTGAGCAGTCCATGTGATTTCTTGAATTTGAGATCCAATCATTGCATATTCCATTTTCATGTTTGAGCTGGGAGAAGATTCTCTTGGAATATCCATTATATTATCGTTATCTTCTGAAAATTTCTCCTCAAAAATCATGGAAGGAGTCTACTGAGGTGGAGGATTCGGAGGGAATCTATAGGTCACATACTCAAAATGTTGTGCCTCAGGCATGTATTGCTTATTTGAGTAGAGTATATTCCTTTGGTCATAGTTGGTCAAACCCTTATACTATGGAGTCAACTTTCATGGTTTATGTGTGTCGATATCATTATTTCAGTCTTATGTATGAGTGTCATATCTGAAGATGGGATTGTCACGGTTAATCCAAGATGGAAGATTATCAGGTACGTGCCAATCCTCTTGATTTGTTCATTTTATTCCCAATGGTCAAATCGAATTGTGGATTTGTAAAGTATTGACCTATTCCAACAATATGGTGAAGAGAGATTGAAGTCAGTTACAGTTGTTGTCTCGACCGGTCATTCGTCTCAACAGTGATTTGATGTTCAAATGATTCATGAGTTCCAACGAGAAATCAGTCAATCCAAGATGGTAGTCGCTCATTTGTGTTCAAGGGTGGGGAGGTGGAAGATGTGAAGAAGTGTTAAATTCGACCGGATTCATCCTGTGGTTAGAGTTTCCCATGAATGAAGGATTGACATTTACATAGTTTGAAGGATTGATTGTATGATCAGAATATAGAAGATTGCCATTAATGAAGTAGATCGGATTTGTAGAGAGGGTTGGATCTATTTGTGGACGAGAGTCTCCTGTGAAAGTTGGAGTACGCCTGTCAGAAGAGGTTTTGGATAATTTTGGTCTGACCGAGACGAATTCATTATCATAGTATAGATATGATGGATACTCGGTCAAATGTCTCATCATCTTCGAAGAAGGTGGATGAGTTGTCATGATAGATCTTGGTTGAAAATATTCAAGTGTACGTGATACTCGACAGTATAAACCCGAAATTTTAAATCAAGGAGAGTGATGGCACAAGTGTACGGTTTTTGATATCCTATATCAGTTTATGCATACCAATGTAAATGTAATACAAATCCTAATTTCACCAACTCAAGCAATAAAGCCGTAAGAGTTCGGCAATTTATCTTTTCAATTTTAGTTGGTTATAAATTCAATCTTGGGAAAAATTTAGCGAGTTGTTAAGTACTGATTTTTTTAAAGATTGGCATGAATTCTTACGACTAGTTACATACACTTTCAGCCAGTATGGATGTAAGTACGGACCATAAACGACTACCCGTGTTACTTAAGGATAGAGCCTCACACAATGTCCTTTAAATCACCCACTCTACTAAGGAAATCCGGACCGTTTACCGGCTACCCGTTATTTCCTCACTGAGAAGTAGCTAATCGTTTTACAATCAGTAGTCTTAACGAAAATTCTGGGGCTGGGCTCTAACCTTAAGTGTCATCTCTCGCTCACTTAGACAAATAAATGAATCCAAGATCGGGGTTACTCTCCCGCAAAAATTCTTGATTTTATGAGTTAATTTAGTAAGATTTGTTTAGCAGTCTCAATTTTAATTAGGTGATCACTGAAAAATTAGGTGAGCACAAATACACGTCTACCATCGAGTCTCAATTTCCTTTAAAATTATGTGACAAAACAGGAGGAAGAAATGCAGAAAAAACAGATGTGTATGCTCAGATAGAAGACTTAAAGTGATTCCTCGCAATTTCAATGTGGGATGCAATACATGAATTTAAAAATTAATCTATATGAATGCAAGCCGATGAAAACCACACCTAGCAGAAAGTTCTATTAGTCGGGAAGAATTGATTTGAATTTGACTAAGTTGAGCGATTTAATGTGTGTCTCAATTAATGTGCAGAGTGGTCCTAGGTTCTACGTGCACAATCAAAAATTCTACAAGCTCTAATAGTCGTATGTGCAGGTCTAACCTATGCCCCACTCAAGTTGAGCCCCACCCTCACCGTAGAGTGAAACATGCCATGACACACCACATAGAAAGTTCAAGGTATTTTTACACACGTGAGAGTCCAAATGGACACTGCTGTAAATGAGCAATTAATTACAAAAATTAAAATTACAGAAAAATAAATCCTAGACTCTGTGCTCTCTTACGACTCAACTCGATCTTAATTTTAATGTGGCATTTCAGAAGTCGGTGAAGATGCGTCGATTTCCAAAAACTGATCCACGTACGCTAGGTGCCTCACACAAAAAATAAGAGAGAGTATGTAAGAGGGTGACTGAAAAATGAAAAATAAAGATAGAAAATAAATGCTGAGAAATAAATGAAAAATGTACAAGGGCACGTTCGGGGGTCAGATTACATGAATTTGTGGAAAATCGAGTAATATTTTTTAGACAAAATCTAAGTCGTTTTCCTCCCCAGCAATAACTCCATCTAACAAGCCGCAAAAATCCTACTTTAATTTGCATAAGTTATCGTATAAATTTATCGTTTCATTGTAGGCGGGAATTCATAATCGATCAAGAAATAACCACAATTAAGTAATCAATTTTTAATCGACGTGGTTTTATGTTTATTTTACTTGTGCAAGTCCTAAGGTCGAACTCAATGAGCCAAAGGAACAATCTAGAATTTTGTCTATCAAAGTTCATGTACGGATTTCGAGACGGATTTTTTTTGTATTTTAGTACAATTTTGGGATGCAAATGTAAATGAGGCTAATTTTAGGGACTAAAATGCAATTTTCAATCAAACGATGCCCAAAAATGATATTAAACCTATTTGTTTTCAAGGGATAAAATTATCCAAGATCTATCATTAGGTGATTGATCTCAGAAAAATCCTAAACCTTAAAAATATGAGATTTAATACCTATTAAAAATAAAAGATTAAAACCCACAAAATAATTTTTATTGGGCAAACCATGCATGCAAATGCAATTCTTTTTGGGCACAATGTGAAATACAACTAATTCTATGATCCGTGAATTTTTGGCAATTTTTCAAGCAATGATTATATCTATGAATTTCTAAGCACAGATTGGGTAAAATATCCAATTTTCCACAAGAATATTAATTAATAATTAACCAATGATCATAAAAATATCATGCATATGTCAAACTGTATAGAATTAGTTGTAGAACATCTTGCAATTTTTTTAATAATAAAATGATGCAATAAAGCGGTTCAAATAAAGGTGGAACACAAGGGTCTTAATGCAAAATTATAATAATTAAAATAATACAGAAAATGCGAAACAGGGGTCAAACTGTAATTACCTAAACCCTGGGGGGTTAGTTGCAAAATTTCCTGGAAGAACATGCCCCAGGTGACTGGACCCGGATGGGATCTAGTGGAAAGTCGAGGGAGTGCTCGCAAAAATCCAAGCAGTCACAGGTAAAGCACGTGACCCTTGGGTGGCTGGGGGTGCTTTGGATATTAAGGTGGATTGTTGGGTCTTCGACACAATTAGCCCTCCCCTCAAGCGTACGGAGCACATGAGGGGCTTTTTTGCTCTTTACGCCTGGCGGATGGGAGGGGCAGAGCGCCTGTAGTCGGTAGAGGCGGAGATAGGCGGGGGCTCCTGGCGGTGAACGAATGCGGAGCGAAGAGGGCAGAGAGATGCAGGTGGAGGCCGACACACGGCCAGCGGGCATCGGAGCAGGGGGCGAGAGTGCAGCCAGAGTCGATGAAGAACTTCAGGGGATGTCGATGAAGCTCAGAGGTGCGGCTGGAGAGGCGAAGCGACGACGAAGTCGAATGAAGATGAGCGTGGGACTCTAGGCGGTCGTGGAGGCGCTGCAGAATTCCTCGAAGGAAGCAGAGCACGCTTGGGGTTGGAGAAAAAGTGTCAAAGACGATCTGTGAGATACGGGGCTCGATGGTCAAAAGCAAGATCGGAGTAGAGGCCGCAACATCGAACGACGGAGCTGCAACAAGGCTTTTGGCCTCGGATCTCGTCGGATAAAATGGGTAGGGGATGTGTTGTCACCACTATCGCCCTCATTTTTTGTGGTGCAACGGCTGATGAATTGGAGTTGAGGGAGCAGTGAAGCTTTATAGGCGATGAGGGGCAAGTTTTGATATGGCAGGAGACGGAAGAGGATCTCATCGCAGATGCGACGTCGGGGCGGCGCGTCAGAATTTGAGAGACGACGGCCAAAATCGTAGGGATTGTTGGCAGCGGCGCGATTACAACGACTCGCGTGGGTGATTTGATGAGGGCCGAGATTCACGGAGGTCGGGCTCAATGGCGAAGGCGCGACCATAGATGGAAGAGAGGTGGTGATCTCCATGGAGATGGAGGCGTTAGATTGGGAAAGTGGGGTGACGAAGACAAGATACAGGAAATGGGGAAGGAGGAAGAGGATGCACAGGGCTTCCGATGGGCCGAGATCGGACACCCCTGTTGCGTCCACATGGCCTTTATTTATTTATTTATTATATTTTTGATTATTTTTTATTTAATTTTTTTAATTTGTTTAATAAAAATGAGTATATATAAATCCCAAAATGGGTGACATGTGGCGGCTCCAAGAGCTACCACGTGTCAGCCCCAGAAAAATCGAAAGATAATACAAAGATAATTCGAAACGAAATAGCAAATGACCTCAGATCGAAAATTTTTCTTCTTGAAAGTTGTTTGTCTCGATGAGATCTACAATTGTTATGAAGAGACAAATACCAAAATCGATCATTTGCACAAAGTGATATTTTTGGGGTACTCCATGTACATAGAGTACCTTGATTTTTTGGGTTTTATAATTTTTTATCATTTTTACAGATAAAAATCTGGAAAAAATATGATAAAATCAAAGATAAATATTTACACATTAATCTATTTTTTGGATTTTTATTAATTATAAAAAAGAATAAATAAAATAAAATACGAAAATGACAACTTGTGTACAGACTGTTAGTGAAGACTCGGACTCAGTTAACTTCTTTGATTTCAAGCTCATTTTGAATCTGGATTTTTACGTATTTTAAGAAAACTTTCGTCAAAGAAAATAAATGAAAAGAAATAAAAGAAAATGATTTAATTATGTACATAAAATAATAGGTCAAAAACCGCTAAAATACAAAATATACAAAAGAGGCCCAAAACCCAACTTTCATGTATGAGTTCTGATTCACTTGAACTTGATCTTGTTTTGAAGGTAATTGAATGTGTATTAGTTCAAAAGTGAGTAGGATCAAATCGGACACTGTATGAGGAAGATATCAATGTTTTAGTCCGAGAATCCTGTAATTAGGATTTAGGTTTTTTGTCCACTTATTTAGGTTAGTAATTTTTTTTGTATTTTTCATTTATTCTTGTTAGTAATATGTACACAATGGAGGTGGTTTCAAGTCATTTGGAGTTAGCATGAATTAATTAAAAATTAGGAAAGTTAGGCTATTTTACAGGTTAATTGGAATGAGATTTTTGGCTTCTTATTTTATGCAACATTGTGTGATAAAATGCAATTATTATTAATACATGCACGAATGGTAATTATGCAATATAAATGAAGAAATGCCAATGAATTTTGGAGATTTGAGCTTAATTAGTCATTTTTAGAGTGATGAATCTAGGATTCATCAAGGGGGTAGTTTGCAAATGTTACAAAAATATATAATGATAGAGTAACATCTCTATATTAAAATTTAAATACAAAATTTGATTGGTGTAATTGCAAAATACCCAGAGCAAGCGCTGATCGAACAATGCTCCTCCTCCCACTTTCCACGTGGTGGCTCATGGGTGTGCGATGATGTTTCGAGTCCAAGGGATGAGATTATATCCAGGTGAAAGATCTGAAGGTCAATGCTCCAAAGATCGGACAACGGTTGGAGCTTCTGGGGTTGAGGCTTGATCCAACAGTCGTAGACTCCCCTAGATGAATAGGGAAGAACATGGCCTTGGTCGAGCTTCAGTCGACGATTGCGTGTGTCTCCGACCACTTGAGATGCTCACCGAAGGCTCAAAAGCTTCCTGGAGAGCCCGTTTGACAGTTGGAGGGCGCAAAAGGCTTCGGTGAACGTCGGAGATCGCCAACAGAGTCGAGGAAGATACGGTGCTCCAGGTACCTGCACTGGTGCCAAAATCGACCCCTTTGCAGGGTCTAAAGCTTCTAGGACCTGCAGAAAAGGTCAACCCACGAACGAAGGGGATCCTGGGGTTTCAGTGGTGGTGGAAAGGAGTCGAGCACGTAAAGGCGGAGCTCCTCCGACGTAGGGCGGAGGGAGAGGAGCTGAAGTCTAGATCCATGATGGATCTGGAGGAATGAGGGCACGATGGGCATACGAGAAGCATAGGGGAATGATGTGGGGGCGATAGTTGAGGCGGAGATAAACAGAGGTGACCGGGCAGGGGTGCCGGAGTTGGTGCTCCGCCGGATGAGCGACTTTGATGTTTATGGAAATTCACGCGAAATCGAGAGAGCTTAAATGCTAAACTATGCTATTGCTATGCTAAAGAATGAAGAGAGCTAAAAGGATAGAAGCTCATCGTTGAAACGTGATCGGAAGTAGAAGCTCCGGCGAGGTTGACGGCGAGCAGCAGAGCAGCCTCAATTCAATGTCAAACACTTCGCCAAGGGGTGGAATCGAATCCTATTGTCTCCAAGACCTCAAATCCAAGCCAAGAACTAGGGAAAATAGGCGGAAGAGGGATCAAATTTGAAATTTGTTCGGAGGTGATTCCTTATATTAGTGGTGGAGCGAGGTCCAAGAACGATGCAGATCTAGCGTGATAGTGGGTCAATCCTCGAAGCATCGAGCCCGCGTGAAAGAGCAATGAACGAGGACAAAAATCGAAGAAGGAATCTTCCCAAAATAATGACTAGATCGGGCTGCAAAAATTGATGAAGTCGGAGTCAAAGGAGGTCTGACAGGGCACAGGGCGGGTCAGAAGAGTTGACCGCCTGTCAACTCTAGACACAACATGGTTGGTCCACGTGGACCAACCAGGAAACACCTGGAATAATTTATTTATAAATTCTAAAATAAACAGTAAATGATTTTATTATTTTTAGGTTATAAAATAAAAAATTTTCATTATTTTATAAAGTATGTTATTATAATTTTTATTTTTTAGAGGTTTGTAATTACAAGTTACTTTTTAGGATTAAATTATAGGTATTTATATATATTTTATGCCTTTTATTTTTATTTTGTATTTTTGATTTTATTATTTTATTTTCTTATTTTATATAATTATAACTTATTTTTAAATACTTAAATATATTTTTATTATATTTTTTTGATATATTATGTACACTTAATTATATAGGAGCATGATATATATAGGTATAAGTATAGGTATTTTACCTATGTTTTTTGTATTTTATTTTATTTTAATGTTTTCTTTATGGTTTTATTTTAGTTTTAATATGTACATGCATTATAAATAATATTTACAAAATTATAAAAATATAATATTATAAAAATAACAAATAATAAATAAAATGTATATTTTAATCGGGTTTATTATACAATAGGGGTCCGAAACCTAACTTTCACATATTAACTCCAAAAAATATGAATCTACCTTCATTGTATAGCTTATTAAAAGTTATATAAAGGTGATTTTGATATATTTTGAGTTTTTATTTGAGAGATATGGGTCTGGAAAGTTGGGATTTTGGAATTTTATTCTGAGTATAACTTTTACACTATATATTATTTTTGTATGAAATCAGTTTTGTATTTTTCTATATTTTTTATCAACAACTTTTATGTACAAAGTTTCTTTATTTGAGATATAAAAAATGAAAAATAAAATAGGTCGCAAAAATAAATAAATAAAGAATAAATAAATGGGAATTTTATTGTATTCATGGCCCTTATCTCCCCCTACTTTACTCCTTGTCAACCTAGTCATCAAGATACCTAGGTCTTGGGGTTTAGGGTCATAAAATATCGAAGATATTTTATTCTTATTCTTTTCTTTGTTCTATAATTTTGGCATTAAAAACAATATTTTATTCACATTTTATTCAACAAGGGATGAATGTTAATTTGCTTGAATTAAGGGTATTTACATGCATTTACTAGGATTTTTAAGGCCAAAATGATAGAATAAAAGTGATGAAATGGAGATTCATCACTTACATGGAGTGCTGGTGAGGCTCAGGCCGAGGGTTGGAGGGCAATGACAGGACCGTTGGATCCTTTTATCCAACGGCTGCTGGAGCAGGTGGCGGAGGACGTCAGGCAGTGCCAAGGTGGAGGCATGGTTTGTAGGAGGCAGTGGAGCCTGGCCTCCGCGTTGGTGGAGCGATCGGTAAAGGAGCTTGGTCAACGATAGTGGCTAGAGTTGATACTCAAACCTGCAGATTGTGAGCTCCGCTTTTGCGAAGGTTGAGCACGAGGGCATTCCAAGGGGGATGGTGGGTCGATGCTCCAGCGTGAGGATGTGGATCGAAGCGAGGTCTGTGGAAGGTTGCGGAGAGATAGAGGGAAACTAGAGCGAGGGATAGGATGAAGTTGGAGGTCGATACGACAGAACGGGGATGCAGCGAAGGGCGAGGTGGACGGCAGGGACTCCGATGGTCGATCGGAGAGAGAGATATATGTAGAGGAGAATGAGAGAAAGAATCGGAACTGGAAAAGGGCGAAGATACCTGGGTAGTCGTCTGGGCTAGAAGGAACGATCTCCTTGTGTCTTCGCTCGAGGATCCTGGAGACAAGGGACTTGAGTTCTTCCACTGGATGGAGCAGCAATTCGGCCTGGAGATGGTTGAGGATCTCACCGTTCTCCTCCCGTCTTCGCCGACGAAGAAGCCCTTTGCAGCTGTCACCTACGAGGGTAGAGGGCTGGAGAGGAAAGTTTTGGAAATGGTGGATAGTGATGGAGGCTAGAGTGGAGGGCATTTTATAGGAGGGCGTGGGGGGATGGCAGTTATGCGGGCGAGGGGCCGACCTCGTAATGGCCGAAGAAGGGGAACGGGTGTGGTGGCCGTTACATGGAGGCAGAGGAGAACGAGTGGGGAAGGGGCAGGGTGAGAACGACTAGAAGAAGAGGAAAGGGGTCATGAGCTAGGCATGTGACCCGGGGGAAGAGGCGGTCACGTCCTAGGCACATGACCTGGGGGTGGCTGGAGAGAGAGAAGCAGGGGTGCCACCTGGCATACCAAGGAGCTGCCACGTGTCACCTAAAAAATTCAAAATTTAAAAGGAAAAAAGAATAGAAGTGGACCTTGGATCGAGAAATTTCCTTCACAAAAGTTGTTTGTCTCGACGAGATCTACAACTTTTATGTAGGAACTGGGAGCAAAAGAGGTCATCTGTATAATATAGTACTTTTGGTGGTTCTCCATGTATATAGAAAACCACTTTGGGGGTTTTGTAATTTTTGGTGGTTTTAAAAGAGGGTAAAAATCTAAAAAAATACTATAAATCAAAAGACACCTAATTACGCATTAATCTATTTTTTGGATTTTTAATAAATAAGAAAATAGGAAAATAAAATAGAAGTTCGAAGCAAGCAAATTTTGTACTGACTCACAAAGGTCATTCGGACTCAATCGGTTTCTTTGATTTCAGACTTTATTTGGATTTGGATTTTTATGTCATTTGATAAAAATTTATCAAAGAAAACAAATGAAAAAGAAATAAAATTAAAAAGATTAATTATATACACAAAATCTTAGATCGAAAATCACAAAAAGATAAAATGCGCAAAAGAGACCCAAACCCAACTTTCACATATGAGCTCTGAATTTTATGAAATTGATCTTGTTTTGAAGGTATTTGAAAATGGAGTACTTTAAAAGTAAGTAGACTAAAATCGGATACTTTATGAGGAAGATATGTGTGTTTTAGTCCGTCTGATGTGAAAATAGGTTTTGGGGTTATTTGTCACTTATTTGAGTTAGCAATTTTTTATATTTTTTATTTATTCTTGTTATTAATTTTTACACAATGGAGGTGGTTTGGGTTCAATCGAAGTTAGGATGAATTAATGAAAAATATATGAAGTTAGCAGCTTATTAGGGTAATTTACACTTGGATTTTTGGGTTCCTTATTTTATGTAATTATGCATGATGAAATGAAACTGAGCCATGGTCGGTCCCAAGCCCGGGTAAATGAGGAGGGTTGTGTTAGGTAGCCGACAACCAGCATAAAATAGTCGGAGAAAACTTCCTAAATATTATTTTTTTAAAAAATACTATTTAGGAAGTTACCTTATGACAGTCGGATCTTTTCAATATGGATTTCAACAGGACGGGGAAATTGATGGAGATGTTACTAATAGAATAAATGCAGGCTAGCTAAAGTGGAGAGGAGCCTCTGCTATTCTTTGTGATAAGAAAATTCCTTTAAACATTAAAGGAAAGTTTTACAAAGCCATCGTAAGACTTGCTATGTTCTATGGATCTGAATGTTGGCCTGTGAACCATAGATATGTGCAGAGAATGGATGTAGCAGAAATGAAAATGCTATGGTGAATGTGTGGACATACACACGTAAAGATCGGATTCGGAATGATGCAATCAGAAAGAAAGTTGGTGTAGCTCTGATCGAGGATAAGATGTGAGAAAACCGCTTAAGATGGTTTGGTCATTTGCAAAGAAGATCAGCGGATGCACCAGTTAGGAGATGCGAGTGTTGGGATGTTGAGTCAACTAAGAGAGGGCGAGGACGGCCCAAGAAGTGTTGGAAAGAGACTATACGAAGGGATCTTAGTTTTTTGGATATAAGCCCGAGATTGACCCAATATAAATCTGAATGGAGGCGAAGAATCCATGTAGCCGACCCTACTTAATTGTGGGAAAAGGCTTTGTTGTTGTTGTTTGTATGCATATGATGAAATGCGAGTATTATTAACTTATGTATGAATGCTAATGATGCTATATTAATTATTAAATGCATATGGATTTTGGAGAACTGAACCTAATTGATCAATGTTAGCATGTTGAATCTGAGATTCATCTGTGGCTAATATGACATCCTCATTGCTTATCCCGAGACAAAGTCAAGATAAATGGGATATCCAAACTTGGAAGGATTGCGTCCCTATGAAAAAGGATTATATTGTTATCTTCTGCAAGTATGACTGCTTCCTAAACATGAATAAAAAATCAACTGGCTCAAAGATGGAGATTCCAACACTAGGTTGTTCCATACTGCTACCAATGTTAGAACAAAGCAAAGTATCATCTTATACATCATTAAGGTTGGAAGTTATGGGGAGAAGTGGGAGAAAATAGATGAAGCTAGTATTAAATTCTACAAAAAAATTTCCTGACCCAAAATTGTTGGAAAAATAGAAAGAGTTGTTTATTCTTTGGGCCCTAGGTTCTCTTATATAAGGAGAGACCTATGGGCAAATTACATAAAGTAGATGGAAGAACAGGAAAAATATATAATACATAAATATGAACTATATCTCTATACTCCCCCTTAAGATGGAGCATAGATATCTATCATGCTTAGCTTGGAAGAACACTTCTAGAAGGACCCTCTAAGGAGGGCTTTAGTGAAAATGTCCGTCGTCCGGTCCCCTGAGCTGACATGAGATGTAGAAATGAAGCCCTTCTGGATCATGTCACGTATATAATGGCAATCAACCTCAATGTGCTTTATCCTCTCATGGAATGCATGATTATTAGCAATGAATAAGGAAGCCTGATTGTCGCATTCCAGTGACATCGGAAGAGGTACATCTATATGTTGATATGTTAGGACTGCTCGAACCCACATCATTTCTGTACATGATTGTGCCATAGATCTATACTCAGATTCAACACTAGATCTAGCAACAACAATTTGCTTCTTACTTTTCCATGAGACCAGTGAGTCTCCAATAAATATAGCAAATCCTGATGTAGACTTCCTGTCCTTGGGACACCCTTCATAGTCTACATCTGTGCATGTTGAAATAGTAATAGAGTCACCCTTTTTAAATAGCAGCTCTACACCTGGAGATGATTTAAGATACCTTAGTATCATTTGTATAGCATCCATATGAACCTGACAAGGTTGTTCCATGAATTGGCTCACCTAACTGACTGCAAATGAAATATCGAGTGTGGTAACAGCAACATAAAGAAGCTTTCCAACCAACTCCCTGTATCTTCTCCTGTCAACCTCATTAGTATTATCATCATAAAGCTTCATGCTTGGATCCATGGGTGTAGTCGCAGGTCGGCATCCAAGCATACCCTTGTCACTTAACAAGTCATTGACATATTTCCTCTGAGTCATCACAAGACTTTGTTGATTTATGGCAAACTCCAATACCATAAAGTATCTAAGAGCTCCTAGATCCTTGGTAACAACGTCAGACCTAGAAATTCTTTCGCCCTCTTTATTACCTACATATCATCTCCTGTAATAAGTATATCATCAACATACACCATAATAGCAGTCATACCTCTGGAGGTTCTCTGTATAAAAAGAGAGTGATCTGCATTTGACCGTTTGAACCCCTATTTCTCAAACAAATCTGAGAGCTTCTGGAACCAAGCTCTAGGGCTCTGCTTAAGGCAATAGATTGCCTTATGAAGTCTACATACCAGTGAATACTCCCCCTCAATAGCAAACCCTGGTGGTTGTTGCATGTAGACTTCCTCCTAAAGATCACCATAAAAAATGCATTCTTGACATCCAATCGAAAAAGGGGCCAATCTCGAACCACGGCAACAGAGAGAAGAATCCGAAAGGTGGAATGATGAGCAACTGGGGAGAACGTGTCAAACATAATCCACCTCGTATGTCTGAGTAAATCCTCGTGCAACTAGTCATGCCTTGTACCTATCAATGTTACCATCTGCATTTTGCTTCACTGTAAATACCCATTTACAACTTACTATAGATGCTCCAGTGGGAGCTGGGATAAGGCTCCAAGTACCTCTTGACTGAAGGACAATCATCTCTTCTTCCATAGCTAATCGCCATTGACCATCCTTCGAAGCCTCTTGATAATTCCGTGGAATGACCACGGATGATAACGCAACTGCAAATTTCCTGAAATCGCCAGTCAAGCGATCAAAGGAGACCATAGATGCTATAGAATATGGCGCACAACTATGCTTCTGCTTTCGAAGCGCAATAGATAAGTTCAAATCAACAATCTCCACATCTGTCCACTATAAAGAACCCTGTTCAGGCAGACCATTAGACCCGTAATTAGAAACTGTGTATTCTGAACATACCTCATGCATGCTAGATGATGAGCGGTGAACATGAGCAGAAGCAGGCCAACAAGTATAGTAATGCGACAATGGTGGGACTGGGACCGTAGTAGTTGGTGGCGGTGGCGATGGTGGTGGCGGTGGCGGTAGTGGTGGTGAAGGAGGTGGTGATGGTGTAGGTGAAGGAGGTGGTGACGGTGGTGGTAGCATGTATATTTCATCATCAGAGTCTGAGGAAGCCAATCAATCACCTGTAATAGATAAGTACATCATGATCGAACCCGAAATTCGGCCTCTTAATAAGTTGTTTTAGTGCGTTGTAGTCGGTCGAATCGGATGCGTCAAAGACCGCTTTAATTAAAATCATCAATCAAAATAAAGCGGTCGATTTATATTTTGCTTGGGCAAGCCCAAGGTCGAACTCAAGGACACGAGCCTCTTAGTATTATCTAGACTCTTATTACTTAAACTAAGTGTTGAATTAAAGCTTCGTAGGTCAATGAATGCATGAAGACACGACATGATGCATAAACAAACATGAAGATATGCCAATTTTTTAATTCATTTTTTTAATGCAAGGAAATGCAGTATCACAATGATATAAATATGCCCTAATTATACAAAATTGTTGAGCAACTAGACAGTAATCGAATTCAGATTTGAATCATTAAGCAAGTTTCATTAATGTAATTAGACAAGGCATGAAAGCTGAACATAAGAGACACTTTGCTATTAAAATAATGCATCACAGTTCGAAGTGTCAAAATAGAGATCTAAGCATGCCATTAAGAAGACAACAAAATAAGCTTTGAAACGAGACCAAAATCAACTAAAAACCAGAGCTCGGATGTTCAAGATATTCACAAATGAAAAAAAAAAGGCATAAATGCAAAAAAAACATGAAGATAACCAGCAACAATTCCCCGGGAGAGACTAAATTGCAAATAAAATTAAGCGCAAGGCCTTCCCTGTAAATTACCCACATGCGTGGGAGTATATTTGCAATTATTAAAACCCCGAGGGGGTCGGGTGCAAAATACACCGGGCGCATGTGGGTATCGCGTAGTGTCTGGACCTGTCTGCAAATTGAAGAAGTACGAGAGGCCTCCTCGCAATTAACCATGACTTCACGTGACCGAGCACGTGGGGGTGAGGTTCGGCTTCCAATGCAGGCTCGGGGGAGGCTCAGAGGTCGATGCTGGCTTAGCGGAGGCTTGGAGATGGCTTGGCGGAGGCTCGGAGCTCTAAGCCTCGAGGTCTGGTGCAGCCACCTAGCTCTGACACATGGCCGGATGAGGGACATCTGATCATTGAGATTAAACGGTGGCTGGACGAAGGCTAGTAGACGATGTGGCTCACTTATGGCCGTCCGATCTTGGAGATCGGATGGTAACTGCTTCGCGGGTTCCTTCTCGCCTCCGTCTCCGGTGGCGGGCTTGGCTGGGCTCTGACGACGTCCTCCTAGCTCTGCCACCGCCTTCCGCTTATTTAGTTGCTCTGTGGAGGTCGCTGGAGGTGCAACAACCATCGTTGAAGCTCGGGGAAGACGTCGGAGCTCCTGAAGAAGGCTACAGACTCTGGTACGTCGGAGACAAGGTCACTTGAAGATGCTCCGGCGTCAACTCCGGCCATTGAGGAAGAAGACCTGCAATGTTAGTGGACTAATAGCCGAAGTGTGTACGTAAAGCAAGTGGGTGAGGTGAGGCGGAATGAGAGCCTAAGCAGATGGAGACGGCGAAGGCCCGGTGCTCCTCCGCCGTGAAGGGCGGAGCAGATGAGTCGGAGTGGATTGAGGTTGCGGAAGAGAGAAGGGGGGAGCGAAGGGGCACACGTGAATGAGGGAGGAGTGATGAAGCTCAATCGATGGTTAATAGAAAGTGAACGCATGTGTATAATCCTAGTAAATTAAGAAGAAATAGAAAGAAAAATAAAACGGAGATCTGAGGAGAACTTGGGCAATGGCGGTCGTCGGCAGCTTGTGCTTGGGGTTCAAGTCGAACCCCGGGTCTTCGCTAGACTCCATCAGCCAGTTGGAGCAGCTCGAGTGGAGGCGGAGCTCCGCGACGCAACCTCGAGAGCTGCGGGTCTCATCGGGGGCTGGAGGTCATCATGGCACCTGCAATCGAACCTCCCCATGTCACGGGGAGGTGCAATGGGGTTGGGCCTCGCCCCTCGTAAAGGAGGACAGAGGTGGAGGCGGACGGAGACAACGTATTTATAGGATGGGGGAAGCGGTTCTGGTGAGTGGAGACAGGATTTGCGGGGATGATGGAGAGCGAGAAAGGCATGAAGGGATGATCTAAGTGGCTCGCGAGGATAGTGGATGAGTGGGGTCGGCCATGGAGCGGTTATTGAGTGGAGAAGAAGGCAGAGAAGATGGGGGAAATGAAAAGGGGGAAGAGGTCGCGTAAGGTAGGCGACGTGGGCGAGGAGGAGACCGGAGGCAGGAGATGGTTCCGTGGCCGTTGGATCTCACGATCCAACGGCTATGAGAGGGGCGCTAACGAGAGGCTGTGATAGAACGAGGAGGTGAGATCAAAGGGCGTAAGGGGCGTCACGTGGTGTAAGGAGGAAGAGGCGAAAGCTGACGGCGGCGATGAGATTGGGGGCATGATCAAAGGGCTGAGGAAGGGGTATCTACATGCAGTTAGGATGAAGGTGCCAGAGATGATCGGGTGGCTATGATGAGGATACTTGGCGAGCTAAGTGAGAAGCGCTAATGGACGGAGGAGATGGCCAATGGAGCTGGATCAGATGGACTAGGAACAACGTGGGAGTGGACGGTGAAGATCAGAGCTCCAGACGCAATCTGACGGCAGAGGAGAAGGGTGGATGATGCAAGATGAGCGGGCCATGTGGCTCAACCAGGAGGAGACACATGGCCCAATCAGATTATTCCGGAGAAAATCAAGAAAAAGAGGGGGGAGATGGCCGAATTTGGAAAAATGCAAAACATAAAAGTTGTAGATCTCTTTGAGATCTACAAGTTTTATGTTGACCAAAAACGGAGACAAGGTCAGACAAAGGAAGAAATATTTTTGTGAGCATTTTTAAGGAAAAAACACTACAGATTTTTTTGGTTTTGCTATTTTTTTATATTTTTAATTTATTCTATGACTCTGTTATAAACAAGGATTTGTCTGGTTTTTATTGACACTTAGTTTAAGCTAGGGGGTTAATATCTGCGAATTAATAGCATGAAACTGGGTTTCATCAACCCCTTATACTTAAACTATGCTCGTCCCCGAGCATCACAAAAAATGAATGAGCTGGATTAACTCCCTTGTGCATGTGCGTACATGATCTGATCCGTTAAAAAACTCTTCATTTTAGAGATCCAAAATCTTAGAGCTCAACCCATCCTTAATCAGGAGGCATCCAATTCCTCTAGTTTTCCAAACTCTCTCTTGTATACATATTGTAGAGAATATTATGTAGTCGGTGTATCATTTATTCTATTTTTATTTTCCCGATAGCCTCTTATGTAATTTACCCATGGGTCCTCTCTATATAAGAGAGCCTAGGGTTCTATGGAATAAATAGATTGCTCATTTCCACAAACATGGTATCAGAGCCAAAACCCTAACCCTAACCCTAAAACCCTACCAGTGCTGCCCCTCTCTCTCCCTTTCTCGGCGACGATGCTGCAGCCCCTCACCTTAGGGTGCCACCGCCGCCACCCCACCCCTCCTCTTCTCCCGCCACCACTCCGCCCCTCCTCGCTGGCCTATCTCTCCGCCGCCGGCCTATCTCTCCGTCGTCGACCTCCTCCACTGTTGGCCTAGCTCTACGTCGCCGGCCTCTCCACTGTAGGGAGCCCTCCGCCGCCGGCTCCTTCCCCAACGCCGGTGTCTCCTCCTCCGTCGGCCTCTCTCTCTCTCTCCATGGATTTAAGTGTGTAACGTCTACATATGCACTCAAATCCCGTCCAGTTGATGTAGACAATTCTATTTTGGTCTACGGATCCTAGCTCTTTGTCTCCGGCGTTATATCTGACAACAAAGTAGAAATGCCCTCCATCAGCGCGTTCAAAGGTCTCTCGCCAATAGTCAAGATGGATGGGACAAATTATGAGCTCTGGGCGATGCAGTTCATGAGCCTCATGAAGTCGAACGGTAAGAAGCACATTCTTACCAAGGAAGAACCGGCAGCGAAGACTGGGATCTATGCCTCCTGGGAGGCTGATGATTCATATGCCAAAGTTAGGCTCTCAGGCATGTTGACGATGGAGATTGCAAATGATGTCCTCCATCAACCCACCGCTAAGGCGATGTGGGACATCCTGGCAGCTACTTATTCGCAGGTGCGAAATGAAACAAAGATGTTACAGATTCAGCATGACATATTCACCATGAGGTAGAATGGCCGGACACTACATTCCTTATATACATCCCTACGGGGGATGTTTGAGAAACTTTACAGTACTATACCTCTCACATCTACCCCTGAGCAGCAGAAGACCTTCCAGAATGCTACCATGGTGGGGGTACTGCTAGCAGCACTTGATCCTGAGTATGAGGCAACCCGATCTCATATACTTGTCGATGCCACCATTCCTCCTATGGAGGAAGTTTACCGGAGACTTAGCTGCATCTCTATTCCTTCCATCACGTCTACTCCACCACCTTCGGCGATGGCTGTGTCGCGAGGGAGATGTGGTCAGTCTTCATTCCGTGGACGTGGACCTCATGGCCAAGGAGGTCGTTTTCGCCAACCATGTACTTTCTGCCATCGCACAGGTCACTCCGAGGATACATGCTATTCTAAGCATGGGTTTCCAGCATTGGCACGCGTATCTGAGCATGTTACATCTCTGTCGGCATCCACTTCAGATCACCGGTTTGAGGAGCTTGTGGTGCGATTGCGCGATATTATGCCTCAACCATCTACAGATTCTCTATGAGGTTCTTCAGATATTGCTACTTCAGCATCTGCCAGTACTTCTGCCACTGCCAGCACCTCAGGTAGTCCTTCTGCTTTTACATCCTGTCATGATCTCTCAGATTGGATTATGGACTCCAGCGCAACACCTCATCTCTGTTACGATAGAGACAGAATTGAGTCATACAGAGACATTCCACCTGAACGATCAATGCTCATAGCTGATGGGACTCATTCCCCCATCGTTGGACAGGGGAATATTACCTTGTCACCGTCCATGCATTCACAGAATGTTCTACATGCTCCTGAGTTTTCCATGAATCTATTGTGTATTAGTCAGATTACAAAGGATTTGCATTATCGCGCTATATTTGACCCATCTTCTCTTATTTTTCAGGACATACTAATGGGCAGGGTGATTGGTCGCGGCTCTGAGCAGAATGGTCTTTATCGTCTGGTCCAGAATTCATATGCTGGCGTCTCTTCCTACTCAGTTGGATCGGTCTCTTCATAAACCTGGCATCTACGCTTTGGTCATATCCCGCTTCAAAAAATGTGTCATCTATTGCCTCAGATTTCTCCAAGTTTGTCATTTCGATGTAAAGCCTGTTAGTTGGGAAAGCATCATCGAGCTAGCTTCCCTAGTCGTCAGTGTCGGAGCAGTAGCTCTCCGTTTGAATTATTTCATGTTGACATTTGGGGTTCGAGTCGTGTTCTGATCATCAGGGACACAGGTTCTATCTTGTAGTAGTTGATGACTTCTCTCGTGTATCGTGGGTATTTCTTTTAAAGAATAAGTCTGAAGCAGGGGATGTTATTAGAAGTCTTATCATTGAAGTGTAGAATGTTTTTTTCCTCAAATATGTTTGTACGGGCAATGCGTTGGAATTTTGCACTCGCTCTCTCTCCCATTTCTTTTCGTCCAAAGGTATCATTCATCAAACCATCTATGCTTACACATCTCAACAGAATGGAGTGGCAGAGCGAAAACATCGCCATCTCCTTGATATTACTCGAACCCTGCTTATCCAGAGTTGTGCGCCTATTACTTTTTGGGGGGATGTTGTTCTCACGGCCTGCTACCTTGTCAATCGTATGTTGTCCTCTGTACTCGGTGAGAAAATTCCTCTTTATGTTATTTTTCCAAAGAAGGAATTATTTTCTCTTACCCCTCGTGTCTTTGGTGTTGTTGCTTTTGTTCATCACTTGTCTCCTGGACTTGACAAACTCTCACCTAGAGCTGTCAAGTGTGTCTTTGTGGGTTACTCTCGGACTCAGAAGGGTTACCGTTGTTATGACCCTGTATGCAGGAAATATTTTGTTAGTGCTGATGTTACCTTTTTTGAGTCAGTTATGTACTTCTCCCTTGCAGGTGACAGGTTGGCCTCTTCCACATCTAATGATGACGTCTATGTTCCTCCTCCTCCTACTCTGAGTCCACCTTTGCACATTCATGTCCCGGTCGTCACGCCAACGTCATCTCCATCACCACCACCACCACAACCACCTATCATGCCATTATCTAAATTCTATACACGTCGGTCAGGTTCTGCTCAGGCGGCACGTCAATCATCCATCACACCTCAAGTATGTTCAGATGCTATTACTAACGATGGGTCGGATAGTGTGCCTGTGCAGGATTCTTCTTTGCAGGAGTATGCACCATCGAGTACAGTGGATGATGATCTTGATGTCCCTATCGCTATTCAGAAGCAGAAACAGACTTGCGCGTCTTATCCCCTTGCTTCCTAGATTTCTTTTCACCGTCTCACAGGAGACTTCCATAGATTTGTTGCGGCTTTGTCTTCCGTGGAGATACCACGGAATTATCAGGATGCTATGAAAATTGACTGTTGGCGGTTGGCTATGGAAGAAGAAATGGCTGCTTTACAGTCCCGGGTACATGGAGCTTGGTTACCGCTCCATCCGATGCATCTATTGTTAGCTGCAAATGGGTATTCACAGTGAAGTACCACGCAGATGGGATTCTTGACCGGTACAAAGCACTGCTAGTGGCGAGAGGCTTCACTCAAACATATGGTATGGACTATATGGATACATTCTCTCCAGTGGCTCGTCACTCTACTCTTCACATTCTTCTATCTGTTGTTGTGGTACGTGACTGGTCCATATTTCAACTTGATGTTAAGAATGCATTCTTGTATGGAGATCTGCAAGAAGAAGTCTACATGCAGTAGCCACCGGGGTTTGCTGCTGAGAGGGAGAACCATATGGTGTGTAGACTTCACAAGGCGATATATGGCCTTAAACATAGCCCAAAGGCATGGTTCCAGAAGCTTTTCCACCTCATTGAACGACAGGGATTCAAAAGATCAAATGCGGATCCCTCGTTGTTCATTCAGAAGACTTCTAGAGGTATGGTTGTCATCATGGTATATGTTGATGATATTCTGGTTACAGGAGATGATGCTCAGGGGATAGGGATGGCAAAAGAATTTTTGAGCCGTCAGTTTGTCACGAAGGATCTTGGTATCCTACGATATTTTCTGAGACTGGAGTTTGCCAGGAATGCACAGGGTCTGGTGATGACCCAAAGGAAATATATTACAGATTTGCTGGTTGAAACGGGCATGGTTGGATGTAGACCATCGAGCACTCCTATGGATCCAAGTATGAAATTATAAGACAATGACACTGAAGAGGTTGACAGGAAAAGATATAGAGAGATGGTGGGTAAGCTTCTTTACATCACTCTAACTCGACCCGATATTGCTTTTGCAGTAAATCGAGTGAGTCAATTCATGGAGCAGCCAAGACAGATACATATGGATGCTATATATAAGATACTAAGGTATCTAAAGTCTTCTCCAGGCTCAGGATTGATGTTTAGAAAGGACACAGACTTATATATTTCGGCTTATGCAGATACAGACTATGGAGGATGTCCTAAGGACCGTAAGTCTACTTCAGGCTTTGCAGTTTTTGTGGGAAGCTCTCTGGTTTCTTGGAAAAGTAAGAAACAAACTGTTGTGGCTAGATCCAATGTTGAATCTGAATATAGGGCCATGGCACAAGCAATCACGGAGATGATGTAGGTTCGAGTTGTACTAGAAGACTTGCATACATATGTACCTCTACCCATGCAGCTACAGTGTAACAATCAAGCTGCTTTGTTCATTTCCAAGAATCCAGCATTTCATGAAAGAACAAAACATATTGAGGTAGACTGCCACTACACTAGAGATATTATCCAGAAGGGGTTGATTTCCACTTCACATGTTAGTTCAGAGGAGCAGATTGCCGACATCTTCACCAAGCCATTGCTCAGAGGACTTTTCCAGAGATGTTCTTCCAAGCTGAGCATGATTGATATCTATGCTCCATCTTGAGGGGGAGTATAGAGAATATTATGTAGTCGATGTATCATTTATTATAATTTTATTTTCCCGATAACCTCTTATGTAATTTACCCATGGGTCCTCTCTATATAAGAGAGCCTAGGGTTCTATGGAATAAATAGATTGCTCATTTCCACCAACACATATAAACTAAGGATATGAATCTTAAGTGTTGACTGCGTTCACGAGAGTAGAGTCGCGACATCACCCAAGGTCCTGGTCAAAGAAATTCTCCTAAGGACCCAATCTCAACACTAGGGAATAAATCAAATCTTGAGTCCAATCCACCGTCTCTTTAGTTGTCAGACTTAGAAGTGTTGGTGGCATGCCATTTGATGGAGAGTTTTAGGATTGTGTCATTTCTTCTTTCCCTCTCATTGGAACAAGGATCCTCTCACGTGCCTTATTACTCAGCGTATTTTTTTTTGGTGTTGATCAGTGCGTCTGTCAAAAGAAGTTGGAGTCGTCTACACTTGTTTTCCTGGGAATACACCGGGGTGTACCTTTTTTGAGTACCTATCATACCTTCTACACCCGGACTTGTATCATTTACGATGTAGAGCCCTTTTTTTGTGTAAGCCCGACTCCTGGTCCTAATAGCGGTGGTCCAAGTGGACAATTTGAAATGGTTGGGAGCGCTCGCCTTTGGTGGAAGCTCTTTTGATATTGACTTTGAAGAATGAGAGCTTTTCTTTCAACAATGATATTTCTTTGATTTGTATTATTGTTGGCTAGCTCCACTGCTTTTACCAAGAGTTGGCGCACACTGATCAATATTTTTATTTTATTCACATCCTGGCACTTAGGTCAATATCAAGAGATTAACATAAGAACCAAGTTCTCGTACTCTCTAAAATGCTGACACTCAGGTCTCATGAAGCCTTCAATGATTTTATCACATCCTCGAGCATCATTAGATCAAATCTAAACTTGAATCCCTCATCCCAGTCCCTAAAGTGAAATTTCAACTCATCTCATCGAGATCGTAGTCATGCATGTGATGTGATGATCATATTCTTAAGGTAGGAGACTAAGCATGCAATATAGCATGCAAATCCGACTAACTAGGGAAATGTGTATATTTAAGTCGAAGACCCTGATGGTTAAGGCTGATTAACCTAAAATCTCAATACCTCTTCAACCGAGTGTCCTCGAACATTTTTGATCATGTGTGAGAGTGAAAAATGTAGGGGATTTAATCCAACTCATTCATCCAATTTTTTTTTTGAAATTTTTATGAAGACTTTAAAAGACATAATGACTGCCTAAACTCAAATGAGTAGATGCATCTGCATTCAGCCAGTATAGGTGTAAGTACAGGCCGGAGCCCATTGCTTGAGGACGGAGCCTTACGCGATGTCCTATAAACCACCTACTCTGTTAAGGGAAAAACCCTCGCTGAGCGTGACTACTTATTTGGGTTTAGTAGTCAATTTTGTCTTTTATAGATTTTTAGTTTTTCTCATTTTTATGGAGTTAGAACACATGTTAGACTCACTTTCCTTGAAATAAAAAAAAACATTTTCAACACCATGTCATACAAATAAAGATTTTCCAAATATTTTTCAAAAGATTTTTCAAAATAAGAGAAACTCATTTTTCAAATCATTTTCAAAAATATTTTTCTTGAAGATAGTGTACCATAATAGAAAAGCTTTGAAAATAATTTTTGTCCACTTAGTTCAAACGAATATACTTTAGCCCAAAAAGTTTCAAACTAAATTTTTTTCAAAATATAGCTAAAGTAAATATACGGTAAATACGGTATACCCCCCTATACTTAATCTTTGCTATCTCCTCATAGCACTAGATGATACAAAGTCATAGGTCCATTTAAGTATAGAAAAATATACGGGAACTGAGGTGGACTCCCCCTATACTTAGGTTAGAAATAACCTAAGTATTAAGGAAAGGAAAGATGAGTGAGGAAATTAAGGAGACTCAGGCCCCCCCTATGCTTAGGCTGAGAGTAGCCCAAGTATAAAGATAGATAATTGATGTTGGGGAAAACCTGAGGTGAACGAAGAAGTAGGATGGATATACACATGAGCGGATGAATCTTCAGAGATGAAAGGAGTACCTAAGGTCTAGGGGAGGTGTCGAAGAAATCAAGGATCAAACAAGCATGCAATACCCTTTAATTTCACCAACTTACACATGAAACCAACAAGTGTTGGTTAATTATCTTGTCATTTTTGTTGGTGATTAAAACATTCTAGTTTACGCGAGAAAAATGTCAAATAAAACCATCCAAGGGTGTTGCTCTCCCAAAACATTATTTTACTCCATTTTAGGTCAGCTTGCAATTAGCAGTCCCAATTATTTGCTTAAGGTTATCACAGATTACAGGTGAGCACATAAATCAAACAATCATCGTCTACCGCTCATTCCCAATTCCCATTAACCTAGGTGATCAAGCTAGGAAGGGAGGTCGAGAAAAAGCCATGCAGTCGACAAAAATCATGACCTTATGCTAAAAGAAAACTCGCGGTGCCTTGAGCAAAATTCGTGAAAAATCGGACTAAATTTAAGAATCAAATTCAAATGTATGCAAGTCGATGAAAAGCCGCACCTAACATGCTTCTATTAGCAGGGATGAACATCTTTTAATTTGGCTAGGTGAAGCAATGTTTATGTGCGTCTTGATTAAATGTGTGTCCTACCTACGATTAAACACGTAAAAAAGAGAATATGAAAGAAGCTCGGTGAGCCGCGTGCCTGGTCCTAGATCGACACTCAAGTGGGGCGATCTCCACACAATCATGGAGAACTTCGGTCATTTATACGCGCGAGTCTTCAATCGAAGACCATTGTAAAGACACTTATTACATTAAAAGAAATAAAAAATGCAAGACATTTTTTTGTTCTTCGATTTTTCTCCAAAATTGCTTTTGTGGCTCCTCACATCGGGAACACCTGCTCCTCGCCTCCTTGAACACCAAGGGCCCTGCCACAAAAGCAAATATTAAATATCCATCAAAGAATTATCAATTATAATGCATGACAAACACATTACCTATAAATTAAAAATTAACGCTTAATTAAATAAATAAAAATCCAAACAAAACAAAAGATGAGCCGTGTCCCCGGAAACGACACCATTTGATCGAACCCAAAATTCGACCTCTTAATAAGTCATTTTAGTGCGTTGTAGTCGGTCGAATTGGATGCATCAAAGACCGTTGTAATTAAAGTCATCAATCAAAATAAAGCGATCGATTTATATTTTGCTTGGGCAAGCCCAAGGTCGAACTCAGGGACAAGAGCCTCTTAAGTATTATCTAGACTCTTATTACTTAAACTAAGTGTTGAATTAAAGCTTCGTAGGTCAATGAATGCATGAAGACAAGACATGATGCATAAACAAACATGAAGATATGCCAATTTTTTTATTCATTTTTTTAATGCAAGGAAATGCAGTATCACAATGATATAAATATGCCCTAATTATACAAAATTGTTGAGCAATTAGAAAGTAGTCGAATTCAGATTCGAATCATTAAGCAAGTTTCATTAATGTAATTAGACAAGGCATGAAAAGCTGAACATAAGAGAAACTTTGTTATTAAAATAATGCATCACAGTTCGAAGTGTCAAAACAGAGATCTAAGCATGCCATTAAGAAGACAACAAAACAAGCTTTGAAACGAGACCAAAATCAACTGAAACGGAACTCGGATGTTCAAGATATTCACAAATGAAATAAAAGGGCATAAATGCAAAAAAACATGAAGATAACTAGCAACAAGTCCCCGGGAGATACTAAATTGCAAATAAAATTAAGCGCAAGGCCTTCCCTGTAAATTACCCAACGGGGGTATATTTGCAGTTATTGAAACCCGGAGGGGGTCGGGTGCAAAATATCCCAGGCGCACGTGGCTACGACGTGGTGTCTGGACCTGTCTGCAGATTGAAGAAGTACGAGGGGCCTCCCTGCAGTTAACCCCGACCGCACATGACCGAGCACGTGGGGGTGAGGTTCGGCTTCCAATGCAGGATCGGGGGAGGCTCAGAGGTCGATGCTGGCTCAGCGGAGGCTCGGAGATGGCTCGGCAGAGGCTCGAAGCTCCAAGCCTCGAGGTCTGGTGCAGCCACCTAGCTCTGACACATGGTTGGATGAGGGTCGTCTGATCATTGAGATCGAACGGTGGCTGGACGAAGTCTAGTAGACGTCGTGGCTCACTGCTGGTCGTCCGATCTTGGAGATAGGATGGAAACTGCTTCGCGGTTCCTTTTCGCCGCCGCCTCCGGCGGCGGGCTTGGCTGGGCTCCGGCGACGTCCTCCTAGCTCTGCCACCACCTTCTGCTAATTTGGTTGCTCTGTGGAGGTCGCTGGAAGTGCAGCAACCATCGTTGAAGCTCGGGGAAGACGCCAGAGCTCCTAAAAAAGGCTATCGACTCTCGTACGTTGGAGACAAGGTCACTTGAAGATGCTCCGGCGTCAACTCCGGCCATTGAGGAAGAAGACCTGCAATGTTAGTGGACCAATGGCCGAAGCGTGTGCGTGAAGCAAGTGGGTGAGGTGAGGCGGAATGAGAGCTTAAGCAGATGGGAGACGGTGAAGGCCCGTGCTCCTCGGCCGTGAAGGGCGGAGCAGATGAGTCGGAGTGGATTGAGGTTGCGAAATAGAGAAGGGGGAGCGAAGGGGCGCGTGTGAATGAGGGAGGAGTGATGAAGCTCAATCGATGGTTAATGGAAAGTGAACACATATGTATAATCCTTGTAAATTAAGAAAAAAATAGAAAGAAAATAAAACGGAAATCGGAGGAGAACTTGGGCAATGGCGGTCGTCGGCGGGCTTGTGCTTGGGGTTCAAGTCGAACCCCGGGTCTTCGCTGGACTCCATCATCCAGTTGGAGCAGCTCGAGCGGAGGCGGAGCTCCGCGACGCAGCCTCAAGATCTGCGGGTCTCACCGGGGGCCGAAGGTCGTCATGGCATCTGCAATCGAACCTCCCCCTGTCACGTGGAGGTGGAATGGGGCTGGCCTCGCCCCTCGTAAAGGTGGACAGAGGTGGAGGCGGACGGAGACAACGTATTTATAGGATAGGGGAAGCGGTTCTGGAGAGTGGCGACAGGATTTGCGGGGATGATGGAGAGCGAGAGAGGCATGAAGGTGATGATCTAAGTGGCTCGCGAGGATAGTGAATAAGTGGGGTCAGCCATGGAGCGGTTATTGAGTGGAGAAGAAGGCGGAGAAGATGGGGGAAATGGAAAGGGGGAAGAGGTCGCGCGAGGTGGGCGACGTGGGCAAGGAGGAGACCAGAGGTAGGATATGGTTCCGTGGCCGTTGGATATCGCGATCCAACGACTACGAGAGGGGTGTTAACGAGAGGCTGGGATAGAACGGGGAGGCGAGATCGAAGGGCGCAAGGGGTGCCACATGGCGTAAGGAGGAAGAGGCGAAAGCTGATGGTGGCGATGAGATTGGGGGCATGATCAAAGGGCTGAGGAAGGGGCGTCTACATGCGGTAAGGATGAAGGTGCCAGAGATGATCGGGTGGCTATGATGAGGACACTTGGCGAGCTGAGTGAGAAGCGCTAATGGACGGACGAGATGGCCTCTGGAGCTGGATCAGATGGCTAGGAACAACGTGGGAGTGGACGGTGAAGATCAGAGCTCTAGACGTGATCTGACGGCGGAGGGGAAGGGCGGATGATGCAAGATGAGCGGGCCTTGTGGCTCAACCAGAAGAAGCCATACAGCCCAATCAGATTATTCAGGAGAAAATCAAGAAAAAGAGGGAGGAGATTGCCGGATTTGGAAAAACTCAAAATATGAAAGTTGTAGATCTCGACGAGATCTACAAGTTTCATGTTGATCAAAAATGGAGATGGGGTCAAACAAAGGAAGAAATATTTTTGTGAGTGTTTTAGGGGAAAAACACTGCGGATTTTTTGGCTTTGCTATTTTTTGTATTTTTAATTTATTCTATGACTCTGCTATAACAAGGATTTGTCTGATTTTTATTGACACTTAGTCTAAGCTAGGGGTTAATATCTGCGAATTAATAGCATGAAATTGGGTTTCATCACATCACATACTCGAAAGTGTGACATCAACGCTTACATAATACTTCCTGCGCATTGGATCATAACATATGTACCCTTTTTGTGTCCTAGAGTACCCGACAAAGACACACTTGATAGCACTAGGAGAGAGCTTGTCAATACCTGGAGACAACTGGTGGAAGAAGGCAATCGAGCCAAACACACAAAGGAGTAAGTGAGAACAATTCCTTTTCAGGAAAATCAAGAGAGAAGGGAATTTTCTCACCCAAATCCGATGAGGGTATGCGATAATAAGATAGCATGCCTTTAGAACAACATCGCCCCAAAAAGAATGCGGAGCACAACTCTGAATGAGAAGAGTCCTTGTAACATCAAGCAAATCACGATGCTTCCTCTCCGTAACACCATTTTGTTGGGAAGTATAGGCACATGATGTTTGATGAATAATACCTTGGATCAAAAAATAATTGGAAAGAGTATGGGTACAAATTCCAAGGCATTATCAGTTCTCGCAAATTTTACAGAAGAAGAAAACACATTTTTTAATTCGGTTAGAAAAGTTTTGATAACATTTCTGGCTTCAGATTTATTCTTTAATAAAAAGACCCAGGACAAACGAGAGAAATCATCAACACCAACCAAATAAAACATGTGTCCTTGGTGATCCAGGAACACGACTGGCACCCCAAATATCTATATAAAACAACTCAAAATAGAGCTACTGCTCCGACTCTGACGATTGGGGAAGGCAGACCGATGATGCTTTCCGAACTGACATGATTCACATTGAAAGGACGAGTGAGGAGAGATCTGAGGCAGAACACCACACATTTTCTGGAGCGAGAGATGACCAAAGCGTAGGTGCCGCATAAAGGGAGAGACGAGTCCAACAGAAAGAGAGGAAATTCCTACATAGGGAGTTCGAACTAAGCGATAGAGACCGCCCTGCTCACGGCCACACCCAATCACCTTGCCCGTAAGGATGTCATGAAATACAAGAGAAGATGGGTCAAAAATGGCTCGATAATGTAGATCCTTCGTAATCTGCCTAATAAGATAACAAGTTCATAGAGAAGTCAGGTGCATGCAACACACTCTGTAGATGCATAGAGGTTGTCAAGCTAATCATCCCCTGTTCCAGTGATTGGGGAATGAGTCCCATCTGCAATAACCACAGTTTGTCTTGGAGGAACCTATCTGTATGCCATAAGTTGACCCCTTTCTCCACACAAGTGATATGTGCCACCGGAGTCCATAATCCATTCTATAACATCAGATCCACTATTGCTAGTAAATATATAAGTACTACCTGAGGTACTGGAGGAGGCTGAAGCAGCCACATCAGAATGACTCCCGGAGGTCGATGAAGACATAACCGGACTGACAGGAGGTATAATGCCCCTCAGTCATGCTACAAGGTCATCAAATCATTGATCCAAAGAGGAAGCAACCGGGGGCTCAATATGCTCAGCCACTCGAGCAGAGGCAGGAAATCCATGCTTGGAGTAGCATGTATCCTCTGTTTGTTCAGGGCGATGGCAAAAAGTATAGGGCTGACGAACACGACCCCTTCTGCTACGAGGTCCGCGTCTACAAAACTGAGAAGAGCCTCCTCGACCTTGGGAGGCTGCCATCTCTGAAGAAGCCTGACTGGTAGTAGTAGATGGGACAGTGATCCGACTGAGCCTGCGGAAGGCTTCCTCCATGGGAGGAATAGTAGCATCTGCCAGAATCTGAGAACGAGCCGCCTCATACTCAGGATCAAGGGCTGACAGAAATACACCAACCACAGTGGCATTCCTATAAGTCTTCTGCTGCTCAGGAGTAGATCTGAGAGGCATGAAGCTATAGAGCTTATCGAACATCCCACACAAGGATGTATATAGAGAATGAAGAGAGTGTCCATTCTTCTTGATAGTAGAGATATCGTGCTGGAGTTGTAGAATCTTCGTCTCATTCTTTGCTTGTGAATAGTAGCCACAAGAATATCCCACATCGCCTTGGTTGTGGGCTGATGGAGTATATCATTGGCGATCTCTATGGACAATGTACTTGAAAGCCAAACCTTTGCATATGCATCATCCGCTTCCCATGAGGTGCTAACTCCAGTCTTCTCATCCAACTCTTCCTCGGTAAGAATGTGTTTCTTACCCGTAGACTTCATCATGCTCATGAATTGCATAGCCCACAATTCATAGTTTGACCCATCCATCTTTACTATAGGCGCAAGACCTCTGAAGGCACCTATGGAGGGGATATCTACATTGCTTTCTGACATGACGGCTAGAGAAGATTAGGGTTGAAGACCAAACAAGTGTTTGTCTACACTGACATAGAGAGATTTGGTTGCATGTGTAGACTTATACAACCAATCTCATCAAGAGGGAGGACTCCACGGTGGTGTCCTCTTTTGAAAAGGGAGGTGCGGCGGCACCTCTTGGAGAGAGAAGGTGCAGGGGCCGAGCGACGAGACTGCAAGGTTGAGAGGAGGGGCTATAGGGATGGCCAACAGCAGTGGGGCTTGACGGCGGGGCCCTAGCGGCATGGGTCGGGTGGCGGTGCCCTAGGTTGCGGGGCCGGGCGGCAGCGCCCTAGGCTGCGGCGCCGTAGGCGGCAGGGCCCTAGGCTGCAGGGCCGGGCGGCGGTGCCCTAGGCATGGGCCGGGTGACGGGGCGTTTGGGCCCGCGAGGGCCGAGCGACGGGGCGTCTAAGCCGCAGGGTCGGGCGGCGGGAGCCCTAGGTGGCTAGGTGCGCATAAGAGAGAGGCTTGAGTTGGGGTTTAGGTAGGGTCTCGGTACAGGAGCTCCGGTCTAGAACCGCCGCTCTGATACCATTTTGGGAAAATAGAGAGAGTTGTTTATTCCTTGGACCCTAGGATCTCTTATATAGGGAGAGGCCTATGGGCAAATTACATAAAGTGGACAGAAGAACAGGAAAAATATATAAACGATACATAAATATGAACTATATCTCTACAAAAATGTCTCTTGGGAAGAGAGCATGTTGAACACTGCTTCTTGTATTCTCAATAAAGAGGACAATGAGAGCATCATTTCCATTCTTGATGATAATGAAATATTCAATCAAATCCCTTATGGGAAACAAAGCTCCATGCTTAGAAGGATTTGCTATTGAATTCTATTTGGATAATTGGGGAATTATCAAGGGAGATGTTTACTCAAAAATCACTGAATTTTTTGTAAATCTCTGAATGCCCGATGCAGTTGAAGCCACCTTCTTAGTCATGGTCCCAGAGAAGCAAAGTCGTGCTCACTTTAGTGACCTCGGGCCTATCAGCCTTTACAATGTCAGCTACAAAATCATTATGAAGATCCGTACAGACATAATTACTCCCTTTCTTCAAGTTTTTATTTTTGAAAATCAAGGAGGGTTTATCGTATGCAGGAGTATCTTCGATAATATAGCCCTTTGCACAAGAGTTTACTCAACACTTAAATCATAGGTCTAGAGGGAATTAATATCATCATCCAATTAGACATGGAGAAAGCCTGTGACAGAATAGAATGCAATTTTTTTATGTTCTTTCCAAATTCGGATTCAGCAAAATGGTTATAGACACTATTGAGTCTTGCATCAGCAATGTCCCCTTCTCTCTCCCAATTGATGGTTCTTCAACAAACTAGTTCAAAAGCTCTCAAGAACTAAGGCAGAGGAACCACTCTCCCCAGCCTTATTCATCTTAGCAGAAGAAGCTTTAAAGCAGATGGTTATTACACATGATTTCTCAAGGCAAAATCAATCCTTTCTATGCACATTGAAAGGCTCCCAAAATTGCTCATTTGCATTTTTGCAGATGACATTACTATCTTCACTGATGATTCAAAAAAATCTCGACAATTTTATGGACTTCCTGCAAAGATATGAAAAAAACTTCAGGTCAGAAAATCAACAAACTCAAGAGCAATTTCTATATGAGTGGAACCGGAGACCAAAATGATAGTATTTGGGTGTACAGAACACTTTGGGAATAAAGAGAGGCGCACTTCCTTATCTATAATCGGGATGGCCCATTTTCCAAGGAAGAATCCGAATCAGATATTTTGATAGCCTGATTGAAGACGTTCAAAACAAACTTGCTGGTTGGAAATGCGAGTCTTTCTACTGGAGGGAAAATTACCTTGATCAGACATGTTCTTTGCAGCATTGCTATCCATATGCTCACAGTGTCACAGTGTATGATATACCTCAGGGGGTTATTAGTAAACTGGAGAGTATCTTCTCTAACTTCTTTGTTTGAGTGTGTGTGTGGGGGGGGGGGGGGGGGGTCAACAAAAAGTAAAGCTAAGCATTGGATTAACTGGGATCAAATCTGCAAACCTTTGGAAGAGGGAGGCCTGAACATTAGATATATATATAGAGATGATGAAAGCTCTTCGCATCAAAATGGCTTGGCACTATATGAATGATTCTACCCTTTGGACCGATTTCATTAACAAAAGATATGGAAACCTTGATAAAATAAATAATTATGCCCTTGCCAGATGGAAGATTCTTCACAAAGCCTGGAATGAAATCAACAACAATACAATGTGGACAGTAGGAAATGGTAACATTAGTTTCTGGCTTGATCAGTGGATGCCTGATGGACCAATTTACCTTCAGGATGATATTGAGGTCGTAGATCCAAACATCAAAATAAGGTACCTAATCACACATGGGTAGTGGAATGAGCAGATCCAGAATACGTTTAAGATTCCCAAAGCCACTCAAGAGAACATTCTTTCAAGGGAATAAAGCTAAAAGCAGATTCTCCAAGAAGATTATGGACTAAAACTAATGATGGAAATCCTACTGTGAAAAGTGCTTGGAATTGCATAAGATTGGCATAATTGAAAATCACATGGGGCATTCCTTGGAGACTCTTCCATAATATATTGCCCTCTAATGACAGTTTTCAAAGAATGGGATTACACCTTCCCTCTAAATGTAATTGCTATAGCTAGGAGGCTAACACTGAAAGCACCACTCATGTGTTTTTTAATGATATTGCAAACTTCCTGTGGGATTGGTACCTGGATTTCCTCCAACTCCCTCACAAATATTCGAAAGACTTCATCAATTGGTTGCTTTACATCTTCACGAACATAAACAAAGAAACCATCACAAAAAAGCTAGAAGAATCTTCTTGGCTTGGCTACTCTGGGAGATATGGGTAGAAAGGAATAAAAAAGGTTTTGATAATGAACACACTACACTTTGGTTCCTTCTCAAAAAGCTACAACTTGATACCAAAACCATTATTCCCTTGGTCTGCTCCAACTATGTCAACAACAAAGATGAAAATATCCTAATGAATAGGATGGGTTTCGATACTACAATCTATGAAAGGAAGTGGAAGACCTTCTTTTGGGAGAAGCCTGAACAAGGAACCCTGAAACTGAACACTGATGGGGCCTCAAAAGGAAATCCATGAAATTCAGGAGGAAGAGGCATCTTGAAAAACCACAATGGGGATATGATCCTCGGATTCTCTTGATTTATTGGAATTGCCACAAATATGGAAGCCGAACTGAGAGTTGTAGTGTAAGGGTTGAGAATCTGCAAAGAACACAATTATAATCAAATTTGGCTAGAATTTGATTCTGAGGTTCTGGGAAAAATGATATCTACTGAACACTATGATATTAGATACTTATCAGATTGGTGGAAAGACCTTAGGGAAATCATACACCTTATAGCCAAAGTGATGCATACTTACAGGGAAGCCAACTCGATTGCTGATGCTCTTGCAAACTGTTGAGGAGAAAATGAACACAACATTCATCTAACCCTAGAGCTCTCTTATATAGGAGAAAAGCTCTATGGGTAAATTACATAAACAGGACAAAGAAAATAAACAATATATGAAAGAGCGACAGAGTAACGTGAATATCTTAACACTCCCCCTCAAGCTGGAGCATATATATCTATCATGCTCAGCTTGGAAAAACAGTGATAAAAAGGACCTCTAGCCAGAGCTTTAGTAAACATGTCTGTAATTTGATCTCCTGACGCAACATAAGATGTTGAGATAAGGTCCTTTTGGATCAAGTCTCGAGTGTAGTGACAATGTACCTCGATATGCTTCGTCCTTTCATGCAATGCTGGATTATTAGCTATAAATAAAGCTGCCTGATTATCGCATTTGAGATGCATAGGAAGAGGTACTTCAATCATTAGATCAGTCAGGACAGACTTGACCCACATCATCTCAGTACTACCTTGGGCCATTGTCCTATATTCTGATTCTGCACTGGATCGAGCAACAACAGTTTGTTTCTTACTCTTCCATGAGACTAGTGAGCTGTCAACAAACACAATGAAATCTGAAGTAGACTTCCTGTCATTAGGACACCCAACATAATATGCATCTGCACACCCTGTAACTGAGAGAGACGTGTCTCTTCTAAACAGAAGACATGCGCCTGGAGATGACTTCAAATATCTCAAAATCATGAATATTGCATCCATGTGCGACTGCCTGGGTTGCTCCATGAACTGACTTATTCTACTCACAGCAAAAGATATATCAAGCCTAGTAATAGTAACATACAATAATTTTCCTACCACTTCTCTGTAGCGTCTCTTGTCCACCTCCTCAGATCCGTCATCGTGAAACTTCACATTAGGGTCCATCGGGGTAGTAGTTGGTCTACATCATGTCATACATGTCTCAAATAGAAGATCAGTAACGTACTTCATTTGTGTCATAACCATACCCTGCTAATTTCGTGCAAATTCCAATCCAAGGAAGTAACAAAGCGTACCCATGTCCTTGGTAACGAACTTCTTTCCAAGAAAGTACTTAGCTGCTTGGATTCCCTGTGCATCACTGCTAGTGATAACAATGTCATCAACATAAACCAAGATGACCACAACACCTCTCTAGATCTTTTTACAAAGAAAGTATGATCTGCCTTAGATCCGACAAACCCCTTATGTTCTATCAACTCTGAGAGCTTCTGAAACCAAGCCCTCCGACTCTGCTTAAGGCCATATATAGCCTTATGAAGACGGCACACCATACTGGACTCCCCCTCAGCAGCAAACCCAGGTGGTCGCTGTATATAGACCTCTTCCTGCAAATCACCATACAAGAAAGCATTCTTGACATCCAACTGGAAAAGTGGCCAATCACGGACCACAGCCACAATAACGAGAATTCGTAGGGTAGAATGACGCGCCACAGGAGAAAACGTGTCTTGATAGTCCACCCCATACGTCTGTGTGAACCCACGAGCAACCAACCTTGCCCTGTATCGGTCCACTGTACCATCAACGCGATGCTTCACAATAAAAACCTATTTGCTACCAACAACATACGCACCTGGTGCATGGTTGACGACACTCCAAGTACCCCGCGATTGTAACGCGGCCATCTCTTCCTCCATGGCCAAACGCCACTGACTGCTCTGCAAAGCCTCCTGATATGACCGGCGTATCTGTACAGCTGACAACCCCACAACAAAGTGTCAAACTCCGTGGACAGACGCTCCAAGGAAACATAAGAATCAAAGTCTACCCCATATTTGGGGTTCATCGTACGTGCACGTTTCTGCTCCGAAGTGCAATAGGGATATCCAGATCATCGACAGAAGTAGTAGAGATATTATCTGCACCGTGTACCTTATTCTGTAGATGCAAATCACCCATGCCATTAAAAGAACTTAAATGCTCAGTACATACCTCGGGCGTGCTGGATGATGGAGGAGGCGCATGAGCATGGGATCTTCGCTGGTAGACCTGAGGAAAGAAAGTAGGAGACGGTGGTGGTGGTGGTGGTGGTGGAGTAGAACATGGTAACGACAGAGGAGGAGGAATATAGATATCTTCTCCATCCTCTAAAGGAGCAAGCATGTCACCTGTGGGAGAAAAATACATAATAGACTCAAAGAAGGTGGCATCAGCACTGACATAGTATCTTCGTCAAACAGGGTCAAAACAACGATATCCCTTTTGGGTTTTGGAATACCCAACAAACACACATTTGACAGATCTGGGAGACAGCTTGTCGAGACCAGAGAGAGCCGATGAACAAACGCAACCGAAGCAAAGACACAAGGCGTAAGCGAGAAAAGATCCTTCTCGGGAAACGCAATCGAGAACGGGATCTTCTCCCCTAACACCGAACCAGGCATACAATTACCAGATAACAAGCAGTTAGAACCGCATCTCCCCAATAGGAATGAGGAGCACGACTCTGAATCAAGAGGATTCTGGTAACATCTAAAAGATGGCGGTGTTTCCTTTCAGCCACCCCATTCTGTTGGGAGGTATATGCACACGATGTCTGATGCACAATGCCATGAGACTTAAGAAATTGAGAGAGTTGATTACTGCAGAATTCTAGAGCATTGTCAGAACGTATGTATTTGACTCTAGCAGAAAAGATGTTATTCACTTCATTAATAAAAGACTGGATAACAGGACCAGCATCAGAGTTATTCTTAAGAAGAAAAACCCAAGACAACCTAGAAAACTCATCAACAGCAACAAGATAAAATCTGTGACCCTGATGATCTGGGATACGACTATGACCCCAAATATAGAAATGAAATAACTCAAACAGACTATGACTACTTGGACCCTGACAACTCCGGAAAGAGGACCGGTGATGCTTCCCAAGCTGGCAAGCCTCACATTGAAAAGTGGAGTAAGGAGAAATCTGTGAAGGAACATGAACGAGCTTTTGCAGAGGAAGGTGACCAAATCGTAGATGCCACATGTACGGAGAAACAGACCCAGTGCGTAGAGAAGACGGGGCACCAGCATACGAAGATTGCACAAGTCTGTAAAGGCTCCCTTGCTCACAGCCACTTCCAATCACTCTACCCGTAAGTATATCCTCAAACACAAGAGCAGATGAATCAAATATGGCACGACAATGTAAATCTCTGGTGATTTGCCTAATTGATAATAAATTCATAGAAAATTCAGGGGCATAGAGAACATTAGGAAGCCTTGAGGTAGGAGTCAACTGCACCTCCTCCTAACTAGTAATGGGGGAATGTGTATCATCTGCTATCACAACTGATCGTCCGGGCTGGGCAGGACGAAAGTCACTAAACTAACCTTTGTCACCACAGAGATGATGTGATGCACCTGAATCCATGATCCACTCTGACAAGTCCACCATGTAACAAGTAGTAAAGGCATACTCTGTACCTGACGTAGATGTTGATGTTGAGGCAGCCACTTCTGAAGATCCTGAAGGAGATCCAGTCGAACTGGTAGTGGGCATAATATCCCTGAGTTAAGCAACAAGCTCATCAAATCCCTTATCAGGAGCAGATGAAGAGCTCCCAACTGGTTGTGTCTGCTCTGCAACTCGGGCTGAAGTAGGAAACCCATGCTTGGAATAGCATATATCCTCAGAGTGGTTGGATCCATGGCAGTAGGTGCATGGCGGACGAGGTCGACCACCGCCTCCTCCTCTGCCACAGTTAGTGCTCCCTCTTCCATGATATGGAAAATGACTTCCCCTACCACGAGAGGCAGCCATAGCTAAAGATGTTTGGGACTGCAGAGTACCTCCTGAGGATATAGATAGTATACTCAATCTGCGATATACCTCCTTCATTGGAGGTATGGTAGCGTCAGTAAGGATCTGGGCACGAGCAGCATCATACTCAGGATCAAGAGCTGCTACAAAGACTCCAGTCATCACAGAATCTCTGTATGCCTTGAAATGCTCTGGCGTAGCAGTCAAGGGGATGTAACCATGCAAATTCTCAAACATACCCCTCAAGGAAGTATAGAGGGTATGAAGGAGACGACCATTCTGCTTGAGTGTGAAGATGTCGTGCTGGAGCTGGAGTATCTTTGACTCACTCTTCGTCGGTGAGTATGTGGCGGTAAGAATGTCCCACATAGCCTTCACCGTTGGCTGGCTCAGAATATCATTAGCTATCTCAGATGACACAGTCCCAGATAGCCATACTCGTGCATAAGCATCATCTGCCTCCTATGAGGCATTTATCCCATTCTTGTCATTTGGTTCCTCCACCGTGAAGATGTGCTTCTTGCCACTACACTGCATCAGACTCATGAACCGCATGGCCCACAGTTCATAGTTCATGCCATCCATTTTGATGATGGGGGCTGGACCTTTGAAGCCCCCCATGGATGAAGCATCTGCTTTGTTGTCAACCATAACAAAGACAATCACCAACCAGGATTCACAACGAACAAGACTTGTGTCTACACAAACATATGGGAAGCTAGTTTTGGGTGTAGAATTATACCACAACCTCTTCCATTCTTCGACGCTGCCTTTTGGTGGCCAGGGTGTTTTAGATGAACCCGTCACACCCTAGAGGTCCAAAGGAGGACCTAACTCTCAATCAAATGAGGATGGAGAACACGCAGGGCTGTGGCAGCCCTAGAGGGACGGCGGCGTCTCCCCGTGCATGAGGATGGCAGCAGGGGACACACGTGAGAAGACCCGGTGGCAGCGGCGGTGAGGGGGCCTAGCGGCGGCGAGGAAGCCCGACGGCGGTGAGGAGGCCCGGCAGCGGCGGCTGCGTGGAGAGGTCGCGCAAGGAGAGTTCTTGGTGGGGAGGGGCTAGGGTTAGGTCACAGGCTCCGTTCTAGGACTATCGCTCTGATACCATGTTGAGGAGAAAATGAACACAACATTCATCTAACCCTAGAGCTATCTTATATAGCAGAAAAGCTATATGGGTAAGTTACATAAACAAGACAAAGAAAATAAATAATATATGAAGAGCGATAGAGTAACGTGAATATCATAACACAAACAAAGCAGTTAGTCAAAGATCAAATAACATTATTCACAGTAAACATCAACTCCCCAAAGGAGACCCTGAAAGCCACCTGTTGGAAAAAAAACAAGTCTCCATTATGTCAGATTCAAGTAACAAGCTCCTGATGAAGATTTTGGGACTCCTCAATTCTTTTAATGAGACATGGATAAGATGCGTGCACTAAATCTAAGTCCCTTCTTATTTCTGCTCTTAACCTCCTACGTTGCTCCTGTTATTGTTTATAACTCTTCTGTAAGAAATCATTCAAAAAATTCTTTCCAAAACTTTGGGAGTATCTCGATGAATCTGTACTTGACTAAGAGATTTAGACCATGGGGGATTGGAAGTGCACACATCTCGGATGTGTGCACAAAAGCTATGTCATTCTCCCACCTTCTCTTAATCCATCCAATTTTCGGGGTTAATTTTTACTTCAATCCTTATCATAAGATCCTTCTTGAATGCTTTTTTACATGCTGAATTGGCCCGTTTACGCCTCCAGGAGCCCACTTTATGTGTATGTGCTTTTTTTATGGCCGAGTTGGTATGGTGGGCCTTTATCAGGAGTCGACACCTAGGTATCCCGCTCAGCTCTTAAGGGCCTTGGTAACTGAGTCGAGTAGGGTTGAGGTATCCTCATGTGAATAGTAATTGTTTGGTTGGTTAGAGAGGGTTGGAATGATAAATGTGATGTAACATTGACTATGTGTTATATTAACCTTTTTTAATGATTATAATATATTTTTTGGATTGGTTTTTTTATTTGATTGTGGTTAAAAATTATTATAAAAAAGAAATTGTCCGATCCATACAACTAATTCTAACTTAGAAATACAGGTGTGCCACGTAACCAGGCAATCAAATCAGGCCCTAAGGCCCCACTTGTTATGCGTGAATAGAGGGGCGAATGGAATCACCATTCCTCTGTCGATTTCATTCATGTGTTTGTTAGACTATATTAGGCAGGAATGATGATTACAAAGGAAACTGGATTCCCTCAGACATAGGAATTGTCATTCCTAGGTACCTTACATTCTTTACAAATGCTAATGAATGTATTCTTCTTCAATATTTTTAATTAATATATCATCGTTACAAATATATGGTTATGGACATGGATATGCATTTTTCTTTTTTAGATTTTTTTTGGATACCAACATGGATATGATTATTTTGGATATGGATATATGGACACTTACATGGATACAAATATATGGATGCAAAAGGTCGGGTAAGTTACAAATATATACATATATGGATATTGACATGGATATGTGATTTTTTTTGCAGATATGGGCATAGATACGATTCATTACGGATACAAATATGATTACAAAATATTTCAGCGGATATGAATATATATTGGGGGCCCTTCCAATGAGGTGGACCTTTCCTGGATGTATGGAAAGCCAACCATCTCATCCGTTAGATCTCAATCTAATGGTTCTTTATCCAAAAGAGTATTTTAGTCCATATATTTTTCATTTTGAATTTGAATTTGAATTTCATTTAATGCTTTTATTTTTCATTTTTAGCCCGCATGAATTGGCATTTTTTATTGTTATTTATGCGATGAGGTTTCGCCAACGTGGTATTATTTTTGCGCTATGCAGAATGGCGGAATTCTTTGTAAAATACTCATTGTCATTGTAAGATTGTAACATGCTTTGTAATATAAAATCAAAGTTAGTAATATGTTTATTGTTGAAATTGTAATTTAGGTAATGCCTATGTAAAACTTCATACTTTTTTGTAATATTCGTAAGGAGATCTGCAAAAAAATATACAGTTCGTAATTCAACAATTATTAAGCGGAAATAGGAAAACATAAAAAATGAGGTTTGTAAAAAACATATTGTGTTCTGTAACAAAATATATTGTTAGAAATATAAGGAAACTATAAATGTAAAAAGACAATCCAAAATTGCAAAAATGATCTGAGATTTGCAATAAACAATTTGAGATTGTAAAAAACGTTGAGATTGTAAAAAACATCATGAGATTGTTAGAAAATGATAGGAGAAATGATCAATGTAGAAAAATAATCTGATATTGTAAAAATGAATTGGAATTTGTAAGAAGTGATCTGATATTTTAAATAAAATACCCAAGATAGTAGAAAAAGATCTGAGATTGTTAGAAATTTATAAAAGATATAGTAAATGTAAAAAAATCTGAGATTGTAAAAATAATTTACGATTTGTAAAAAACATCTGATATTGTAAAAAAAGATCGAAGATTATAAAAAACGATCACAGATTGCAAAAACTGATTGCGCCCACCTTCGCCTGCATTCCTCCTCCACCCGCACCCTCCTCCGCCCTTCTCCTCCATGATCCACCTCCTCCACCTGCACCGTCCTCTGCCAACATTGCTCCTCCATCCGCACCCTTCTCCTCCATCCGCACTCTCTTGTAACCTTCTTCTCCATGATCCACCTCCTCCACGTGCAGCAACCACCTCCACGTAACGCCGCCTCCATTGCCTGCAAGAAAACAACATTGGAGAACTCATCTGTTTTCTCCAGATCTGAAGGACAAGGAAATATCTACTGTCGCAGGAAGCAACCATCATAAGTCCATAGAGCAACACGTCGTCACTGACCACCATAGAAAAGCACGCCGCATCCCCCGTCCAATGCTCTCCCTCAACCACCGTTGCACGCCATCATCGACATGCAGCATCCTCCTCCTCGCGTGCTGCCATCGAGAGAGAGAGAAAGAGAGAGAGATTATTAGGGAGATATTTGTTGCATTCTAAATATAGGATATGTCAAAATGACCATAAAGGATTTTTCAACATTTAAAAAATATAGATAATGAGCCATTAATAATTGTCACCGGATTGATTACGAATGGATAAGATGGTTGGCTTTCCACGCATCAAGGAAAGGACCGTCTTATCTGAAGTATAGATATATATAAATATATCTATTATGATGATAAATATATCAGATATGATTTTTTTGCAGATACGAATACGAACATGGAAATGCATTTTTTATTTTTTATTTTCTGGATATGGATATGGACAGGGATATGTGATTTTTTTCCTAACATGGATATGGATATTGATGTAATTTTTATTTTTTCTAAGATATGGATACCGATTATATTCTAACGGATGCATATACGGACATTGATATGTGTTTTAATTTTTTTTGCAGATACAATATGGATTGGATGATGTTTTTTGCGGAAATGGATATAGGCATGGAAATGGATTTTTTGCACCTATAGATATGGATACAGATACTATCTTTAGTTTTTTGGGATATGGATACATGTTTCATTTTAGTGGATACATATACAGACATGGATATGTGTTTTTATTTGTTTAACGAATAACATTTTCAATTTTTTAAGGTATGGATAGGGATATGGTAATAAAATATTCCAGCAGCTACGAATATGGATATATCGAATACATAAATATGGAAAAAATGAAAGTACTTTCTATTTAAATTTTATTTAAATTTGACTATTGATTCATTATATGAAATATATCAATTATATGAAAAAATAAGTTGGAGGACACAAATTATTTTTTCTACTTAACGAAATATATCAAAGGAAGATTTTGTGTCTTTTTATTCTTTTCAAATTATTTCAAATTATATGAAATAAAGTCTTTTTATTCTTTTCTCTTTCCAAACATAAGAAAGGAATGTGTCTCATAATAAATATTTCAATTCTTAATATGAACCAAACAATGGAATGAAAAAATATTCCTTTCCATTCCATTGTTAATTCCATTCTTGTCTTGATTTCATTTCATAATAGTTCCTTTCCAACCAAACAAACGAGGCTTAAGATTTTGTATCTTTTTAATCCCCCCGAAGGGTACCTGTTGTATGATTTTTTTTGTAAAATAAAGCAGTTACTTGGGCTGCGAAAACCGAACTATACAACAAAATAAAGGAGCCTTACACTATATCATTATTTATCCCATTCATCTTAAATATCAAGGAGAGAGAAATAAGACCTTCCAAGGGTGAGGTTCGGCTGGGGAGAGAAGATATATATAGAGAGAGCATTACAGTCTATATACATTTCACATTATATTTGGAACGAAGATATTTGATCGATGCGTCGGATATGAAAATCCAAATACAGTGTTTAATATATATTACAATATAATATTTTATGTAAACAACTATTATAATATATATTACAATGTATAATATATAATACACTGTAGACTTCAACCCCTCAACGATTATATCTGTAAAGCGCCACTTTGATTTAAACTTTGTAACGATATATATATATATATATACATATACATATATATGATATCTTTCAAATGAGACATGGTCCTTCCATCTCTAAGGAAGGCCAACGATCCTGTGCGTCTATAATTAATCATACGATTGTTATTAAAGGTATGTTAATATTATTATTTAATTAATCAAAAACATGTTTTGATCATTATTCATTATCTAAATATAGTATGTAACTCCTAAAATATCTCCTCATTAATTCCTCTCTCCAATTTTGCCATTCATGTTGCATTTCTCTCACTCTCTCTCTCTCCTAATTTTCCATTCACGTTTCCACATTCACGTCTCCTCCAGCGACGATGGGCGATTGGGACGCGAGGCGATGGTTCATCCTCCAGGTGGTCAGGTGGACCAGATCTGGTGTCGAGTGCAAGGAGGACCGGCCTTCCTTAAGAGATGTCGACGATGTCAAGTGCAAGGTGGACCGGATCTGATGTCGGGCATCGTCGATGATGCAAACGATTACAATGAGGATGAATTCGGGTGCGGTGGAAGCATATCATGTAATGAAATCCAACAGCTTGAGAGCAGAGACGATGAGGGAAATTGCGTTGGATCGTGTGATGGATGTCTTATTGACGGGATCGGGCGAGATCGTACGCCGGATCACGCACGACCTTGTCGACAAGGAAGTAGTCGATGGCACATGTAGTTGCCAAGGAATGATGCTGCAGCTCTTCGGGAAGACCTTCATGCAAACAACGACGACAACACGTAGCCCGGATGGCGATGCATGTACACGGTGCTGCAACCAGTCCTGGATGAAGAATGATTCGCAGTTTGATATAATATTGATGTGTATTATACAATATTAATGTGTATTATACAATTTTTATATGTATTATACATATCTGTTATGTATTTTTACAAATCAATTGGCTACGAATGAAAATTTACATTTTTATATATCTTGTATATTTAATGTGCCCATTCTGATAGACACCAAAACCCACTAAGACCCGGGTGAAGGTAATGAAACAAGGGTCGTTGCGACCCGGATCTCAGAGACGGTGTGTATCAAGAAAAATCGAACCGCGAAATGAGTCAAAAGTCAAACAAGGCAAAACAAGCGGTCCTAGCTATGATATTAACCTGGTATAGCTCCCAGGGTCGAACACAAGGAGCACGGATTGGCCTAGGGCCTACGAAGTAGTAAAAATAATATAAAAATAAAAGGAAATGTTTTTTAGTGGTTTTTGATAATTTTTATATTTTTTTTTTGGATTTTCAAAAGATAAAGAAAATAAAAGAAAGTAGGATCTAGGCAACTTCAACAATTTATTAAACACACCAAAAATAATGCAAAAATTAAGGAAAAATTGTTTTTATGTTTTTTAAGTTTTTAAGTGTTTTTGGTTAATTTTTGATAATTTTCTAACGGGTAAATTATTTTCTAAAAATCAAACAGTGCTAAAAATGAAAGGTACTGTCCAGCAAGGCTTAAGACCCAAAAATAAAATATCTAAGGATCTTAAAAAGCCCTGGAGGTAATTTTCCTGTAATCTAGAAAGAATAAGGAAAATTTAGGCACCCTAATTATTGTTTTTGGATTTTTAAATTATTTATTATAATTTTTATGAGTTTTTGAGGGTTTTGCAATTTTTAGGCTTTTTAAGTGATGAAAAATAGCCAAAATTGGCTAGAAAATCAAACAACAAGCAAACAACAGTATCTGATTTTTTTATAATTTTTGGTGGGGTTTTTATATTTTTTTGGTATTTTTAAACCTAGACAGTAGCTAAAAAGGCTGTTTTTGAATTTTTAAAAATACTAAATGAAAGTAAAAATGTCCTCAAAAATCACTGAAATTCCTACACCATGGCAGGAGCCATGTGTCAAAATCTCATTGGATTTGGAGGTGGTTTGATATTTTATTCAAAAATGCAAAGTGGGCACTGTGCACAGGGACGAATGTGCAAATACCCGAAAGTCTGGGGGCCTAGGTGCAATTTTCCCAGCTAAACACACGCGTGGCGCGTGCCTGGGGCACTCAGGGGCCTCTTGGTAATAAAAACTAAGTCTTAGGGCCTTTTGATAACTTGTATCAAAAGCCCAGGGACTCGGTTGCAATTTACCCAATAAAATCCGCACATGCACAATTAAAACACTCACAGGGGTATAACTGCAAATACCAAAAAGCTTTTCTTCATTCAACAACAACCCAGAACTACAGGTGAAAAGATGTAAAAAGCCCAACGAAGCACGTGGCGAAGTACGTGGTCACATACACACAGGGGCATACATGCAGATAAAACTAAGCACAAGGTCCATAATGCAATTTACCCTACGTAAATAAAGTTCTAAAAATATTTACAGGACTAGAAATAAAACGACAAACTAAGAGGGGGCCCTAAGCAAATTACCCCTTTATTCGTCGACGGCCAGATGCGCGCCACGTGGTGTATCCAACGGCTCGGGACGGCGGGCGCTCTTCCTCTTCTTCTCTTGGGCTCGATCGACGGTGGAGGCGAGGACACGTGGAAGATCTAACGGTGCTGGGCTCCGATGCCTCTCTCCTCTGCTGCAACGGTCCGGATGAGTCCCTCGGATCGATCAACGGCTGCTGCTCCTCGAAGAATGGACGCTCAAGATGGAAACTGGAGCAGAGGGTCTGATCGGACGGCTCTGGAGGATGGTGAAAGAACACGACGCCGGCGAGCTTCGCCGGCCTCGTGCGCCTGCAGTCGTCCTCGTCAGCTGCTGCTGGATATCGGAACAGGTTCGCGGTGAAGCCCCGCAGCTGATGGTATTGTCCGATAGCCCAGCCGAGCCCTGGAGGGGCTCCGGCGAGGCTGGCGGCGCGAAGCTCCTGGCTGGAATGTAAGGGGGCTCAGACGCCTCCCTTTGGACCTGCAAAGCAACCAGAAAGCTTCGCGGGTCGAGGGCAAAGTGCCTCGACCCAAAGAAGCGGGGTGAAGGTGGCTGGTGGATCGGTGCGAAGGAGCTCCGGCGAGCTGGGGATGGAGGAGCTCGACTCCCAGCTCCGAGGCGAGCTGGGTTGGATGGCTGGGCGAAGAACGTGTGTGGGGGAACGGCGGAGATGGTGGTGTGCTCCGATGATCGAGATAGTGTGCGTGATGGTCGGAATCAGAGGAACACGTCGGAGAACGGATTTGGGCGAAATCGGAAATTACACTAAATGGGTAAGCGAAATGGGTACCTGGATGATGCGGGAGACTGGGCTGGAGCTTAGCTAGCTCCTGGTCCTTGCCTCAAGGGTCGTCAACGCCCGAGGCTCGAGCTCCGGTCAGACGTCGGAGCACGGCGGCGCAAGGCAGCCGGATCGATGGTCCAAGCACCTCCTCCTCGCTGCGACACCGGTGGATGCAAGCTGTCACCTTGCTGGTTGCGATGGAGCTCACTGGAGAGAGAATGGGGAGCCAAAGATGGATTGAGAGTGCGGCGGAGCTCGGAATATATATGCGTGCAGGTCCGGAAAGGAGGTGGCGGGTAGGGCGAGCTGATGCGCGGATCTCGAGGCCAAAGCTCCGGCGCGCTTCTCGGATGTGACATGGTCATTGCGGACCCGGATTTGGGGTGGATGGAAATCGGGTCATCAAGAGAAAAATCCGAGAAGGCGGGTCGAATGAACAGACCCGGGCTCTGGTGGTCCTGGGGGAGGTGTTGACCGGGGGTCAACAATCCCCCGTGGACCAATCAGAGCCCGCCAATTATTGAAATTTTACTTGATTTTTTTGGGGCCTTAAATGGCCGAATTTTCAAAAACTTAAAACACGAAAAATGTTTGTTTTAATTTTTTCTATTTTTTTGTGATTTTTAATTAATTTTTGGAAATTAAAAATAAGGTATATACATAGTAGCTATACATAGGGGAAATAATTATTTATGCACAATTATATACATGGTATATATACAAGATATTTTTGTATTTTTAATTTTGTAATTTTTATTTGATTTTTGTTTTAATTCTTTTTATTTATTTTATGTACAATATATACCATAAAATATTTACAAAAAGTTTTGGAAACAAATAGCTTTATTTACAAGGTGAAATAAGGTAAGGGAGGTGGTCTATGTACATGGTGAAAGGTTCTTTTTGATATTTTTGATTTTTAGATTTTTATCTTGTTTTTAATAGTTCCTAAGTATATACAAAATATATACAAGTATATTTTTGGTTGAGGAAAATATTATTTTATTGATTTACATAAATATTTACACATGAGCTCCTATCTCCCTCTACTTGTGGCTTTTATGCGGTCAGGCCCATGCTGAGCCCTCCCTTGGGTTAGGTTGCTCAATATTTATTCTAAATATTTCCCTCTTTTTCTTTTTCTTCTTTATTCTTTTATTTTTGCACAAAAACATGCTAATTATTTATATTTACAAAAATGCATGCTTTTGCTAACTTTTCCTATTTACACATATCTACATGCATTTGCATAGGTTTTTGTAGCTAAAATATAAGAATAAAGAGTGATGAATGGGTATTCATCAATTATACATTTTAGATGTGTATTATACAAATTTGGATTGTATATTCGCATCAATTAAGTGTGAATGACTACCTCAATTTTTACAAAAAAAACTATACAGATATTATTATACAAAGAACCATACAATCGTTACAAAGAACCACACATTAATTACTAACATGAATTGTATTTTACAAAGAACCATGCAAAATTTACAAATAACTGATGACTTTTTGAATAAACAATGGATTCTACAGAAAACATACATTCGTTACAAAAAGAATCTTGAATTCTACAAAAAATGCGTGAGGATACAAACATATGCCCCAGATAATATCGCCCAGCACAAAACTAGATATTTTTTAAATATGGTTTGCGAAAAATACCAACAATAAAATAATCTAAATTTAGTATTTCGGAATATTAATTAACGTGCATAATTAATGCAAAAGTTGATGACCAAAATGCCTTTTGGGCAACAAAATTGAAGGTGTCGTTGGATTTGAATCCGATGGCCTAGATCGTTGGCCTTCCTTAGGGATGGAAGGACCACGTCTCATTTGAAAGGCCTCCTATATATATATATATATATTGTAATGATATGTTTTGAAATCACTTTTACTCGCTACCAATTTGATCAATTTTGCAATTTATTTTTATTCAATCACACCCGTATCCGATCTTTAGTCGATCAATATTCTTATTCACTTTTTATTTGATTCAGATTCATATTCAATGAATATTCTATATGGATTCGTATCCAATTATATGGTTTCCTAAATCCTCATCTAACACATATCCCTACACAGATTCTTATTCGTATGTGATATAGACGATGTGAGTAAGGATAAGCAATTGCCATATCTGACATGTATCCAATCACATTTCATCGCCAGGCAGCGTTGATCTGACCACGCTAGAAATAAATTGAATAAGCTCTTAATCTTATGCATAAATAACCTTTGTAGCATATCCAGGATCCCGACACAAGCCAATTCCTCCTTTGTAGCAAGGTCGAAAGAAGGCTGATTTTGCACCAATAACCTTTAACCATGATAGTTCTCCAAAAATATCCAACACCGCTTTGACCTCCATACACTGTCCTACACCTCCCTTGATGAAGAACATGGTATTATCCACATATTATAAGATAGTCACAGAGATATCCTCCCTGGAGTATACTTTGAAGAAGCCACCATCTTCTGCCAGACCCATCATAACCGCCAAGCCATCTGTCGTTAGAACAAATAAAACGAGAGCCAAGGGACATCCCTTTGTTTTTGGAAGAATTTTAATGGTTGAGATAACATGGATATTTAGTTTACTTGGTGTACGTGTAATGTTAAGAGTGTGCTCATCTACGTACTATTACGATTGTTCTTATTCACATCTTCAGTTGTCGTTTCAAAAATTGGCTTATAAGGTTGGAAACGAACAGAACTTGAGCGAACCTACCCAGATTTGGTTCGATTCGTTTAGCATTTTTTCCGGTTCGGGTTTGGTTTGGTTTGATACAATGAAAATGATCTCCAGATTCTATTTGGCTCGACTTTGATTCGCGAAGATTCGGTTCGATTCGTTTAAGGTTCGATTAGCAGTCAAAACATGTCACAATCAATCGATAACTATAATATGTTTTATCGATTTGTTTAAGGTTCAATTCGATTTGGTTCGTTTAAGGTTCGACTAGCAATGAAAGTTAGAGTTTGGGAATTAGGCCCTTTTGAAAATGGTAAAATTTCACATTCCATCCATCCATAAAATTGGAATAAAATTACATAGCCCCTTGATTTTATGAGAATTGAAATTAAAACACGATATAAGGATTGTGAGCATTGTTATCATTGTATAAGCTCTCAAATCATACTATTATAATTATTTATATCGAACTATTAACAAACTGAACCTGAGCTAACCTACCATTTCAAAGTTCAGTTCGTTTATGTCCGAACCGAATCCGAATAGGACTCTTATCGAATCAAGCCTGAGCAAATATGGAACCTGAGATTATTCTCGCAGTCCTATTAGCTTAGATGATTGCCTTCTTTATAGGTTTTTGAATTTTGTAATTTTTTATTGATTTTAGAATAAAAGATGCAATGAACTTGATGTAAATACGATGAATGCTTTTTTTTAAATGCAAGAAAGTATATGCTACACAATATATGAGAAAAAAATCAATGCCATAATTTTTTTTGGAATTTTAATGATAACGAATGCAAAGAGTATCATGCAAAAAAACAAGCAGAACTATACCGAGTAATCAATTTAGTTCCCAATCCCAGGAGTTATATAATTTCAGAAAATAATTGATCCATAAATCTCATATTTATTCTCAAGCAATGTCTTTAATTCTCCACATTTCTGAGCAATAAAAAGAATTTCTATGAATTAGTTAAACTTAGAATCAATGCTAATAAGAGTCTACAATATATCAAATGGAAGATAATTAAATTCTCTTTACAGTGCAACACAAATTAGAACTTTTAGACAAATAATGTGCAAGATATAAGAGAAAGAGGCTATGGGTATAGATGTAAAAATTATTTCAATACCTATCCTTTGAAGGGCCTTTCTGCAATTTTTGGGAGCCGATTGGTACTTCTGTAATTTGTCCAAAGGAATAGGTTTACGCAAAGTTTTAAAAACTGAACCGGACATCAAACCGATCAAGTGTCGGTTTTGAATTTTTATGGTCGAACCTATAGAACCGACCGGTCGAACCGGTGATGACGTCAACGATTTAATTAAACCGGAAAAAACCAAACCAGTACATTACTGGTTTGGTTCATACGGTCCGACCGGGTCAAACCGAGTTAGACCGGTAGTTAATACGAATATATGCATTATGTAACATCATGTAAATAATATATTTGCAAAAAAACCCATATAAAGACATATACCTACATTTAAAAATTCGACATTATGTATTAAAAAAATAATTGAGATTACTAACCTGGATAAGGAAGTTTGACTTTGGCATCAACTTGTCAACTACGAGCTTTTTGAAATTCTGAATAGAATAAAGATTAGAAGCCAAAGAAATATACATAGTAGAATGCAATGTAAATAACTAACAAGATCAAAAAAAGAAACCATATAATATCTCAAAGTTTCAAACAACATGCACGTTTGTCATAATATCATAACATGGTAGATAAAATATGAACGGATCTAATTTAACATGTTCGAACATCAGAAAAACGACACCCAAAATGAAACGAGCTTAAAAAAACTCATAAAAATGTTAAGCTTTTGATTCATTCATGAATTCCATCAATCTAAATGCCAATATATGTTGAACTCAATCATCATTGATATCCTGCAAATACAGTAGAATAAGAATAATATTAGAAGTTTTGCAAATATAGTTTATGTTTAGTGGACATAAATCATAATTTAATAAGTGAATAAGAAAAATACCATAGATGATATCTCTCTTATGCTATCCTTTTCTGACCATGCCTCTATATCTTCTTGCAATATATTTTCAGGTTCCACCAACCAATTCCCCACCAAATCCATTGCTTCAAGAGAAATGGGATCCGAACATTTTCAATTTTCTTTTCTCTTCATAGATCAAAAAAAGAAATATGTTTTAGTCAATGAAACATATTTTGGTAAAGTATCATACTTCTAGAATGTGACATACCTTAGTCTCAAATTGTATTCAACATAGACTAAGTCATTTAGTTTCGCATGGAGTAATCTATTTCTTTTGTTAGTGTGAATGTTATCAAAAACACTCCAATTTCTCTCACAAGCAGATGCACTACATGTCTGGCTCAATAATCTAATTGCCATAGCTTGTAAAATTGGAGTCTCCTCACCGAAGCTTTGCCACCATTCAACTAAAATAAAATATATAAAATTCTATTATTAGTAAATATTGTAATATTATTTATAAAGTTAGTAAATGACTTATAAATTTTTACCTGGAGATATTTGATCACGACTCCTTACAGCCATTGGATGGCCAAACATACCCCTTGCATTACGATATAAAGCCAAATCCTTGCTAATTTGATCCGCAAGTGCTGGTTTGCCATAATACATATTCTCTACTGCATCATAGAAGGAACTCATTATTTTATGTCTTCCAATAACTGATGAGTCCTCGGAGTCCTTATAGAAAAACTCGGGATTCAAAATAAATCATGCTGCATGAAGGGGATGATAGAGTTGATTCTCCCATTTTTCATCTATAATCTTCAAATAATCTTTATATTGATTTTGATCATCATCAGTGGCATTTTTGATAGATTGTCGAGCTCTTCACATTCCTTCGTAGATATATCCCATTGAAGGGCGATCATCACTATCAACCATTCGCAGAACTTTAACCAATGGCTCAACTACTCGGATTACCTTGAATGACGAATCCCAAAAGGATGAACTAAGAATAATTTCTTTCACTTCTGTAGTTTTGGATATCTTGTGGTCCAACCACTCTCTTGAGGCAATCATTGCAATCAAATTATCTTTATGCTCACACAAGCTTTGTAATGCCAAAAAATTACTTGCAAATCTTGTTGCACCCTCTCTAATAAGATCCTTCTTACAAAATTTTCTCATTAAGTTTAAGATAAAGCAATGATTATAAATAAACTTGGTGATCTTCTTCCCATCTGCAATAGCTATTTGAACCGTTGGTAGGCTATCAAATTTCTCAAGCATCAAGTCAATACAATGGGCAGCACAAGGACTCCAATAGATATGACTGTATTCCCACTTCAATCGCTTTCCAGTAGCAGCATAATTAGCAGCATTATCTGTCACAAAATAAACCACATTTTCTGCCCCAACAAAATCGACAATCTCCTTGAATAATCCAAATAAATAATCTACCGTTTTCGAATGATCAGTGGCATCGACTGATTTTAAAAAAATTGTACCTTCAGGGCAATAAGCTAAGAAATTAATCAAGGTTCTTTGTCGTCTATCAGTCCATCCATCAGACATTATGGTGCATCCAAATTTCTTCCAATGTTTCCTAAATAATTCAATATGATCATTCATCCTTTCTACTCCTTCTTGTAACAAAGGTCCACTAACACGATAAGGAGTTGGTGCTTTATAACCAGAACCAACTGTGGCAATTGCATCTAACATCATTTGAAATTCGGGATATCCAATGGCATTAAAAGGAATGTGAGCTTTAAACATCCATGTTGCAATTGTTGTATCAGCCGCATGCACCACCTTCTTTGAAGCCCAAACACTCTTAAGAGAAGGCTGACTCCCAGGTGTAGTACATGGAGGGAAAAAATTCTTTAAACTAGTCTCACCGGTTGTATTACTACTATCTTTTGATGCTTGAGTGTTTTGATTTTCAAATAACTGAGAGTCAGACTTGCCAAGAAATGAGACTGCTTGTGAGCCAATAGATGAGTTAAGCAATGAATTTCCAGTTCTTCTTCTCTTTTCCTCATTAAATTTTTCAAGGGCCTGGTACATCTGATATTGAACATGGCTTGGTACATGTTTACATGATTCACTCTGTCCCTTTTGTTTAGCTAGATGCTCTTTGAATCTACGTATTCCTCCTCCGGAGAGCACTTTTCGACAATATTTGCATTCTATCTTAAATGATGTTGTAGATAGCATAATACAATGATCCCATGCTGGATCAACCTTCCTTCGAACAGAACTTGTATTCAACGGAGTTTGAGAAATAGAATTCGGATTCGGATCACATGTGGGAAGTGGATTTCCTTCACTATTTTCCATCTACACATGTATTAATGCATGAAATCAAGACCAACAAGCAAAATAAAAAATGGAACGTTAAAATCTGTTATTTATAAGGACTCGTATTAAATATATGTTGCTATTAGTATTTGTTGCATTTACAATAGACTGGTATTTGTTGATAACTTGATACTTCAAATGTATAGCTACCACTTACCAGTTTCATGTTCAAATGCATATATGTAAATAAGATAACCAAATTACATACTAATACAAGCTAGTAGCCTAGTAGTCTAATGCTTTTGATACCTCTCTAGACTTCCCTAAACAAGTGACACGGGGAATACATATAAGTTATATAGATGTATAAGATTTTATCTAATCTAATTTTTTAAAATGTCAACTCCTTGCAAAATAAACTATCCATCCAGTCCGTCCTTGTCCTAAATATTTAACCATGCTACATTGAACAAATATAAAGCCCCAAAAAAGGTCATGCTAAATGATATAGAAGCTAGAAAGTATTTCAATGTTTTTGATGTTTTGTCTCTCGTAATATATATATGATACCGTCAAACTGCAAATTGGCGCTTCAATTGTGAATCATGGAGACTTCCCGCAATGGAGTAGTCAAGAAAATTAGAAAACAACAACTAGGAGAAACTGTACCAGTTTATCAACGGAATCCACAAGACTATCGTGCAGGTTGTGCAGCTATGCTTCTATGCTCTCGTCGCTTGAAGGCAAATGATCGACATCCGCAGAGGCACACAGATTGGAAAGGAACAAAGACAATGACGGTAGGGACTAGGGAGATAGGAACGGAGAGGGAGTAATGCGTACCAGATTTGCAGGAGATAGGAAGGGACAAGGGAATACTGGAATGGAACGTGCTGCGATCTTTGCAGGAGATAGGAATGGACAAGAGAATACGAAACGTTTTAGTAATTTATAATAAAATAAGACAGGATTTTTGAGTTTGCAATCGACGGAGGAATGGGAGAGAATAAGAGGATACGAATCGTCTAATATTTTATAATAAAATTAATATGCTTTTTATCATTACACTATTCACGGACTTTTAACTTTGGAGGAACGTGAAAGCTCTAAGATGCCATTTTGGATTCGTATAAATTTTAAAAGTTAAGATTTTTTTTAAAAAAATAGTGGTTCAACCGGTGGTTTGGTTCAAACGGTTCAAGCGGTTCAATCGGGGTTTGACCGGTTTTGCTCGGTTTTGACTGGTTTTAACTTCCTTCCTAAAAACCGGATGGTCTGACCATCCTCCCTTCGGTTCTTGGTTCAACCGGATTGAACCGGCCGGTTCGATTCGGTTTTTAAAACCCTGGGTTTACGTATGATTCTAGGTACTTCAAGGGTGTCTCTATGTAATTGTGTCACGTGTGGATTGCACGTGACTCCTTTAGCGATTGTCCGACTCATGTGCACCTACGTGGAGACAACGCACTCCTTCTATGCTAATAGATCAGAACGACCGCTGATGGATACCCTCTGGATGGTTAGATGGCAATCGATGGAGATGATCCAATAGTCAAACGAACTGATGATCCTGCGGTCCATATGAAATGTGAGTCCGATCGAAGGGTGTCTGTGCACAACCAACTTCTTCGTCTCCGATTAGGAGGAGGCGGAATTTCTCTCCAACGGACCTTTCTTCACCTTCCTCGGTAGCGATGGAACGATGAGTGTGCGTGAAGGCTTCCTCCCTTCTCCTTAGCGTTCTTTTGTAGATGGTCCGGGGTAGAATGTTGTGATGTGAGGTTCTGAAGATTGGAAGCTGGTGATAGCTTGCTCGTAGTGGGTCTTCGTTGAGGTCCAACAAAGATCGTCATGTCTCGAGCCCTGTGGAGGTGAAGAGAGGAGCTACTCCCAACTTTGGCTTTAATCTTCCTGCAAATAAGATGTAGGCTCGAGACTTTTGCTCGACCTTGCCATGAAGCTTCGGAAGGGCGAGGCGTAGCTCTCATGGAGGTGGGGGATTTAGAGCAGATCAATGGTGGGTTATGAGGGAGAAGAAGAACGCGAAGGGGGTTAACAGAGGCTGAGTCGACATGTGGTCAAAAGTGGGTGGAGGGATCGCAATAAGTGAGGTGCAAGTCGATGTAGCAGAGATTTGACATTGACAGAGAACACAAGAAGACAAAGAAGAACGTGAAGAAGAAGAAGAGAAGAGAGCGGTTACCTGTTGTGGCTGTGAAAAGCGGGGAAAATCAGAGTTGCTAAATCATATTGCTAAGGCGACTACTCAAATCCTCCCGCAGTTTCAACAATTAACCCGCTTAGATAATTAAATAATTAATAGCGAGAGTTAAAATTTATTTTACTCCAATAAAAGTGTACAGTGACAAGCAAGTAGGGGTCGAACATAGGAAGCAATAGAGCAGAGTAGGTAGGATAGAAGAATCAAAGCACAATTTTATCTCTCAAACACTTAGCCAAATTTTATGTTTATGAGTTTTATTAATTTTTTATATTTATTTTTTTTATCTGGGTGTCCAATTGCTTGGATGATTTGATTAGGGGTTTGGCTTTCATGCCTTCTTCTCTCAAATATCTTAATCAAAAGGTTGATGTTGACCTTTGATTCCTGCCCTACTAGAATAGGTGGGCATTTGTGAACACTAAACTCGACTCCCTTGAACTTCTTATGCACTCTGCTTGCGCTTCGACCTTCTGGCCAAGACGATCAGAAGATCCACGGTAGCAGTTGTGAGAGGCTAGCACTGGAAACAAAGGCAAGCTCGAAAAATCATCATCCGGGTCGCGCATTGGTGCCTAGGAAGGTGGTCGCAATATCTAATCAAAATAAAAACATTCGATTCACGTTCAATGATAAAGGATTTAATAACTTCCGCAAGGAATTCCATTACAGAGGATTCAATTTGGATAAATAAAATTCATAGTCTACTTCCTAATAATTATCGAGAATTTGAAGAATATCAAAAAAATGAATTTGTTGATTCTGAGGAATTATTATTGACACATATTGATAATTCTTTAACCCCAATACCTCGAATTGGTGAATTTTATTCGGAATATCAAACTCAAGAACAAAGAGGAATTGATTCCGAAAATCAAGCAAAAGGCTCGAAATTTTTATTTTTCAAAGCAGACTCCTTGATTGACCAAGGCTTAGGGGGACAAATCATAGGAAGATCCCTCTTCAGAGGCAAAAGGCCCACGTCAAAATGGACTGAAATGCCTTCATTTTCCTTCATTCAACAAGAATGAAAGTACGTAGGAAGCGTGTGTAATATAGGTAGTTCTCGATTTCTTCATTCTGCCCTTGGATTCTGGAATTTTGTCGACATGAAAATGGATCCCAGAACTCAGCTTTTCTACGAAGAAAGAAGCTTGGACCCTGGTTTGGTTTTAAATAGGATGGAAAACAAAAGACAAAAGAAGATGACAATGGCTTCCAATGCAAAAGGACACATCTTCGTCAAAACCCTCTCCCTTTATGAATCCTCTTCTATCAAAGAAAGGGCTTCAGTCCGCCTCTCCTCTTTTTCCATGATTAGCTTCAATAGATAAGGAAGAAAAAAGAGCCCTTTTCACAAGGAATGGAGGCAGGTATTCGACTCGACGTCTCCCTTCGGTAAGGGGACCGGTACTACCAAAAAGTATGTCGAGAAAGGGCTTGTGTCTCCGGGAGGTCGATAAGCAGGAAAATCTTTCTAAGTGTTGGCCTCGATGTAGAACTTACTTCACCTTATTAGTAGGTGCACCCTCATCTACTTGTACCCCAGCGTGTGCAGTCATCCCAGGTGTGGTGAGATGCAATTCTCGGATAGGGTTCTGAGTCGTCAATTCGCTTCTATGGTTCCTTAACTAAGACTAGTGATAAGGGATCAAGGCCCTTTTTTTGTCATTGAGATTCAGGAATGATTCAAATTCAGATTTAGGAAGAGATCTTGCCTCTTTTTTATCAACTACACCTCAAATAAAAAAACTATATATATATATATATATATATCTGATTTATGCGATTTTTCTATTTGGAACCGTGTTTATATATATATATATATATCTGATTTATGCAATTTTTTATTTGGAATCGTGTTAGGTCTAATTCTTATTACTTTGGAGGGATTATTCGTAACTGCATATTTACAAAAAAGATGTGGTGATCAGTTGGATCTTTAATTGAGTAACATTTCTTTTTTTGATTGACGCTAATTATAAGCAGAGAAGAGGTCAAATTCTCGCACCATTTTCTTAAGTGAATTTCTTATAATTAGTTTGTTATGGGATACCGAATAACAAGAAAATCATGCTCTGTAGGATTTGAACCTACGACATCGGGTTTTGGAGACCCCCGTTCTACTGAACTGAACTAATAGTGCTTTCTTTGATTTTTTTGATGGCTTTGATATTTAATAGAATAGAATCAAAAAGAAAAAGATGATTTTTCAGATGAAGAAATTATGGCTAATTTGAATTGATCTCAATTATCCCTCGATACTGCCCATAGGAGAAGTATATTAATATAAAAATGAATCCCTCGTTACTGCCCATAAGAGAAGTAATAGGTATGCATGACATGATTTTCACATGTGAAATTTATACCCAAAACAAACGCGCTGCCAAGATGTGCTACATCCATTTTGAAATTGGTGTACATGACTTTCCCGAATCAAAGTACAAAAGTAACTAGATATTGAAGCTTGTTTTCCGCATCATTATTTTCTTCTTTACCAAAAAGCTAGGAGCTGGCTTCCGAATCAGAATCCATATTTTTCAGCAGAGAAAAGAGTCTAATCTAATAAATCTCTATGTAAGATAGCCAAAGTACGCTTGATCAATCGACATGATATATTTGCTCACATTCCAAACGTATGTCATAATTCACAGGAACATCCTATCATCTTAATCAGAGAGGTAGAGTCAAAGATTCGCCAGGTGTGAAATCCCATTGTATTCGGGGTGTCAAAGATTTGCTGGGAATTCCATATCAAAATATGGTGTAGAAAAACCAAAAAAGAGAGGAATTGAAGATGCCTATACTCACCTAATTTTTGGAATTTTATAAGTTTTTATAAAGGAATTTAGGGTTTTCAATTTTTAAGAATTTTCTTTTTCTATTTTTGGTGATTTTTGATGTGAAGGTTAAAAATACAAAAAAAAAGCAAAATATATATTTTGGGAATTTTAGAAACGTTTTTATATTTCTTGGTATTTTTATTGTAGACATGGTCTTTTTATGCTTTAAATGATTTTTATAAATAATAAAATGTCCCAAACTGCAAAAATAAATATGTGCCATGAAAGTGTGAGTAATCAGGAGTGTATACTTATTTTTTGGGATTTTTTGGGCACAATTACTATTTTTAAAAAAATAGAGAAAACGAAGAGAAACAACAATACCAACAGGGGCATTATTGTAAATAAAATGAAGCATGACGGCCTATCTGCAACTTTCACAAAATTTTACAACATGCATAAAAAGTTTCTAGACTAAATATGAATATCCAAAGCCGCAAGGGCATGCATGTAAAAATGCCACCTCACGTGGGAGTCACGTGAGGTAGCGTGGCATGGATATGAATGCAATATAAAAACTCTAGGGGGTCTTTTGCAAATACTACAGAAATATTCAACGGAAGAGGAATGATTAAGTTTTAAATATTAAATACAAAAAACATACTAGATCGAAACTGCAAAATACCCAGCGAATGGCAGGAGCAGAATGCTAGATGGAGTCACTTACGCCACGTGTCGCTTCCACGCCTCACGATGACGGTTCGCATTAGACGCTTCAGGTTAGACCTCCAGGGGGAGATCGACGGTCATGGTGGAGCTCGATCCAACGGATATGGTGCAAACAAGGTCGGGCGATCTGATCGGATGGCTGCTGTTCAGGCAAAGAATAGGGAAAAATAGTCGTCCCTCCTTGCTTCGATCAGCAAAATATCGCGATGCCTAGCGTCTCCTTCATTGCAAATGGGCTCCAACGGTTGCTGACGTACTCCTGTATCGAAGGATGGGCTCAAAAGGGCGCGAGGAGATCTGGATCGGTATGGCGGAGGAGTTGCGCCTTGAGGAACTCTTGTGGCTCGATGAAGGGCTCAAAAGGGTCGTTCCCTGTTGTTTCCTACATGAGCTGTTAGAGGTAACAAAAACGGAGCTAGGGATAGCTCCAGACGGTCGGGATGTGGGAATGGTGGAGGATGAGGGCCTCTCCGGTGAGCAACGGAGGAGAAGAGGCGAAGTGGAAGATGACAGAGATGGTACGCGAGGCGGAGGAAGTCGTAAGTGAGAAGTATGCGATGGCGGAGCAGCGAGCTGCGGTGAAAACTTTTTCTTTGATTTACAAATGATGAAGCAACTTTAACCTAAATGGATTGGTTGTTTAGGCTACTGCTAAGCTAACGAACGAAATGAACAAGGAATATAGAAGCTTACCATCGAGCGTGGCTAGAAGCGGGAGCTCCGGTGAGGATGGCGGCGAGCAGCGGACCTCTTCGATTCGATGCCCAACCAAGCTCCCAAAGAGCCGATTCATCTCACTAGGAACAAGGATCAAGGTTCGAATTTGGGTTCGGAAGGCGGAAGAAGGATCAAAGATCAAGGTTGGACGGGTGTGGTCTTTTATACAAAATGGTGGAGCGAGGTCCAAGAATGATGGCGATCAGGCGCGACAGTGATCCACTCCTCGAGGTGACGCTTGGGCATGAATCACCAAGGATTGAGGAGAAAAGGTCGTCAAGGTTTTGATCCAAATGGGTGAAGGGATCAATGGGGGAAAATCGAGAAAATGAGGTCAACTACATTTCTGAAAAGGTTCAGACCTGGGGAGAAGAGTTGACAGGGGTCCACTCTAGACTCCCCCAGGTTGGTTCACGTGGACCAATCAGAAAAAAAGAACAGGTCAAAATTATAAAAAAATCAATAAAAAAATAATAAATGATTTTATTAAAATAAAGTTATAAAATAAAAACGTTTATTGTTTTATAAGGTATTTTATCACAATTTTTATTTATTTTTTAGAGATATTTAATTATAAGTTACTTTTTAGGGCTTAATTATGGGTATATTTATTTATGTTTATGTCTTTTATTTTTATTTTGTATATTTGATTTTATTATTTTATTTATTATTTTATATAATTATAGCTTACTTTTATATATAAAAATATATTTTTATTATATTTTTCTAACATATTATTTACACTTAAATAAGTAGGTATATTTATTGTATAGGTAGTTATTGGTATTTCATCTATGTATTTTCTATATTTTATTTTATTTTAATGCTTTCTTTATGATTTTATTTTAGTTTTAATGTGTATATATATTATAAATAATATTTATAAGAGAAAAGGGATCCTACTCCATGGAGTAGGTAAGTAGTAACTTACCTACTCCATTTTCTTCTTTTTCAAATTTTTTTATTTTTTCTGAAAAATGCTTACATGGATTTTCATAACTATATCCCTCTAATATGTCATTCAAATTTCGTCAGAAACAGAGATTCCTACGGCCTCCATCTAGACAGTCATTTTTAACGTTCACAATTTGCTGTATTTTTCATGTTCACAGATTAAATTAAGACCATAGATCTAATCTTCTCATTGTATCTGAATCACATTCAGATCAATGTCCAACATTTTGACTAAGATTAGATCACTTCTCTACGAGAGGAGTCACTAAAATCCAGACCCCGTTTCATCACTCCCTAGGAATGGAAGCGTCATGGTTATACAATCGTTTATGATCACATCACCCTCAGGTATTCACAATACCTGTACATCCTGCATACTGGAAGACCTAGATTAAAACCTGAAGTTTTAGATCTCTTTTTAGACTGTCTCCTTTAGGGTTTTATCATTAAGTTTTCTCATTCGATCATTGGGAGATGGTATCGATCATATACTTTCCAAAAGCATATATCATACCTAGGTGTTGATCATATACTTTTCAAAAGCATATATCAAAACTATAAATTCAATCAAGCTTCCAAAGCGAGACGATCGTGCACGGAATTTGATTCTTCCCAATATCTCATGAGTGAGCTCATGTCTTCCAGTTCAGTAGTGAACCTGTATGATCCCTTTGAGAGATCGTATTACTCATATGCCCTTATATGCACACCAGCTCGCCGGTATATAGACCTTGGTTAGGTCATCAACCTATTGGTCTGCCAAATGTATACACTCAGATATATAGTAACATATCTGTCTCCGGTCATAGGATGCGTGCCTATATCGTGACAGCATACGACATAGGACTTTGGTTATCTCGATCTCGTTAAGTCAACCCTTTGACTTAACTAATCTGAAACCTCCGAATCTCTATTCATATGTAGAGGATCTGCATCAAGAGGTCGGTCAGATATCAACCTATATGAGAAAAGGATTGCCATCTCTTACTCTGGCTGGGATCATCTCTTAACAATCATTTGACGGTGTTTGATGAGTCCTCAATCTAACTCCTTAGATATTCATCCAAACACCAGCCTCTATGATTCAATTATTGAATCAACATCTGTATGATTATTAAGATGGCCATGGTACATAACCCTAATTGTACAGAGGGACCTATTATGCAAATTATTTATTCTTCATTTCAGATCAGGGAATGATTTTTGCAATACATTTATTGCATAATGGCTCGCTGTGGGCTCGCATGTCCAACACTTCTAGTATCAAAAAGGAGAAAGAGGGAAGAGCTTATATGGTGTAGTAAAGTCTCCTATTTGGAGCTTGGCCAGTGTAACCAAGTCTTCACTATTAAGACAATAGACCATTATGGTCAAGAAATTGGGACTTCAATAGTTTTGCACCTAAATTATTTTTGGGATTTTTTTAAACTTTTGAATTTATATACATTTATTCACGGTAAATTTTTTGGTATTTCTATGGTGCAAGAGTGAACAACCATTTGAAGTGGTTGCATTTGCCGACTGAACAAATAAGTACTAGCATATTATTCTCCATTTGAAGCTTTACTTCAACGCGTTACTCTAGTCCTTTAGATGTTCACGCTACTAGAGAAGAAGATACACAGTCTTCCAACACCGTATTTTAGTTGAACTAAGTGAGCTCTGTTAGAGTCCAGATTAGTTCACTATTCAAGAGTCGTACTCAGAATGAGGCAATCAGCTTAGACATTAAAAGTCAAAGTTTGGACACTATCATATAGAACATGGAGATTTAAGTATAGGACATGAAGATTCTAAAATCCTACTTCTCAATGAAGTTCCTCTAAAAATCAAGTAGATTAAGGTTAAGGTAAAGTCCACTCTCGGTTTCCACTAATAACTCGATTAAGAACCCAATGACTATCCACTAGTGCATATGCATGATATGCTGAATGAAGTACATATTACGTGAGATGCAAGGTTTTTTAATGAATTTTTCAAATATTTATTTGTGATTTTTTTAGTTTTTTTCAAATTGTATATATTTTATACAAAATTATACAGATTTTACAAGGATTATACATATTTACAAGTATTTTATCCAATACCACGTACTGAGTAAGTATTTTATACAAAAAGTACGATACAATATAAAGTATGCACACAAGTGCAACTAACATACCTTATACTTAAAGGATGCTAAGTATAAAGGGGTGCAAAAGGAAAAGGTAGCAGGGTAAAAGTCGGTTGCCCCCTATACTTAAGTTGTGGTAAACCTAAGTACAGAAGAAAGTAAATACAGGTCGTCGAGGGCAAGAAGAGATTATGAGTATACACAAGACATGCATCACCACCCCTATACTTGACTATTGCCTAAGTAAAGAAGAAGTACAAGGGAACGAATAGGATCGGGGAAGAATGTCGAAAGCATCAAGGAGGTTTCTGACAACCCTTTTTGTGGGAGAGAGGGGGATGGAATATACAATGTGAGTGTCGACATTGGGATTAGACAAATAAGGATATGAAAATGTAGATAAGATTCGCTTCCATCGTCAAAGTCATCCTTAGAACAATAGTGATGTTATGGTACGACCTGCCGTGAGGCATTCTACTACGAGTGACCAGCTATGGGCACCTGTTACGAGGTGACCTGCTATGAGTAACCTACTATGGGTGACCTGCCAAGAAGTGACATGTTATGGGAAATATGTCATAAGGTGACCTTCTTTAGGCGACCTACTATGGACGATTTGCCATGATGGAGCATGCTATGTCAATCTACTATGGGCGGCCTGCCATGGGCATCCCACCATAGGGTGACATGCTATGGGTGACTTGTCATGAGGTGACCTGCTATAGATGATCTAATATTGTTGACCTACCTTGAGGTGACCTGCTATGGGCGACCTGGCATGAGATCACCTATCATTGGCGACCTGTTAAGGGTGGCTTGCCATGAGGCGACCTACTATGGCTAATGTAAGATTATTAACATTCCCATAACGTTATTTGTGTTTTTAATATGTTCATAGGGTGATCTACCATGAAATTACCTACATTGGTTGACTTGTTATGGCGACATATCATAGCATTCGGCTTTGTTGTGAGATGGCATGCCATGTGTTCGACTGTGTTAGTGGAGTGACATGTTGTAAGTTCTGCTATGTTTTGATTTTAACCTAACTTGTGAAATTGATATTGAGAGTGACACAACTACAATTATGTGGTTCTTGGTTGCGTTGGAAAGCTTATTGAAGCATCTTTCTAATGAGGTATTCTACTCCTTAAAACAATAACATAAGACCTCTTAAAGAACGTGTTCAAAACCATCAAACAATAATAATGACAACATGCATCCACTCATTTGATAAGTGCATCACATGAAACATCCCCCAAATGTTCTACATCACCCATTCCCTTTTTTTCAAAACATAACACAAAATGCTCTTTAGAAATGCAACATCTAACACATGTCTTTTGATTTTGAGAACATGCATGTTATAGGGATTGAAACGTGTGAAACCGGTAACAAGACAAAGGGGAAACATCGTTACCTCCAAAATGCACCTTCTTAGAACCTCCAGCCTTAGAGAAATGATCTTGACCTCCTCTTTACGATGGTGACTTCGGATCGTCGATTCGACGTAGTCCGACTAGTAGCTCCAACGGTGTTCCGGTAAGCTCTCCGACGAGGAGAGGGAGTGGGAGTTGGTTGCTCTAATGCTTAGGGTTCGTTTGGTTGCAGGGTTGGGCAGGGTTGGGCTGGGCAGGAGTACCCCTGTGAATAGTAAACTGTGAGGAGGATTGGGTCATTTGGTTGGAGGGGTAACCCGGGTTGGGCCAACCCAACCCTGCCCAACCCTGCAACCAAACGAACCCTTAGAGTTTTGGAACAATAAAAAATTGTTTTTATAGTGCAGAAATCCGGGTCCATATCTTATTTCAAACTTCGATTCGGGTCTAAAATGGAGCCATACCCGGTCTCACTAAAATGGCCATAACTTAAACTTCCAAACTGGATTGTAACATTCTTGGACAACTCGCTTGAAAAGGTATCACGACCCCTACATAATGGATTGATCATTTCATCACTTGAAAATTGATAACACTCAAGATTTTAAAAATACATGATTTCACATCCGTATTTTGACTCGACTCTTGGTTCGGGTCTAAATTAGAACCTGGCCCAGTCTCATTAATATGATTCTTGAACTCCTGGCCTTAGATTTTGATGTTCTTGAACCTGTTGGAATGGTCTCGACGAGCTGTTTGCAATGCATTGGTCATTTTCTCCATTTGATAATCGAGAACACTCTAGATTTTAAAAATACAAGGTTTCGCAACCATACATGTTGCCAATGGACTCATTGCAACTCCGAGCATGTTTATGGAGAGAACATCATTTTGCTTTCAGTGTTGTTTGCATGAGACAGAGACATGGAACCTTTATTGTTCTGCCTGATATCGACAACCTTAATGTTGTCGACATGGGTACCCCAATATTGTTCCACTGCATGTCTATCCCCAAGTATGAAGATTCAGATGCTGCCATGAAATCCTCTATGTGATGCGTATCAAAGTCTTAGAGAATGTTGGTTGTTTAACCTATGGTGGCATGATCGAGAAACAAGGTCGACATAAAAGGTTGACCTTAATAGAAGATGATGTGAAACAAAAACTAGCAGAGCGCAGCCTCGCGAGATGGCCAAGAAAAACCCCGTGTATATGGGTTGAAGGTGTGGTAGAAGGAGGGGTTTCCAGATGTGAGTTTTGACTTGGGGTATTAGGAAAACGTTATGTGAAGATATATTATTGAAATATGATTAAAGTCACGCCACAATGGCTATATTGTGAATATACATATATATATTACTGTTTGACAAGTAAAACTGAAGTAAAGTGTGAGGTGTATTGCTTCAATTGAGCAAAAATTGACAAATTAGAATAAAATTTATTTTACGGTAGCCTCGGGTTTAAAATCACTTGCACATGATATGTTTGAAACATGTATGTGCATATGATATGTTTGACAAATTGCGCA